>CM046350.1:15053549-15653549 GCA_025403435.1 Artocarpus heterophyllus
TACGTTTTATACAAGCATAGTTGCTTTTTTGTTTATTTGAGTCGTTTTTATTTTTTATTTTTCTGAAAAGGAACTTTATCATTTTTTTCGTAAAATCTTTTTTGGTTAAGATTTTGGTTTCCATAAAAAAGTTAACGTCATTTAATATATCCAAAATAAATCAAGATGAAAATTAGAGCATGGGTATGAAAAGTTAAATTAGGTATTATGAAAATAATATCTATAAAAGGATTGGTTTTTCTTATCTTTATTAGAGGAGCATTAAATATTGGAAACATCTATAAATTTTTAGGGTGTAAATACAACTGCCCTTGAGAAAATTACATATCATGTCGTACTTTTTAAAGTTGTGTTTATTTATGTTTATGCTTAAAAAATTTTATACCACACTATTATTCATATTACATGTTAAGTTGTGCCATAAATAAATATGTTTGGCATTTATAAAAAGTAAATCTTAAAAGATGATATTTATGAAAATTCTCCACAAATTAAATTGTGTCACAAATGAACATATGTTGCATTTATAAAAAGTAAATATTAAAATATTGCATTTATGAAAATTCCCCACAAGTTCTGAAAGAGTTTTTGTTATTATAATTTTTTAAAGAGAAATTTAAGCACTTACTTTTTAGTTAAAAATGTAAATACTAAGTTATTATGTCATGGCCTCATCGGTTTCTGAAGTTTTCTAATTTGCTGTGAGTTTAAAAATAACTTATTAATTTATATGCTTAACAGTATTTGAAACATGCCTCCTTATAGAATTAATTAGCAAAAAAACAGCACGTTGTAGGAGGAAATACTGTTGTATTATACAACAAAAAATTGAAAATTCTTGCAATATAAAATTAGTTTATATACATATAAACAGTGACAAAGTCAAGATTTATTAATTGAAGGCCGATTCTTTTTATTAAGATTATAATAACATATATATGTAACAGTTTTGTTTATTAAATTAATTTATGAAATATTGACACATAAAAACATCAATACTATTTTAAGTAGAAAAACATATCAATATTTATAACATGTTCAAAATATGTCACATAATAACCAATTCAAAACATAAGGGCCTAGCCCAGAATACCTAAGCTAAATTCAAGCAAGAATAGTTCGCCCAATCTATGTCAGCCTAGTCTATTTTTGACTCGTGTATTTGACACATGTTTAGTACAGTTGCCCATCACATGTCTACAAATTCTATCACTGTGCATCGAAGCTTTGATTTCTAAGCTCTCTCTCTACACTTCACTTTCTCTCTAGTTCTCAGATCTTCTCTCTTCTTTCTAAAATTCTCTCCTTTTCTCTCTAAAATTCGAACCTTGTTCTTTATTTTTCTTCTTAGTTTCCAAAATCCTTTCTTGTGTTTTTTAAAATAATTGATTTTATCCACAACCCCCAACCATTTTATTTCTTTCCTTTCTGTATTCGTTTCTTCCTTTTTCTTCTTTCTTTTTCTCTGTTTTGTATGGATCCAAAATACCATCACCTGAAAAAATTATTTCCCCACTCTTCCCAGAAGGTTCTCAGATAGAAATACGAGTATAGAATCACTCGACTATATAGATTCTTAGTGTTTTTGGCATTCTCAATGATGTGAGGATACTAATTGAAGGAAAAATTTATCCGAGTGACTTCAATCATAGCATTGGCCTTTCAGGTATGGGTAACCCTATTTGTTAGTTGTAAGAAATTTGGATGGGGAATAAATCTTCATCCATAATGTCGTTTGAGTGCTTTTGCAAAAAAATATATGTATATTATATATGTTTATGCTTTGAGTACTAGTTTGTTTTTAGATTGTTACAGTAAGGTTAAATCATTAGTGTTTGATTTGATTTGATTTTATTGTTTTCTTTTAAAATATTATATTGTCAGATAAATCACATGTTATACTATAATTGTAATATATGTGAAATTTTGAATCTTATCTAGACGTTCAAGATTTGTGTCTTGTGGATCCAAATTGTTTATAGTAATCTGTCGATTTTGTTTTTTGTTGTCAAAGTTGTACAATTCGAGTCTATACAACGTGTTTGAAAAGGTTCTATAGTTTATATTGTCTCTGATGTCAATTTTCAATATTTGAATTTAATTTTGTCAAAAAGCCTACTGTGTGTCACTTGTCTTTTGTTAAATTTTCAGAGATTCGTTTTACAATATCAAAAGTTGCACAGTTTTTAACCCCGATTTTTAAATTTGGTTGATTATGTGTCCTTTTTCTAAAATTGGGGAAAGTTGTTTAGTAAATTTTGAAAAACTTGTTTGTTTTCTTACCTCTATGTATCTTGTCTAGATTTTTAGATTATCTTCCATCACCTAATTGTCCAACTCCTTAGTCCTCGTGCATTTCCATCTTCCTTAAGATCCCATTTAAGACTTAAGAGTTTAGCCAGAGTGGACTTACAATCAAAAACCCAAGAAAAGTCAAATAATTTTCTTTTAAAAAAAAAATCAAACAGTCATAGAACCAAACATGTATTCCCCTCATTTATCTAGGAAAATCAAAATTGTTTGTGTCTTATGTGGTTTTAGTCCTAGAGAAGATAAAGTCTAGCTAGAAGCCATAAAATATTTAGGACCAGTTTTAGCACGTAGAAAAATAAACTATTTTATGGGAGAGGTAGCATAGGGTTAATGGGGAGTAATTGAACAACAACGCAATCTAGTGGTGCTCAAGTCCTAAGGATTATGCCTAAAGTCCTAGCTGAGGGTAATCTTTATAGGAAGACCATTGATATGAAAAAAAGAGTTGGCTGCATCTGTTAACGTATAGAAGCCATGATTAACATAGTTGATGCTTTCATAGCTCTATTTGGTGATTTAGGCACCCTTAAGGAAATGTTTGTAGTTGCTAGTAGGAATTTGTTAGGCGCTCATTCCAATCCATTAGGACTTTTGAATGTTAATGGTTTTCATGATGGTCTGTTGAAGTTTTTAAATCACGCTGTAGAAGAGAACTTCATTGTACAAATATTTGTTACTGCTCTAACTACCATTTAAGGTCCGATCTTTTGTTTATCAATAGTTCTGTATTCTCTATCCACATCATAAGGTTCGATCTTTTTTTTTTTTTTTTTTTTGCTTTGTACTCTTGAAATGTATCTACATAATGAGGTCCAATCTTTTTTTTTGTTTTTAAATTTCTATTTGTAATATATTTTGTCTAGTATATTTGGAATGTTTTATTAACTCTGGGTTTTTTTTTTCCTTTTTGTTTCCTAATAATCGCTATTGGAACTTGTTAGATTAATTTAGCACAAAAAATAACATTGTATTTGATTATAATTTTTGATCCATGTTACTAAACTAATTTACCACTACATTAATGGGGAGGCTTTAAGAATTTGTAGATGACATATGGTAGGTTCTTAGTAATATAAGTAAAGTATCATGATTATTTTGCAAAAGTCAATCAAGGACCTCTCTTTTAAAAATACCAATAACACTTCGCATGCTATCTTTAGTAGCTTTAACTAAAGTTGACTCATGTATAAGTCATTGCTTATTCTGTTATTTAATTTAAACAAATCTTACATTAAAAAAAAAATCAAACATTGTTTATTCTATAGAGTCATGTATAACTCTTGAGCAATCCTATCCATTGGAATGAAAAGAATTTTCCATAACTCCTAAATTAATGAGATTGACAAAATTACATTATTTAGAAATCTAACAGCTTCAATTAGCCGCATAATTTTATTTTCTCATCATTTTTTTATTTAAGGAAACTTATTACTATAGTTTTCTTAGCCAAAAAGAGCCGAACAAAATTATTGACTTATAAATGCTCCATTGTTTATTTGGTTATTTTTATCTCTTTATTTTTTTCTCTATTTTTTGCTAATAATTATCTCTCTTTGTTTGAACGTTACGATAAATAACTCAACATGCAACAACGTTAAAATTGAGTCAAATTTTTAGATCTTTATGGTTAAATTAATATTTTTTTGAAGGAGTGATTAAATTAATATTAAATAGCATTAATCATGAATCTCCAAGTAATCTATAATTTCTTGCTTTTCTTCATAACAAAATAAACATAATTCTTTATTTTTTAGGGCACTACTTTCCTTACGCTTGGTGTGTAAAAATGACTAATGATATAACTATATATAAGGTTGAGTGGAGAATAAGGATAAGGATAAGCAAGACGCGTCTCTATAAACCTGCTTTATCTAACCAATAACTTATTAAAATAATAGAATAAAAATCTAATTATTTTTTTAGTCAGGTAATCGTATCGTAACATTTTAATAATTCTATTCTAATTATGAATCATATACTTTTTGTTCATCCAAAAAAAGGTCGCTCACTTGAATTTGTTTTAAAAAAGAAATCTCTCACTTAGGCTTGCAACAATCATACTATTGATAAGAAGAAATATGAAATAATTTGAAAAAAAGTTTATATTTATTTTTGGTCTTGTAATTATGTAGTACCATACATTATGTTGTTTGTGTTAAGTTATTTTCCCAAATTCTCTTCTAATTATATATCATATGCTTTATGTTTAGCTAAAAAAATGTCGCCCATTTAATTGGATTTTTTTTCTTTCTTTTTTTTTTTTATACTGAAATCTCCCACTTGGACTTGCAACAGTCATACTATTGTAGTAATGTAAGAGGTTTTGGTTTTTTTTTTTTTTTTTTTTGCAAGAAGCAAAAAGTGGGGGTGACTAGCTAGTGATGGAAGAGGCTAGGGTTTTTCTTTATATGAAATGACAAAAAAAGCCCGAACAAAAAAGGGAGAAGGTAAGATTGAACTAAGGGTATATGCATAATATGACACAGGGGTGAAAATGACTAAGAAGCAATTGCCAAAGAAAAAACAAATAAGGGTAAAAACGACATAGCAAACCAACAAATAAGGGTTAAAAAGACATAGCAAACCAAGGAATAGAGAAGGAAAAACACTATAAAAACTACAGTGTTTTTCATGGCTTTTTATCTCTATTCATCCCACCAAAGACAGAATATGAAATCAATTATGTGCGTTCATGCAGTCAATAAATTAGCAGTGACATAACATTTCTCAACTGAAAACTATTAAATTGACCATAAATTGTGAAATCTAACAGTATCTGCCCTATTTGGACACAAGCACAAAATATTGTTAGAAGTTACACTTTGGGCCAAGAAAAGTAGTTCCTAATAAAAACTCCACTACATGTTAGATAGCCTTGTTAGGAAATTTCTTAATTATGCAAATCAAAACTTAATATTGCATAAACATAATGCCAAGATTTTAGAACTATATGATTCTCACATAATAATAATTAGAGAAGAAGACATTCCTTGATCCATGATAAAGACTTGATAAGAATGATTGATCACAAGAGGCCTTTGAAGAAAACTGTGTTTCTCTCTCTTAACCCCTCGTAGTTTTTTGACTAGATATTTTTCTTGATGGAGAGAAAAATAACGTTAATAGATAGAAAGATGACCAGTTTCTATTAGAATCCTTTCATAACTCATATATCATCAATATATGCAATAAATAGAAAATATCTCCCTCTTGACCACTAGGATTTAGACGCGTAATAATTATTAAACCATAATTATTATCCTTTAAATAAATAAAACAACTAATAGGAATATAACACTTGGACCATAATTAAAATATTTAACATTCTCTCACTTGGTCCATGTGACATTATCCAACTTCTTGGTTTAATAATAGAACATAATGTGCAAATTGTAAACTAAATCCCTTCGTAAATTGGTCAAATCAAAAATCACTATTGGGTAAAAACTAATTAGGATCATAGTGGTTGTACATCATTAGATCAATATAGTCCCTTCTATGTATCACAATATTAGTTCTACACTTAATATGACCTGTAATGAGAGATATACCCTAATAGTCCAACGATAATGTCTTTGTTAGAGACAAATCCTGTTATATCAACATAATCCATTCATGTATATACAACAACTAACATAATGAAAACAATATGCATTATAATATCAAAAACACAAATTAAATGAGCTCAAAGTGTCAAATACATAAAGAACATAAAACATCATCATAATGTCAATAATGGTTTTCAAATAATGCCCATTCTTTCGACATATTTATTAAATGTCTTTGGTGGCAACCCTACGGTCAACGGATCCGCAATCATGAGATTAGTGCTAATATGTTCGATTGACACTCTTTGTTTTTGAACTTATTCTTTAACGGCAAAGTATTTCAATTCTATGTGTTTAGCACGTCTTGAATACTTGTCGTTTTTAGAGAAGAAGACTGCTATGGCATTATCACAATAAATTTTCAATGGCTTGGCAATGCTGTCGACAATTCTAAGTTCTGAAACAAAGTTCTACAGCCATAATCCATAAACAGTGGCCTCAAATCATGCCATAAACTCAGCCTACATAATAGATGCAGCATTGACAGACTGCTTTGTACTCTTCTATAAGATTACTCCTCCAGCCAAAGGGAATAAGTAGCCAAATGTGGATTTTCTTGTATCAACACATCTAGCACAATTTGAATCTGAATATCCTATCACCTTAAGATGATCAGATCTCCTATAAGTGAACATGTGATCTTTTGTTTCTTGCAAATATCTCAGCACTTTCTTTGCAAGTTTCCAATGATCCAATCCTGGAATACTTTGATATCTGCCCAGCATTCCAATGGCAAAATTGATGTCTAACCTGGTACAAGTCTGAGCATACATCAAGCTACCAACGATAGAAACATAAGGAATCCGTTCCATTTCTTTGCGTTCCAATTTATTCTTTAGGCATTGCATAAGGCTCAAGTTGTCTCCTTTCTGAATTAGAACAACACTTGCAAAGCACTTTTCCATTTTGAATCTCTCTAGAACTTTTTTAATAAATGATTTCTGAGACAATCCTAACAATCCTTGCAATCTATCAACGAATATTTCAATTCCAATCACTTAGGATGCCTCACCCATATCTTTCATTTCAAAGTTCTCGAAGAGAAATTTCTTGGTCTCATGTAACAAACCAAGATCACCAAGATCATTAGTAGCAAGCAAAATGTCATCAACATACAAGATCAAAATTATAAACTTGCTCCCACTGACCTTCAGATATATACATCGATCAACAATGTTCTCTACAAATCCAAAGGAGATGATGGTATCATTGAATTTGAGATACCATTGTCAGGAAGCTTGCTTAAGTCCTTATATTGATTTCTTGAGTTTACACACTATGTGTTCCTTTCCTTTAACTGCAAAACCCTCAGGTCGGTCCATATAAACTTCTTTATCTAAATTCCCATTCAGAAAAATGGTTTTCACATCCATTTGATGAAGCTCTAAATCGTAATAAGCTACCAGTGTCATGATAATTCCAAATAAGTCCTTTTTAGAAACAGGAGAAAAGGTCTCTTTGTAGTCAACACCGTCTTTCTGAGTGAAACCTTTGCCAACAAGTCTAGCCTTGCGTCGTTCGATATTGCCGTTAGAGTCGCGCTTGGTCTTGAAGACCCACTTAAACCTAACTTTTTTACAACCTTCAGGCAATTCAACAAGATCCCAGACTTCATTATGATCCATTGATTTCAACTCCTCTTTCATGGTGTCTAACCACTTAATAGAATCATTACCTTCCATGGCTTGTGAAAACGAAACTAGATCATCATCAATTCCTAAGTCAAATTCTGACTCTTGTAAATAAACCACATAATCGTTAGAGATAGCAGGCCTTCTCTGTCTTTCAGACTTTCTTAACACTATCTTATGTGGTTCATCCACCATGGCTCCATTGGCAATAGTTTCATTATTGGGTGTTTCATCATTCATTTGTTGTTCTTGTACGTTGTCTAAATGTTCAACAATTATGGGAACGACAACTTGAGAAGAAGTTTTAGGTAAAGGAATCTTCACCCTAACTTCTTGAATTTCCACTTTATGTGGTTCCACACTCCCATTGATTTCACCATTTCAATGAACCTCACATTTTCAGTTTCAACAATGCTCTTACTATGGCCAGGACAATAAAATATATACCCTTTAGATTTTTCTGGATAACCAATGAAGAAACTACTGGTTGTTCTCAAATCTAGTTTCTTTTCTTGTGGATTATAAATTCTTACTTTTGTCGGGCAACCCCAAACATGCAAGTTTCTTAAACTGGGCTTCCTCCCTATTCACAATTCAAAAGGAGTCTTTGAAATTGCCTGACTAGGAACCCTATTCAACAAATACATGGCAGTTCAAATCATACATCTACAATAATAAGGGCAAAGAAGAAAATTTTAACATACTCCTAACCATATCAATTAAAGTACGATTACGCCTTTTTGTAACACCATTTTTTTCTCGTGTACCTAGCATTATGTATTTAGCTCATATGCCCTGCTTTTCAAGGAATTTAGCAAACGGACCAAGGCATTGTCCAATTTCATCGTACCTTCCATAATATTCACCATCTCTATCAAACTTGATAATTTTCACTTTTCTATCTAATTTTTCTATCTAATTGTCTTTCAATCTCAGTAATAAACACCTCTAAAGTATTTACTGATTGAGATTTCTCATGCAACAAATAGATATATCCATAACATGAAAAGTCATCAATAAAGGTGATAAAATACTTTTCTCCACCAAAAAATGGAACATCAAAAGGCCTACATATGTCGGTGTGTATAAGTTCAAGGAGCTGTGTGCTTCTTGTGGCCTTCTTCATAATTTTGTGTTTTGTATGTTTTCCCTTAATACAATCCATAGAAATACGAAGATCTGGAAAATCCAAGTTAGGAGGATTTCATTCTTTACCAATCTTTGTATTCTGTCTTTGGATATGTGACCCAAACATTTATGCCACAAGTAAGCTGAACTTTCATCCACTGAACCACATTTAGTACCAACGTATGATACAAAGTCAACAGAGTCTCAGCAAAAAGATTACCAAGCTTGAATTTATATAAACCATCACAAAGAACACCAGAACCAATAAAATGATTATGCTTAAACAAACTGCAACATCAATTTTCAAACTTAAAACAATATACATCTATATCAAGTTTTGACAAAGAATTTAAATTACGAGAAACAGAAGGAACATAAAGAGTTAAAAAAATATCTAAATGATGTTTAGTGTCTAAAATAAAACGATAAGTTCCGGTGGCTTCAACTGGAGCTTTGACTCAGTTCCCCATAAGCACAAATTTTTCATTTGCGTTTATGGTTAAGGAATTCATGCATCGTATTTGAAACATGAGTGGTACATCGAGAATCAATCCACCAAGTATTATAAGGAACTTCTTCCAAATTTGATTCGAAACATAAGAAAACACTAGGCTTACCTTTACTTTCGAACCATGTCTTACATTTCGAGCAGCCTTTCTTATAATGTCCAGGCTTTCCACATAAAAGGTATACATCTTTCTTTTGTTCCTTCTTGTGGATTTGGGCCAATGACGCATTAACCTTTAATGGTCTTTTATTACCCTTTTGATTTTTTTTTCCTAGTTTCTGTTTAGCTCTTGGTTGACCTATGAGATTAACAATGTCAAGTCCTTGCTTCTTCAGCCTTGCTTCCTCTTAAATAAGTAAAGTTTGCAATTCTATCACGTTCCATTTGTCCTTTATAGTGTTATAATTTATTTGGAATGGACCATATTGAGGAAGCAAGGAGTTCATAATGAATTGCACAAGGAAACTTTCATTCACTTTCATTCCCATGGATCCCAATCTTGCTGCTATGTTTATCATCTTAGTGAGGTGCTCATGTATAGTACAAGAACCATCAAACTTCATGGTAGTTAACATACCCATCAGTGTCCCAGCAACTGACTTATCAACACTGTCAAAATGGGACATATTTTTCACATATTCCATAAATTTCTTTGCACCGTCCGTATTAGGAATCGTTGAATTGATGTTCTCTGCTATTGTCATCCGCATAAAATTTAAGCTCAGTCTATTTGATCTTTCCTAAGCATCACATGAAAGATCTTTGTTCAGCACTACTAGTGTCAATAATAGTAGCTAGCTTATCATGTAGGAGTGTCAAATCAAGATTTAGAATACCTAAGTAAACTAAACTTGTCAAGACTATTCTTGAAAGTTAAGCCCAATGAATTTCATAATAGACGAAACTTGTGAATAAAGAGAAATATGAGCAAATGTTGTAAATAGATAGAATGCTCACACGTAAATACATTGAGTCATAAATATAAAACATATAATATAGATTCAAATAACATTCGCATAGGCATAAATGTACATTAAAGTTCTTCTTTGGGTGATCCAATAATATACGACAATAAACATAATTTATACTTATTATTATTATTATTTTAAATTTCACATAATTAGTAATTAAATATATTCTAATTAGACATGCTCGTAATCTTTGGATATACTAAACATATCTAATCAAATATATCAATTAACCACTATCATGTTCATGATTATAAAATAACTAATTAACTTTTGGGTGATCCTTAAATATTTTATTTTCAATGAACTTCAATAGACCCGTTATGAAGAAAGATATATATATATATCATCATGTCATCTTAGTAATAGCATCACATAATCATGGGTAATTGAATTTTATTTAATTTGACATATATGTTAACATTCTAATTTGGTCACTTTGGTGACTAACAAATTATTCATAATATAGATATCAAAATAAAAAATAATATTATACAACTTAATAGACATTAAATTTCAAGATCCTGTCATTTTATTTCAATTTAATTTAATTTTAAAACTCTAATTTAATGCTGTGGAAAAAGGGGGTGAATTTTTTTTTGTCAAAGTTAATGGTCAAAGGTCAAAAATCAATTGTCCAAGTCAACGTTCAACTGGGCCAGTCAACAGTTGCGGGTCAAGACTGAATCGGGTAGGATTCAACCCGGATCTATTGTCCAGTCCATCTTTGGGCTTTTAAGATTTAATAATCATTTCTTTCTTTAATGGACTTAAAGCCCACATCCTTTTAGTTTGGGCTGCTTTCAACAACTGGGCTCAAAGCCCACTTGAAACCAAATCTTAGACTTGCTTAACAGCACATTGAGTCTTCCATGTAATATCATGTTTTTTGCCACTGTCATTAACTTCCCACGTTAATGCATAATTTCTTCTCTTCTTTTTTTGTGCATTATCTTATTTTATTTTGTTTTGAATTTTAAACAAAAATTCTTTTCAAAGAAAAAATCAGAACTTTGACAACAGACCATTATCTTCGTATACATGATATAACCGTATTCAACCGTAATTAATGTTTTGAATTTTTTTTTGGCAAAACCGTCTCCTTTCAACATGAATTCAAACGAAATTTGCAGCCCACTTGATCTTGATCCATATATAATCAAATAAGCAAATAAGCAAACATGGGAATGTAAATTTACACATGAGAATCTAAATTCATATATAATCAAATAAGCAAACATAATATAATCAACAAATCAAATTGATCATCAAATCAGTAACCAAAATGTGCAACGGAAGGTTTTGAGAAAATATTTCTCAATAATTTAATTAAAGAAGAAATCAATGATCATTAATGGAAAATCATATGTTCTTAAACCTATAGATAAGATAGCACATGTTAGGAAATTTCTTAATTATGCAAATCAAAACTTAATATTGCATAAACATAATGCCAAGATCTTATAACTATATGATTTCATAATTAAAACTTAATATTGCATAAACATAATGCCAAGATCTTAGAACTATATGATTTTCATCATGACAATAATTAGAGAAGAAGATATACCTTGATCCATGATAAAGACTTGATGAGAACGATTGATTACAAGAAGCCCTTGAAGAAAATTATGTTTCTCTCTCTTAATCCCTCTTAGTTTTTTGACTGGATACTTTTCTTGATGGAGAGAAAAATAGCGTTAATAGGTAAAGAGAGAGCCAATTTTTATTGGAATCATTTTTATAATCTACATACTATCAATATGTGCAATAAATAAAAAATATCTCCCTTTTGATCAATAAAATTTAGACACATAATAATTATTAAACCATAAATATTATCCTTTAATTAATTGAAACAACTAATAAAAATATGATACTTAGACGGCAATAAAAATATCTAATAAGCCTATGGAGAGAGAGGTAGAGTTGGCTCTCATTTTGTAATCCAATATGAAGAAAAATATTTCTTTTTTCTTTTCTAGGAAAAAGAAACAAGAGCACCGACAAATTATAGAAAGGGCCTACCATCAATAGGCTGGTAGTGTCAAAGTATGTGGCGACATAGGTGAAAACCAAACCTATCCTTGGAATAAAAATAGCTCCGGTCCATCCCTTCTGTTGGTAAGTCCCAAGACTTCTGAAGTGGCAAAGCGTAGTACTGGTCCACTAGTGTAAAACCTTCAAAACCTAACTCATCAACCCACTCACTTCTCGCCACTATAAATTGAAAGGAGGAAAATTATTTCATCCTAGAAAGCTGAAGACAAAGCTAAGTGGACCTAAAAACATGGCAGTAACACATAACTCCAAGTGTCTCACCCTCGGACAACGTCAAATTATTTGATCACAGATCACACACAAGATCCTCACTCATTAAATAATTGTACAACATTGTTAAAAAAGCATGAAGAAACCTAAGTCCATGAGCGTGACTAGAGGGTTGATTTTTTGCTTCTGGTGAAAATAAAGAATGCAAAGATGAGAATGACAGCTGGTCCTGCTGGCGAGACATGAAAAGCACCCACTAAGGGCTAATCATTACTTTTGAGTGTTGATGGCAAATTTAATTCATCCAGGAATCGACCACATATTCACATTTGAAGGGGGAAAAAAAAAATCCTTTCAGGTCGGATGTTTTAATCCCACACTTATAAAATTATAAGTTATATTTTTATATATAATATATATTTTACATTGCATCTTGCTGTTTTATTTAAGGAGGTTATAATTTTACGAGATTAAATAAAATTACTAAAAAAAATGGTTTGGAATCATGTAATGCACTTTAAGATGTTGGATATTGCTTTATAAAAATTTAAACGGTTAAATCACACAAGACGTAGTGATGAATTGACAGAGCTTTAAAACCTTTTTTGGCTTTTTCGTCTTGCCCAAGCACCAGTCTACTGCTAAAGCAAATGATTTGAAGCTTGTTATTATTATTATTATTATTGGGTGTATTCACCTTGCGCAGGATGGAACCTGCTTTCTACCCTTTAAGCCTCCCATCCTAATCACTGGGCTAATCCCAGCGGCGTTTGAAGTTTGTTATTTTAGGATAGCATAATGGTCCATTTGGGCTGCCAAGGACCTATTTGGTATAGTTTGTGTTTTAACTTTAAAGTAGTAAAACAAGATAAGCATAAGGTAGAGTTTTTTTAATAATATTTAGATAGTGCATAAAAAAGTATTTTTTTTATTTTAAAAGAGCTTTTAAAACAATTTGATTAAGTAAGTAAAAAGCTCGTATTGTTATGAAATATAATGTAATATAAAGATATAGATAAAATTGCTAAATAGATGGAATTTGTAATTTTGTCATTTACAAATATAAGGTTAAAAACGTAAATAAAAAAGTTTTTTATAAGCATTTTTTTCATATACACTAAAAATAGGGCTTAGTTCTAAAAATTCTCATAAAAGCAAAAGCCTAAAGAACTTATGTTTCAAATGGGACCAAAAATAACTTTTGAAGCAAATAAAGGAAAGCGACTTAAGCCCTTCCAAACCGGCCTAATTATGCCACTCGAGTTTCTGAAAGATTTTGCAATGTAAACTGTTCGTTGGTCACATTTTATAATTTTGCGTCACGCTTCTATAGGTTTGATCGAAACGTCTGTGATGAAAACTTCCTCACATGGTGCTAGGTTTGATCGAAACGTGTGTGATGAAAACTTCCTCCCACGGTGCACTGACTTTGGCATCATCATAGCAAGGCCAGCAGCCTTTTGACGACGGAGTCGCAACAAGCAACATCATTAGTTACGCAACAATTTGTTTCGGCAATGAGTTTAAATTAATATATATATATATACACACATATTCAAATTTCTAATTAGAGCGTATTTTTGAACTTTTTTTAAAATATAAACAAAATTTAAATTGTTGCTGTACAAATTCAAACTTTATTTATGTGAAACATAAGCAGAATTTAAATTGTTGCCATACAGATTCAAACTTTATTTATGTGAAACAAAAGTCGACATATGAAATCTACTATGGTATGTCAAACAATACATATGAGAAAAGAAAAGAAAATTTAACATCGCATGAACCTGCATCAGAATCAATAATCCCTTCAGGTTGAGGAAAATTTTGGAGATAATAACAAATTGAAACCTTTAGACAATAAGATAATTAATTAGAGGGTTTTATAAAAGTTATAATCTAAGGTTAAATTTATAATTAACTTTATTTTGAAGTGTAGAGTTCAATAAAAAATAATAATGTTTGGAGAAGAATTTTGCAAATCACCAAAGTTAATTTTAGTCACATCACAATGTCTAGTTCTTTTCGTTTTTGTTTTCAAGAGTACTCCACATTGACATTCTACCAAAAATAAAATAAAATGATATAAAATAAAAGCACCGGCGACACAACTGTTATCTAATTTCTTTATCTAATCCCACCTCACAGGGAATCTCATCTCCAAATTCACATCCAATTGACTCAGCATTAGCCATTGACTGTAGCAACAACAATAAAGAAGGATTTTCATAACCACCCTTTCTTCACCCAACACATGAAAAAGGAAAAGGAGGAAAAAAATAACGAGCAAACCAATCACATGTTCTCATAAAAATAACGAGCAAACCAATCATATGTTCTCATACTCTCAGCGTTCTATTCATGCACGCCCACCAAAAGCTAAAGATTCTTAACTACGTGTCTCCCAGATGCCCATATCATTCTCATGTCTAAATTTTCGATTCCCACAATTCTCATGTCTTAAATGTTCTGCTTCATTTCATACATTCTCACCAAACAATGCTTCCTGAGAGACAAACCACAATGTCTCCTAACAAATTCTTTATAACATACCTCATGTATATACAACACGAGTCGACTAAATCTATGTTCTTCAAAGTATCACGTCAATAGACTCAAACCCTCTTTTTCTTTTAAAATAATACACAAAACGGGCAAGGGAGGATGATCTGAACAATTATTAGAACACAATAAGGCACAGAAGAAAACAACAAAAAAGAAAAATGGAAATTCTGTTTAGTGACTTGTCTGCCTGCATCTCCTGCCTCCTCAGCCTAGGACTACTACTACCCATAAGTCGATACGAGTTCGGATATGCATACATGCTCCCTGAGTCTCCAAAAACCCCGGCATAAACCATCTCACGAAACATCCCCACCGCTGGATGGTGGAAGCCTCTCATAGGCGAACCACTGAGATTAAACAGTGGCGAAGAAGAGTCCTCATCATAATTGCCATATTGATGGGGGTTGTGGTTTTGGCTCTGATAAGGATTACGATATGGAAGTTGCTGACCCGAACGAGAAGTTGCGGACGTGAGAGCCTGTTGTGCCCCACAAGCTGATGGCCTTGGGGGTATTGCCATGCCCATATTGAGAGCCTTTCCTTCTAGCTCAGCATCGGTAGTGGTTTGGCAACCCCGGCCATAAAGAGGGACCATAGTGGTGTGTGATATGTCAGCCTTGCAAACAGGGCACTGAGGGTGCTCATCAGATGAAAGAGAGGCGCTCTGGACGTGAAGCCATTTGTAGATGCAAGGCCAGCAGTAGAGATGGCCACAAAGGGTGACTATGGGCTCGTACGCGAAGTCTAAACAGATGTTACAGTCGAAAGAACCACTGGGGTTTTCCGAGTTTGCTGCACCTGAGATGGGTTTCCACTCATGTGCAAAGTAATGCTGCTGCAAAGCCATGATTTCTTCTTGGGAGTGGTTTTGGCCACCAGCTCTGAGACAGAAGAAAAATGAAACCAGTTCAGTGCTCAAAGTTCCTTGTCGTTAGAGTGATTAGATCCAAACACAAAAGAAAATAAAATTGGAGAAAACAAAATATAGCGCTCAAAAATATCTTAGCATGCTTCCAAGCGGCAAATGGTGTAAATATAATGTTTGTTCTAGCTTCTGAATTATCGCATTTAACGAAATTGGCCCCACCATGTTGATCTATGATCTAATTTCAAAAGAGCCTTAATAATGAATATGTTCACATGTCCATGTCTACCGATTAAGAGAACTGAATAAGAGATACTTTTTTTTTTTTTGGAGAACCGATAAGAGATACATTTAACATCGCCATCAAGCGTAGAAAAACATGTTAATCAATAACAATATCTTGAAAAAATATATTTTGAGCGAAAAATTTTCACTTCCATCCTGCTCAAAAAAGGCCACAGATGATTTTAACAACCCTAAAGATAAAAGAATTTAGGAAAGCAAGGAAATACACCAGACATATATGACTTTTGAATCCTAACTTTATCTTAAATGACGGCACAAGTAGCAAAGGGAATAAGCACAAGGCCAATTCTGGTACACAAATAATAGGCAAAATCGATAAAACTAGTACTGTTTTCTCCTAAAAAGGTAAAAGGGGCTTTAAAATCACCCACAGATTTGATAAAACTTCATTGTCTCAACAAACACAAGATTTCCCCACTTCATTAACAAGAACATGCCACAACCTATCATGTGAAATGGGTATTGACATACATGTCCACTCAAAATAATATACGCCTAAACTTGCAATTAATTTCCTTCAAACATATTTCAGCTCTCACAGTTGTTCAACCTACAAACATCCAATAACACATCTACTCTAATTCTCCTGACATCAGCAACAACTATTAATCTCAGCCGTTTCTAACCCACTATTAGAGGAAAGAAAAACATTGTTAATAAAAGATCCTACCAACTAAACTCCAAATTAAACAAAGGGAAACCCATGTGAAGTTCATGAATAATTAAGCCTCTAGAAAAAAAAAAAAATATATATATATATATATATATATGTAAGGAAAAAATACAAACAGAATTTATAGCAATTTTTTGAGAATGAGATTTAGCATAAAAGGCAGAGCAAGTAGAAAGAAGGCCCAGAAACGTAAAGGAGAGAAACAAAAACCTCATTTATTTCCCACCGGTCAGAGACAATCATAAATTAAAATTAGCTTCCAAAAAGGAAAAACAACGAGGGTTTTATTTATTTATTTTTCTATCATCTTTCAAAACAAGCTTTACAATACACATAAATCTCTTCAGAAAAAATATCCAGCCAAAAAAACAAATCTTTTCAGCAAAATTAATTTCTCCATTTTAGATGTCGAGGACATGTAGTTAAAGATTCAAAAGGAGACTTTAGAATCGCACATCTCAACACAAAAACCTGTCCTTAGAATCCATAAAATTAGCTCTAAAACTTGCATGAAATCTCATGCAATGCCACTTTCACAATTCCATCAAAAAGAGAAACAGAAAAAGCCAAATTACGTGGTCTGTTTGGTTCTAGCGAAAGCAAATGGGAAAAAAAGAGGAAAATGATCGGAATTCCTTTGGGGACAAACCAAACCAAGCTAGCATTTCAATGACAACGAGGGAAAATTTCAAAACAAAAAGAGGTGTAAAGCCTAAGACACACGTACCAAAGCGAGATGCCTAGGAGGGATGGGCGCTGCGTATGACGGAAAGGCGGAGCCGCGGCGAGCTTCGGAGAAAGCTTCAATGGCGATTTGGCGGAGATACAGAGAAGAGAGAGAAACAGAGAGAGAGAGAGAGGATAAGATGAGGGAAAGATATGGACGACGTGTGCTGCGTTCCGTCGCGTTCTTATAGGCGAAGCCAATGAGACGTAACTCGTTATCTCTTACCCACGCGCTGTGCGTGTGCGTGTGCGCGTGAACTCTTATGAGTTTCCTTTTTCTGTTGGTGGATTCCTTTTACTGTGTCTTTCGTTTCTTTTTTTCTTTTTTTTTAAAGAAGAAAACTCCCTTTTATGTACCATTTCTGTCAACATTTTTGCTTTTTATGTTGTCGGGAAAATTAATGTCCACAGCTGGGAAAATTAGGCCCCACTTTAGTAATTTAGTATTTTTCGAGTGAGAAAATGGTGAGATTATTCTCTAACATTATTTGAAGAATATTTTCTTCCTCTTTTCATTTTATAGATAATAAATAAAACGGGAAAAAAACTATCAAGCATAATTTTTTTTCCTAACTCCAAAAAAAACAATTTCTTTGATAGATAAAAAAAAAAAACCTATCGTTAAAAGGTATTTATATTTCTACCATCGAAACTAAAAAGTAATTTTAACATTTTAAAACAAACACATTATGTTCTCACTAAAAAAGTTCAAAAAAAAGGCATAATCTCATTTGAGGACTATTGAGTTGGATGAATTGATAACTAGGGGACACCTAAGACTCTCTTGAGAGATACGGGTTCAACTTCTGAGGGATGCGTTCTCCTGCTTGAGACAATACTGAGCTGAATCTCTCCCCGAGCAGAGGCCCTCTCGATAATACGTTCCAGAGATCCTAACACCTCAACAAGGACTATCAAGCAAATTAGTACAACTATTAGTATTTTCGATTAAAAAAACAAGTAGTATTCTTACTCAAAAGTGTGTAATCATGTTTTCTTGCAAAAAAAGAATCTAACCGTGAAACTATTACAACTTTTCTTTTTGCCAATGGAAGTTATCACAACAATTGAGACATAGAGTTTTTTTTTTTTTTTAAGGTGAATTAAGACATGAATTTGATGCTTCAAGCATTTAATTTATAAAAACAAATTATTCGTAAAAAAATACAAATATCTGGATGCTTTTTCTTCTTTTCTTTCGGATGAATACATGTTCTCTCTTTAGACATACTTTGGAAAAAACTAGACATACTTTTGATGCTTCAAGCATTTAATTTATAAAAACAAATTATTTGTAAAAAATATACAAATATCTGGATGCTTTTTCTTCTTTTCTTTCGGATGAATACATATTCTCTTTTTTGACATACTTTTAAAAAAACTAGACATACTTTACTAACATCTAATAACTAGTCATTTAAAAAACAGTATTCCAGAAATTAGACACATCATTGGAATTATTAAGGAGAAAAGAAAATTGCAATTCAAGAAAGGAGAATGTAGAAAATGTCATATTTTTAAAAATTTTTAATATAAATATCAAGTTTTAAAAATATATAGAGTAAATATCAGATTTAAAATTAAAACAGTTATTTATTATAAGAAATATTTACATTATAAACAAGGAGTTAAATAATTATTTGTAGAGTAAACCCATTTATTTGCAGAGTAAATTCATTTATTGTGTAAATAAAAATCATTTATACTATAAACAAAAAGATAAATAAATTATTTATATCATAAACATGATATTTACTATAAATATTTTCAAAACTTGACATTTACTATAATTAATTTTAAAAAAGAGACATTTCTTACAATTTCTGAAAGAAGAATGAGTATTATGGACAGTTTTTAAGAGTGGTGCTAACTGTTAATTATAACTGTGAACAGTATAAATAATATAAAACTATAATATAAAACTTTTATATGCTATAATTTTTAATTCAAAACTGTTGATTTGGTAAGCATTCTGGAAAAATGTACTCATTGTTACTTTTCTAAATAAATTTATATTCAATTCTGATGACAAGATCAGATCATATTTTTCATTTTTTTAGTACTTCTAAAAGTTAATCTCTTAAATTTTGAGAAGTTGATTGTATGACTGGTCTCGGTTTCGTCGTCAAAGCAAACGTGAAAAGCCACTGATCCAACTTTGTCACATATTGTGTTTCTGAGTGGATATGTATATATATTTGAAACAAGATTGTTGGACTTCACACTATATTTTAGTGTTTTTTATTCACACTATATTCTAGTATTTTTTTATTTTAAATGGATTGCTTGAGTATAAAAGGAAGCAATATGAAAAGTAAACAACGAGATGGATTTGAATATTGGTGGGACATTCTTATAATATTTTTAGGATAACAAAAATAAAACGCAAGTGATAATTGAGTCTTGCACATACCTTCATTCAACCTTTAACATAATAACAATTCCAATGCAATCCTATGTATGAACCACACAATGTTGCCCTTTCAATTGCCTGTTTCTAAACGTATGTGTAAATTTTATGAACAAAAAATTTGTTTTGCCAAGAAAATGGATCCGCATATTTTCGCCAACGCCACTTGTGGCATGGTCCTTAATGTATAAAATATGGATTACAGTACGAGACTTATAGATAGGGCTCATTTTTGTTAGTTGTTTGAGATTAATACGGTGGTAGTCTTTTGGGTGAGCGGTTAGATCTAAAAATGTTGATTTGAAAATTATGTTATGTAAAAGCTTTATACTATATCAATTTTTTATTTTTTACTTTAGAACTTTATACTGTTTATTGGTGTCAACCGAGACGCTAACAGAGCATTAAATATTTTCTATTTTACCGAGAGAAAAATGGAGAATTTTTTGTAGAGTACTAAAAAATCTACACTACCAATAAATTAGTTTGTTAGATCTAGTTTGCATCACTATGTTCTATTGGTTTCGCAAACTTTTTAATGTGATTCGGTTAGAGATGTCAATTCAAGCTATCCATCCTACCCTAGACAGGCCAAAAGGACAAGTCGGGCCTAGCTCGAATTAAAAACCAAGACATGCATGAATCTAGCCAGTGTCGGGCCAGACTGGCCCGTACTAATATAAAGAAATATTATTTAAAAATACATATAACTGGGCTTGGATGGTACTTAGGCCTACATCTGTGGCTCGGTCAACCTACATCATGAACTGGACCGGTCCAAAAGCTTGGAACCAAACAGGCCTAAGAGATGGGCCACAGGTTGGTGCATTTAGCCCAATTTAAATTGACATCTGATTTTGATTAGATCTAACATTAAAAAAATAGGTTTTTGGCATATGTATAGTGATTCCAAAATAGTCTTTTGGTTTTTAATAAAAAATCTAAAAATGAAAATGTTTTAAAAATATACTGGAGTTGTTTTTGAAATTGTATTTGGTTATATATAGTGGTATATTTTTTAAAAACAAACATATTTTTTAATAAAAAATTACCAATATTAACAATCCAAAATTAATTTTAAAAACTCTAATTATTGATAGAATACTAATTCAAACTAAAAAATTGCTAAAAAAAAATCAGACAAAAACATCCAAGGCAAAAATGTCACTCTCTTCCCCCAACGACCCATCGACGCTTTCCTCTCCCACTCCGCGCGACAGTGAGCCCGCCGCCCCCATCGTACGGCGCAACCCATTGCCCACCCAAATCGGAGAGAAAGAGAGAGAAAGATCACGAGGGGGAGTAAGATAGCGAGGTGACTTGGCTGGGTCGTGAGGCTATTCGCGTGGGGGTGCGACGGTGAGGCAATGGGCTTTGGTTCGCAATAGGCATGGCTAGCTTTGGTTCCATGGCAATTCGCGAGCTTCGGTTCATGATGGCGGCGGCGTCGCGCAGCTTGTGGCAGTGACAGCATGTCAGTGGGATGGCTGCAGGTGGGGCAAAGAGGGTCATTGGTTGTTGATCGGAGAGGTGGCCGATGGGACAGCAAGGGTCACTTGTTATTGGTCGGAGAGGGAGATCTAGGGGTGAGAGAGAGTGAGGGCTAGGTTCATCGGAGATGGGCTGAGACAACGGTGGGTTGGCTGGCGTGGGCTGGGTTCGCCAGTGATTGGATGAGACGTCGGTGGGTTCATGGGCGTGGGTTAGTCGTTGTGAGTAGCAAGGCTCAAGGGAGGGAGTGAGAGGGAGGGAGTAATAAAAATGAAATCTTTTTTTTTTTCGACTATTGTTTAATGTTTTGGGAAATTTCAAAAATGTTTTTGTTTTATGTTGGCCAAAAATAAAATCAAACAAGTTTTTATTTTTATTTTTAAAATGAAACTAAAGGGTGTAGATGTGTCAATAAATAAGTGGGCGGGCAAAAAGATGGACGGAGAAAATGAACAGAGGATTTGGGTTATGCAATGATTGGGTTTTAAAAAATTAAAGACGGCGTGTTTTAAAAGCCTGCTTTTTTTTTTTCTTTTTTTTTTTGAATGACAAAAAAACCTGCTTGGATGTTATCAAATACCATATTCCCAAAAATAAAAAAGGAAAATTAGGCTTGGATGTTATCAAACACAATATTACTTTACAAAAATAAAAAGAAAACTCCCTAATTTTCTATTTTATTTTTGGGAAGTAACATGGTATTTGTTAACATCCAAGGCAGTTTTTTCGTCATTCCAAAGAAAAAAAAAAGTAGGCATTTATGTCAAACACGTCAACTTTAATCGTTTAATAGAAAAATAATAATTATAAAAAAATATTAATTGTATTCTCTTTTTTATTTATTTTTATATTTTTTTTATTTATTGCTTAAATTTATTTTTTTTATTTTTTATTTAAATAATAATTTATAATGTTAGTAAATTTTACGTATGAATCAATGAGTGCACAAAAAGGAGTGTTGGTAATACTCTTCTTTTTTAAAAACCAACAATTGCATGTTTGCACAAGCAAAATTTTTTTTTTCTCCAAATAGATCTTTAAAAAAATCCGCAAGAATGGCAATCGCTTTTCTTATTTGTTAAGAATTTATTTTTTAATTAAAGTGCGTTGCGTCTTCGTTTGAAAGTATTGGAAAAAAAAAAAAAAACTAGGGAATACTATTATACTAGAAACAGAACCCGCGATTGATACGATAGCATTGCTTACTAAAATAAAAGAAAATAATATTTGCATGCGCCTGATAAAGAGATTCAGCGAATACAGCAATCAACTTAGACGATTAAATATGCAGTCTTTGTTTCTTCATCTTTTTTTTATTATTATTATTTTCTTTGGATTTTTTAGCATTTATTTACCATATATTTTTTTAATAAAATCATAATGTGATGTTTGACAAACTCAATTCTAACTTATCGGTTCTAATTTAAATAGTATAAACTCTTATATATTACAGTATAAAGAAAAATATGCTACAATATAAAGTTCTTATATGTTACGGTACTTTCAGTTCTAACTCACTTTCTAAATATATTATTACTTATCAGGTGACACAAAACGAGGCAGTTCAAATAGATTGTGCCCGTGGTGCATATGTTTTTAGCCATAAAAACAGTTTTAAATCATAAGAGCGGCTCAAACTGGTGTTTGATAGAGTAATAATTAAGACAATTTTAAACTATAGTGACGGTTATAAACTAGCCAAAACACCTAAAATCTAAACTTTGCCTCCTAAAATTCAGGCGGTTTTTAGCTATTTTTACAGTAGAACTATTTTCATTCATAAACTATAGTTTTCTAAATACTAATTATTGTTTTAAATCTTTACATTCTAAACACTATTTTAAAATTACTGTTTAAACTACATAATTTAGAACTCATGGTTTAAACTATAAAGTTCTATACACTAAACAATCCTTTGGGACAAATCAATGGAAAATATGTACATAATCTATTTTGCTGCTTGGGAATAATATATATGATAGAGTGTCTAAGAAGTGTGGTAGGAACTATAACTTTTGAATTTAAAACTGTAGCATGATACAGCTTTACATTATAGCCCCTTTTTTTTTGTTTTTTTGATCACTGTAACATATGAGAGCTTTACAATAAAACAATTAAGAGTTTTGATTAGAACTAATTTTTCTAAACACTCTTGTGTTTCATTAGAATTTACATGTACATTTGTTTGTTTGTCAATGCCCTTTTTTTTAGCGGGAGGTTATAAGAGGGTGGATTAGTTTTTATATTTGGTTTTTCATGTTATGAAATATATCTATCATTTCAAAAAAAAAAAAAACATTACATTGAAAACACAAGAAAATTAATGATATAAGAGACTTTTATGTTAATATATAGACAAAAATTTGAGGTGTCAGATTTTTCTCAAATATTTTGGCTAAATCGTCATTATTTTTGTTAATTTGATACAATTCTATAATTTAACAGCCTAAAATTGAGGCATTTTTGAATGACTAGGGTATGTTTTTTTTCCATGTCATTATCATACCACAATGTTCTCAATATTAATACCACTAATAATTTTTTAGGCAGGACAATTTAATGGGTCGTCTGATAAGCTATAATGACCTTTTTCTTCACGCGTTGGGTCTTTACGTCTTGGGAGGGGCCGGCGGATTAAAAATTGGCGTCAAGTTCAAATTAATATTCATCCATATTTTTAGCGTGTTATTATCCGTTTATAAAAGGAAATACAAACAAAAATTAAAAAGAAAAAAAATCCACACACAAAACAAAATAAAAAACGACATAATGGGCTGAAGAAACAAATTAAAAAAAAATTATATCTTCAACAACAAGCAATGAGGGAATGCCAAGTTCCCAATGTGATCCGTGATCCATGATCTTTTATTTTATTTCGTTTTATTTAAAATAACAAGATATTCTATTTTTGTTTTAAATTGATTTTTTTTTTTGGAAGTGCACTGCGGGCCTGCGACACTACCCATTCATTGCGGCATAACATATTTTACGAATTAATATTTTTGTTTTTATAATTAATTATTTGTCTGCAGTATTTGTCATTATTTATTCCATTGCCTTTGAGCAATAGCCGTCCGCGTTGTCCCGCTGTGGCCTGCTTTGTTTGTAGGGCATGATGCCAGTCTTCTGGAAGGAATATATTGTAATTTCAGCCAGGATTATTAGTCCTTGAATTATTAACATTGTGATACTTTAGAATCTTTGTTTTTTTTTTTTCCAGAGATTACTGCTTAAATTTTTTGTTTTGGAGAATTTCAATTTCTAGTTATAATATTGGTAATTATGTATATCCATCACGTGAAAACTTTAATAAAAACATATTAAATGCAAAACATTATCATCATCGTTGTTAAAAAAACCTTTAAAAACTAGAACATTCTGCACTTAATATAATTATATTAGTAAAATTTTTTAGTTATTATGCGATAATATCTCTGTTAAATTTCAGCACTCGACCAAAAAAAATTTCAAAAAACAAAGCGTCTGAATGATCATAGTTCAGTAATGAACAATCTTAACACCTTTTTAATAAAGACTAAAAAAAATTCTTGCACAGGCATTTTTTATTTTTATTTTTATTTTGTAGGCACATTGTTATGTCCTACTAATAATGCAAGTTTTATTAGTTTAGTAAAATCTTAATAGCTTGATCTGTAAATATACGGTACAAATAGTGCAATAAAAACAACATACCAAATACAGTGCTAAATTAATGTGATAATGTTAAAATTTATAATTAAGCATGAAAATCACTTTCCAATCTAATAACAATGCTAAATTTGACATATACTATACTTAGTGGTAAACTGGGCAGCAAATATAAACATTTATCAAATTTTAACATTTGATTGGCAATGGTTGTTGTATTGACTTCTTAGTTTAATAATTACATTATTGACTTTTTAAAATTATGTTTAATTTAAAACTAAACTTTTAGACTATTAGATGCTAATGTTAATAATATATTGGGCACCAAAAATGCAAAAATATATAATGCTATTTGAAATGTTGTATCTATTTTTTGCTCTTAATCATTATGTTTTAAAAGTAGTAAAATTTTAATTATAAAATAATTTAATAACGCCAATGTTTTAATGATAAATTTAAACATAAATACATCAAGCACTAGCAATTAAATGTCAAAATTTGACATATGTTAAATTTAGTCCAAATTTAGAACCAAAGATTAGCTTTTCAATTTAGAGCGATTTTTATATTCAAAAGTTAAAATTCAACATTAACACACTAATTTGGCATTGCATTGAAGATATTTTTATAACTTTCAAAGTTTAATGATTATGATTGAAGGTAAATGTAGCATTTGAAATAGTATTATACATTGCAACACAAATCAAAATAACATATTAAATATACTATTGTGAATGTTGTTTGATGTCAAGTCTTAGAATTGGTATTAGTGTTAGAATTTGCACTAAAAATAGTCTCATAGATCAAATAATTAATATTTAGTGTTTCAAAGTTACTTTTCCATCACTTTCTTTTCGTTCCTTTTTTTTTTTGCCTTGACATTTTTGTAGAGGAGTTTAAATACTGATTTTTTTTGGATGTTATTTACTCTTTTAATGTATATTATTTCAAACACCTCTTTAGAAGAGTGTGATACAACCGACGAAGCAAAATATATCACGCAATAATCCACAAAAAGAAAAAGATAAAAACACAGCAACCTACTTCAACCCGATGAGCAAAATACATAGGAGAATTTTCATAAATATCGTTTTTTGACACATATTCTTTATAAATGGCATAAATATTTCAGTTTGATATAATTTAAATATATAATATAATAAATAGGAGCATGTCATAATTATTTTGAGTGTGGCATATAAACAAATACAGTTTTTAAAAGTATGGCATTATATGTAATTTTCTCAAATATATCTACTAGAAATTATATGATATAGGCTAAATTAAAGAACCGCACTAAGCAAAATCTATCATGTATTTTCAATATGTAATAAGCAAATAAAGAACAAAAGCTCATAAAAAAAAGATAAATAAAAAATAAATAAAGCTATAGCAACAATATGTTTGGTTCTTCTTTTAAATTCTTCATTTATCTCCTTTATTTTTATGTCTACCTCTGGTATGTTTCTGTCATTAATTTTGTCCTCTTTATATAGATTCCACATTTTCTATCTCCTCTCTCTTCATCCGTAAATAAAATGAACAATAAAGAAAAAGCTAGTATATATCCACATAAACTTTTGAATCTTCAGTTTAATCCAAAAGAAATGGGGAAAAAAAAAACTCATAAATCATGATCTTTGAATAGAAAACAGAAACTTACAACTTGTGCATTAGAAACAATGAAAACACACAATCCTTTCTTTCTTTCTTTCTTTTGTTTTTGTTTTTGTTTTTGTTTTTTTGTTTTTTTTTTTTTTTGAGCAGCATCACCTAACACAACCTCCCAAACTTGTTGTGATGGTCCCCACTAATGTAGTGAGAAAGAGAATCCAACAACTTAACTTCTAGGGCTTTGAACTGTGCTATTTGTGTCTGTAGTTCCAAATTCTCTCTTCTTAGGTTCTTGTTCTCCTCTATCAGTTGTAACCAATTGTTTTCCTCCACGGCCGCCACATTTTGTTCGGAAGCCCTGAGGAACGCCGGAAACACGCTCGGTTCGCATTTCTTCCGCGTGATCTCCACCAACATGTGCTTGCAGCCCTTGTGGAACTTGTCATGCTTGAATTCCCATCTCTTCGACGAAGTTTTCTTGAATCCCTTTATAAAAAAAAAAAAAAAAAGAGTTATGTAATTAATTTACACAAAAAGTTAATCTTAAATAAAAATTATTAGCCTTTTAGGCTTTTAGGTAAGTGAAAAAAATGAGTTCCAATACTGTAATATATGAGGGTTGAATAATCAAAGACGGAGGCATGTATAAATTAAGAGGCCTCAACTTTTTTTTTTTACCTATTTAATATACATATGTATAAGTTATATGTTCAAAAAAATTACTAAAATTTGAACAAAGTTCTCCCAAAAAGTTTAATATATATAATTTTATATATTATAAAATATTAGTCCCTAACAAAAAATCCTAGTTCTATCACCGCTTATAATAAATTACTTTTTGTTTTCACTGTAACTGCTAAGAGGTTTATAGTACTGTAGATGATTCAAACGGGAAAGTTTAAACTGCAGTGCAAAACATATTAATTGTTTATCACTATTAAGTATTACTTGTACATAGCATTATATTAAAGGGATGTTTGGAATTTCAGTTACAAATTTGAATAGTATAAAGCTTTCAACAGCTATAGTAAAAAACACAAAATTATTATATTAATATAAAGCTTTTACATGATATAATTTTTAAACTTAAAATGTCAGTTACACCTGAAGTTTTAAATAGGAAAAAAATTCCCACGTAAAAAGACTGTGGCATTATAAAGTGAGGCCAAAGTCAATATGGTAGTAGCTAAGGCACCATAGTGCCGAAAAGGGTGTTTCTTTAACGTGGAATTGTCTAGAAAAGGCCAAAGGCCCTATTTTTGACCATTTTTGCAATACGAGAGATCTAGAGAAGCATGTTCCAGGCATGCGAAGGCTGATAAAGGTCTTTGTCTAAGAAAAAACTAAACAAAATGAAGGCGGTTGAAACTTAGAGACCCTAATTTTGACAATTTGCTTTGTGCACATATAATAAAAATATATATGGTTCCAAACTTTTTGTCCCTATGCTAATCATTCTGATAGACATATACATTTATTTATATGTGTGTGTTTGTGTTTCTTTGGAGGCTGCCCTACAAAATACGACAAGAAAACAGTAGATACAGACTCTAGAAATCAACACAAGTTTTCTAGCTATAGATAAATATGAATTGGGTAAGTTTCCATTCGTCCAATACTCATTTTTCGTCTCAAAGTGTTGCCGAATCAATAGTGTAGAAAATACTACTCTCGAAATGTCAATCATAATCCATGCATGTTAAATCATTAAAACCGAATTCATAAATGAACGTAAATTCAGGTTTTTATGATTCATTTTCAAAATTTTATCGCGATATTCTACATGACCATCCAACGTATTTTGAAGGCAATTTAATAGGTAAATATGAAAGGCAGTACCAATATCATGTTGGATAAAAAAAAATCTAACTCGTACAATTAATAAAGTTTATAATAAAAGCTTTATTTGGCTACTTAGTTGGAACTAATAAACAATACAAAAAACTAAAATTTTAGCCACAATAATTTTTAGCAAAACTTTTAGTTGCAACATTTTGTTGTGACTAATGTTTAATTAGTCATAGACTTTAGGTTAATTTTTGTTGTGACTAAAACTTTTAGCTAAGGGATTTTTAGTATTAGAAACATTTTGTGACCAAAAATTCTATGGCTAAAAGTTTTAATCACAAAAAAATTAAACTAAATTTGTGACTAATTACATATTAGTCACAACATTTTGTTGTGACTATAAGTTTTGCTAAAAATTATGACTAAAAGTACATTTTTTGTGGTGAAGTTTAAGTTTTCACATGCTACAATGTAATACAAAAGTTTACTATAATGTAAAACTCTCATTGTTGAAGTATTTTGTGTGTAAAGAGAGAATGAAGGCTAAGAAATTCTAGAACATGGAAATGTGTTTGATGCATGTATGAATACTTTCCTTAAAAGTTTTATTTGTCTCCGTTTCTCAAAGTATAAAATACAACAAACACTTGAACACTATATTAGCAACAATATGGTGTTCTAGAACAAGATATGAATTCTGTAATAATTTTGGAGATTAAACAAAAACAAGGGTGCCATTTGAAGCATGATCACAACTGAACTAATCCACACAACTTTTACACAAAGGTATCTCATCAAATGTAAAGGTATCTCTTTACTCGCAAAGATGTTTATTCGTGTCTCAATGCATCTATCACAACAGATGTGCCAATTGCTAATTGATGTTCAGGTTTGTATAAAAACACACAACCAACGAATACATCGGTTCAAAACATGTCTAAAGACACATTTCTTTAATGTAAATCAACACGGGAGAGCGTCACGACGCCAGCTTTTCGGCGCCATGCTTGCTGTGCAAATTTTGCACATGTTACAATGGTAGGCACTGCAGCGCTCGGGGTGGATGCCGCGACGCCAGTGACTCTATCTTATTTTGTGTTGTTTTGTACCTCTAGCATTGCGGCCTCCAATATAGGGGCCGAAGTGCTCCAAGCTCAATTTAAACGCATTAAAAATATGTTTTTTAATTTATATCTATATAATCTTTTATCTTAAACATGTCAGAGAGTCATATTAAAATATCTCTAATACTCATATATGCTATAATGTTTTAGTTATAACTACATCACCCTAACATTTTAAAAATTGAAAATAGGAACTATACATGGGTGTGTGTATATACAGATATATTTGTATTCCATATTAGTCAACAAGGGCGTGATATTAACGACCTTTCCTGAGATATACGTACGCCGTCCACATAGAATATTAAAACAAAACTTGGTATCTTTTCCTCTAGTTTCTTTCATAAGCGGCCGCATATTCATCAGCATGATTATATTGACTGACGACTAGAAACTTAACTATTTTGACCTTTTCCACAACCTTTTACTTTTCATTTTCTTTGATTTTGATTACTGCTTTTTGACGGCCGGAACCACACCGGCCGGTAATCATATCTCCATCAGAACCCTACTAATTATAATTCTGATCATCATCTCCTAAGATCAATTACTTGTAACCATAAACACCAACTTAACTTTTAGGATATTATTGAACCAATTTATATATAACCAAGTTCTATAATAATTTGAGCAGCATATATATCGGACAACGAACTATATATTATTGTTTCTTCGAATCTTATAACTATGTGACATATTATGGGGAACCATATATTAAAACATGCACAAATTAATATAACGCAATATATATATATATATATATAGGCGTATATAATAAAATTAGAGAAGTCACATACATAGGTATTAAGCTGGCGAACGAAGCTAGAGAAATTGTTGTGCTTGAAGTACTTGGGAAGCAAATGCTCGGAGAACTCCGCAGGTGACCATACTATAAAACCATTGCCTTCTGCATTCCATGAAACGACCGTTGATGATGATATTGATCTCTTCTTAGAATCATGATCATCTGAAATACTAAAAATTATTCCTCGGCCACCTTCCTCCAGCAAATCGTACGTTTTCGACAAGAACGGCGCCGGAGTTTTAGTCCTCGGCGACTGTGACTGCCCCGCCGATGAGGCAGCTCCACCACTACTAGTACTACTCGTGATCTGAGCACCGGTGTCGCCATTTTGTTGGTTCAAGTCCAGGTCCAATATTTCTTTCTTAGCCATAATATTTCACAACATGAATATTATGGCCATGGTCATTCTTTCTTTCAATTATGTCGCCCAAAAAGTGTTACTCTACCTCTTTATATATAACAACTTAAATATTAAAGGCTATATATATATATATATATAGACACACACTAGTGGCGGTTCTATCTTGGAAACTACTAGCTAGTGCCGTGGAAGGTGGACTGGACAGCTTCTTCTTTTTTTGACAGGAAAAAGAAAGGAATCTTGGGGGCATGGAAGTTTCGTGGTTTTTTCATTTTGGATATGTAATAACAAGTGTCAATTAAATTTTAGCTTAGTGTCTAAGAGATATTGTTTATTGGTTTTAGTCAAGCAAATAATTATTTGTTTACACTGGATTACGCTGAATGCAATAAAGGGTACTTTTTTTTATTATGTAGAATTAAAAACAACTAAGTATAAGTAAGGATTAGGGTTTGGTTGCATTGAATAGTCTTCACTCGTTATTGTGTCATCCAATCAGTGCCCAACAAAATTCAGACAAAGGCAATTTGGAAATTGAAAAGAAGGGCCGAGAAATCTGACCCCATTTTGGAAGAATCTCGCAAACTTTCCAAACGTCCAAAGGTAAACTTTTGGTCCAAATATTATAACAAGTATAAAGTTTTATATTGTATTGTTTTCTATTTTATACACTGTAATAGACAAGAATTTAACATCGATTTTTATTGGTTTGAATTAATGTGCAAAACATCCTGTTTGTTTTTGGGTGATGTGAATATTTGCTCACATTACCAACTTTATCCAACAACACATTTTATGTTTCACCGATTCTTAGGATATATCCATTATATGACTAAACTTAACCAATCTGAGCTTGAAGGTCAATCAACATTTACATTTCATTTTGGATAAGAACATTGGAATTCTATGGCTAATTTGAAAAAATGTAATAATGTTAAATTAATCTCAGATTCTGACTAGTGCTAAAGATGACTAATTAGCGCAGTAGAAAATTATTTCCAAGGGGGAGCAGAAAATGATAATTAATTAACTATAGGGAACGAGGTTCTTCGAAACAAAACAAATAGCTGTTTGACAAACAAGTTTAAACTGAAAAAATAAATTTAAATGTTGTAGTTTATGAAAAATTTAAATTGTAGTTATTTTTTTACTTTGCATTTAAAAGCTTTACCTTGTACCTGTATATCAAACGGCAAATTAAAAAAAAAGAAAAAAAAAAAAGAAAAAAAAAAAAGAAAGACAACCCCAAAAAAAGGGATCATATTGGAATATTTCCCAAGAGTCGTTGGCAACAATAATCTGACTATTAAACGAAAGGTACACGATTAGGTGTTTACCTTTTTGTTATTTTATTTTTATTTTTTGAATGGGACTTTTCTCCTCCTTTTTCCTATCCTGGCTTGTGTTAGAATATTCACTTTACCTGTTGGCATCAAATAATAGTAAATAGATTGTGAACTTAATCATAAAAATATTAATAACAACAAAGAAACTTGAGGCTTGAATTGCGAAAGATTTACTTTGAAACGCTATTGACAAAATTAGCAAGGAAGATATACCATGGGTTCGAAATGTCTCTCTCTCTCTCTGAGATCAATAGGATTCATTTTGTGATATTTTTCTTTCTCCTTTTCCATCTAATAAAACTTTTTTTTTGGCTGTTTAGGATTTTTGTTAACTATAATATATGAGGGTTTTACACCGTAGTAATTTATTATTTTTTATTATAATTACTGTAGCTTTACACTGTAATTAGTTAGAACTAATTAATTAATATGATTTTGCTTCCCAAAAAATTGTCAGTATATATGTTAATGCAAGAGAAAGAAATGAAACAAGAGATATGAGAAAGAGAAAGATAGCAATTCATGAAGATACAACTGAAAAAAAAAGTGGCTTTAAATTCTAAATTAAGGATAAATTTTAATTTTACCTTCAAACTTTGGTCATTTTGTAACTTTGTCCTCTTGAACTTTGAAAAATGATATGCATGTCCCTCGAACTTTAAAACGTTAGCAAAAATACCCTTTTTGTGAAATTCCATCTATAACATTTATTTTTGCCCTTCGAACTTTTGTAGTTATGTCATTTTACCCCCTAAAATTCAAAAACATGTATTTTTACCCCCTAATTTAGGTTTCATTTTTTCTAGACGACTATTTTTTGACAATTAGACATACTTTTTATTGTTTTGATGTCCATATTTGTTATCGTATATAAGAGGCCTAAAATATATATTTAGAATGAAAACTAGAAGATTATTGTAGCTAAGAAATATCAAATACTTTAACAAAAATGTAGTTTGGTTCAATTACCAAACAAACAAATGCATTACAATTAGTTAAATAAAAAGTGCAACACAAACAGAAAAAAATCTATTTGACGCAAAACAAAGAAAAAAATGAACTGTACGAAAAACAAGAAAAAAATTATGTATATAAATATATATTTTAAACATATTTAGAAGTATATTATAGCTAAAAAAAATCAAATATTTTAAGGAAAATATAGTACAGTTTAACTACTAAACAAACAAGTGCATTGCAATTAGTTAAATAGTGCATTACAAACAAAAAAGTACGTCTATTTGGCACAAAACAAAAACGTAAACTGTATGAAAAACAAGTAGAATATTATATCTATAAATATATTGTAGGCCTATTACATATTATAACAAATATGGGCATCAAAAAAATTAAAAGTGCACCTAATTGTCAAAAGAATTGTGGACTATAAAAAAATGAAAAAATTAATTATGGGGTAAAAATACATGTTTTTGAAATTTAAAAGGATCGGATGACATAATTGCTAAAGTTTAATAGAAAAAAATAAACTTCATGGATGGAATTTCACAAAAGGGGTTTGCTAATGTTTTAAAGTTCAAAAGCAAGGTGACAAATTAATTAAAGTTTGGGGAATGAAAAATGAAATTCATCCTCAAATCAATTTATAAAGATTGCAGTATAAGTATTATTTCTTAGATGAACAGCACCATCTTGTTGCTGTGGTGTAGGGGTTATCACGTTAGTCTTACACACTAAAGGTCCCCAGTTCGATCCTGGGCAGCAACATGTAGCATATTAAAACTACATTTTTTAGTCCTTGATATAGGCCTTCTTTTTTCTTTCCAGTTCCAATGCCAACGTCAAAATCCTAAAACCCTAAACCCTTTTTGAACAGAGAAATATATCATCGAGATTCCACATTCCTCAGCTCTGCTTTTCAATTTCCTCCTCCACCAAAAAAGTAAAAACAAAAAATGAAGCTTTGGGAGCGAAGCAGACTAGCTCTGCGTTCTGTATTTGCTGCTCGGAATCAGAACGTTCCGAGGCGTTTCTTCTGTTCGTCAAACTCTAAAAATACTGCTACAAAGAAGAGGCTCAGGCTTTACCAGAGGATCTCCCCGGTGGGTGACCCCAACGTTTCGGTGGTGCCAATTCTGGACCAGTGGGTCCAAGAAGGCAGGCCTGTCAATCAGAATGCTCTTCAACGTATCATCAAAGAGCTCAGAATCTTCAGGCGTTTCAATCACGCTCTTGAGGTTTCTCCTTTTTTTTTTTTTTTTCAATTTCCTTTTCTTCTATTGCTTCCCATTGGCATTTGCTGAATGCCCATTTCTCAGTTTGTTCCGTTAAATTTCTAACTGACTTGATTAATCTTGTTTGGTACAAAAGTTAGCACTTTGATATCTGGGCATGAGTATTTTATCACGAAAGATGGTCTCTTTTTCCAGAATTTAAGTGGGTTTCTCAGAGAACCCAAAATATGGAATTACTGTCTTAAAACTTTTTTCTTTTGGTCCCTCCTTTTTTTTGGTTTGCTTTTGTTCTTCTGGGACCTTTTGATCAATAAATTTAATGATCAGTTGGTCTTCGGCAATGTTGGAAATTTGGAGGAAATGGAAAGCGAATTGCCATTATCTAGAAATGGGGAAAATTATGAAGAATTTTTTAGCTGTTGGGCAGGTGTTAAAAGAAATTAGAGCTAGATTAATTTAGGATATTAATTCATGCAATGGACTATCACCTTAAACTCCAGCTAATGAGAACAATGTTGATAAAAATCACTAGTTTTTTTAGATGTTTTTATAGGTTGAAGCTGTATTGAGTGCCTGCTAAGTGCTAATCTCAACTGTTTGAAATCTTGCTTCATAGATTATTATTATTATTATTGGTAATCCCTTTTACAGATATCTCAATGGATGAGCGATAAAAGATACATGCCTCTTTCACCCAAGGATGTCGCCACTCGGCTAGACTTGATATCGAAAGTTCATGGCCTTGATGAAGCGGAGAACTATTTCGATAGCATTCCACTCAATTTGAAAAAATTTGAGGTCTATAGTACTCTTCTCAACTGCTACGCCAATGAAAAGTCCGTGGAGAAAGCAGAGGCTATCATGCAGCAAATGAGGGATATGTGGGATCTTAAGACACCGATATGTCATAACATAATGATGAATCTGTATTATCATACTGAGAACTATCAGAAACTAGATTCCCTTTTGACTGAAATGGAAGAAAAGGGCATCCCCTTTGACGTATATACTTTCAGCATTCGACTTAGCGCATATGCTGCCAATTCTGACATTGAGGGGGTGAATAAAATCATGGAAAAAGTGGAATCCCATCCAGGGTTGGTTCTGGACTGGAACTTTTATTCAGTTGCTGCACACGGGCACCTTAAAGTTGGGCTAGTAGATAAGGCTGTGGAGATGCTGAAGAAGCTTGAGGAACTACTACCAACTGTCAACAGGAAGGCATTTGCATTTGATGCCCTCCTCAAATCCTATGCGCGGATCGGAAACAGAGATGAGTTGTACCGAATTTGGGACCTGTACAAGAAGGAGAAACTGTATAACAAGGGGTACACTAGTATGATAAGCGTGCTTCTAAGGATCGATGACATTGAGGGTGCCGAGAAAATTTACAAGGAATGGGAATCTACAGGCTTAGTGTTTGACTTTTCAATTCCCGACTTACTGATTGATGCCTATTTCAGAAAAGAGTTTCTAGAGAAGGCTGAAGCACTGGTGGACAAGGCAATAGCTAAAGGAGATGAGTCTTCTGTCGAGTTATGGTATCATTTAACAATTCGGTATCTTGAGCATAATCAAATCTCTAAGGCCATTGAAGCATTGAAGAATGCAATCTCGGTGTGGTCACCTGGATCAAAACCGAGCAAGGAAACTCTGTCGAACTGTCTGGAATATTTGGAAGGAAAGGGAGACATGGAAGGCGCTCAGAAGTCCATCAATTTGCTGAGAACTGAAGGTACTTCCCATGCAGATGCGCATGAGAAATTGCTGAATTTCATTAGGGGTGGTGACACTTTGTCCACCTAGTTGTTTCTGAAATGGAAGAGATTGTTAACTGGGTAGCTCAAAATGATATTGATGTCATAATTATACTCGGAATTCGGCTCCCTAAAAATTTTTAGCAAACTGGTGAGAAAACTGACTTTAAATGCGAGGGAGAATCTTGTTAAGCCTGGCAGCTAAAGTGATTTCACTATTCTTGATTATTAAATCCATGTTGTAGTTAATTAGATCGTTGTGTTTATTTTTTATTTTTATCTCAGGAGTGATTTAGAATAAGACACAGTGGATAGATCCCCGTGTGAAATTGGTATTGCATCATTGTCAAACGACAAGAAATCGATCAAAACTTAACCACCCCGCCATCCGATACAAAAGGTGGGAAAAATATTATTGTACCTTTCTGTAGTTGGGCCTCCGGTTGGGCTGAGTTTTTCTCTTTGTTGTGGGGCTGAGGGCTTTGATTGATGGCAAGAGTTGGGCCCAATTATTTTTTTGGTTTGATCTTTGCTTGTCCTTGTTTGCAGCGTTTGTGCTGCTGTGTGACCTTTAATTCATCGTGGAATTCAGAAACAACAAGTTCTGAGTAAAGAGTGATTATATTTGCATCCACTAAGGCCTATTTGACACATTATATTATATTACATTATATTTTTTGTATATAATATAATACAATACAATACAATGTAATACAATACGATATGTTAAACATGCCCTAAATTCATTAATATCCCCACGAAATCATAATTTATGTTTATTACAATTATACCCTGCATTAAAATTACCTTAAAACCCACTAATATACCCCCACATAAGCCATAAATGGAAACAAGATTATTTTCAATAAAACAAAGAAACACACACCCACATCAACTATAATTAGAAAAATATTTTTCAAAAGAACCAAAAAAATAAAAAACCCCACATCTTTCATATTTATAAAACCTAAACTTTTCTCCATCTCAGTTTTTGAAAATGTCGGTGGAGGTTCATGTTAAAAAAAAAAATGTCTGTTGACGAGTGAAAAAGTACTAAAGTATGTGTTTTTAATATTTAGTTCCTTAGAGTCAATTATTTTTTTATAATAATTAATAACTCCTTTTAATATTTGTTTATGCTAATTGCTCTTTCTTTTTAGTTTGTTTTTCTTATCAATTTGTTATTAAATATTTCTTGTACCCAATTTATAAAATACGTTATGTGCATTCGTTTGGTACGTTTTATACAAGCATAGTTGCTTTTTTGTTTATTTGAGTCGTTTTTATTTTTTATTTTTCTGAAAAGGAACTTTATCATTTTTTTCGTAAAATCTTTTTTGGTTAAGATTTTGGTTTCCATAAAAAAGTTAACGTCATTTAATATATCCAAAATAAATCAAGATGAAAATTAGAGCATGGGTATGAAAAGTTAAATTAGGTATTATGAAAATAATATCTATAAAAGGATTGGTTTTTCTTATCTTTATTAGAGGAGCATTAAATATTGGAAACATCTATAAATTTTTAGGGTGTAAATACAACTGCCCTTGAGAAAATTACATATCATGTCGTACTTTTTAAAGTTGTGTTTATTTATGTTTATGCTTAAAAAATTTTATACCACACTATTATTCATATTACATGTTAAGTTGTGCCATAAATAAATATGTTTGGCATTTATAAAAAGTAAATCTTAAAAGATGATATTTATGAAAATTCTCCACAAATTAAATTGTGTCACAAATGAACATATGTTGCATTTATAAAAAGTAAATATTAAAATATTGCATTTATGAAAATTCCCCACAAGTTCTGAAAGAGTTTTTGTTATTATAATTTTTTAAAGAGAAATTTAAGCACTTACTTTTTAGTTAAAAATGTAAATACTAAGTTATTATGTCATGGCCTCATCGGTTTCTGAAGTTTTCTAATTTGCTGTGAGTTTAAAAATAACTTATTAATTTATATGCTTAACAGTATTTGAAACATGCCTCCTTATAGAATTAATTAGCAAAAAAACAGCACGTTGTAGGAGGAAATACTGTTGTATTATACAACAAAAAATTGAAAATTCTTGCAATATAAAATTAGTTTATATACATATAAACAGTGACAAAGTCAAGATTTATTAATTGAAGGCCGATTCTTTTTATTAAGATTATAATAACATATATCTATATGTAACAGTTTTTGTTTATTAAATTAATTTATGAAATATTGACACATAAAAACATCAATACTATATTTAAGTAGAAAAACATATCAATATTTATAACATGTTCAAAATATGTCACATAATAACCAATTCAAAACATAAGGGCCTAGCCCAGAATACCTAAGCTAAATTCAAGCAAGAATAGTTCGCCCAATCTATGTCAGCCTAGTCTATTTTTGACTCGTGTATTTGACACATGTTTAGTACAGTTGCCCATCACATGTCTACAAATTCTATCACTGTGCATCGAAGCTTTGATTTCTAAGCTCTCTCTCTACACTTCACTTTCTCTCTAGTTCTCAGATCTTCTCTCTTCTTTCTAAAATTCTCTCCTTTTCTCTCTAAAATTCGAACCTTGTTCTTTATTTTTTCTTCTTAGTTTTCCAAATCCTTTCTTGTTGTTTTTAAAATAATTGAATTTTATCCACAACCCCCAACCATTTTTATTTCTTTCTTTTCTTATTCGTTTCTCCTTTTTCTTCTTTCTTTTTCTCTGTTTTGTATGGATCCAAAATACCATCACCTGAAAAATTATTTCCCATCACTTTCCCAGAAGGTTCTCAGATAGAAATACGAGTATAGAATCACTCGACTATAGATTCTTATGTGTTTTGGCATTCTCAATGATGTGAGGATACTAATTGAAGGAAAAATTTATCCGAGTGACTTCAATCATAGCATTGGCCTTTCAGGTATGGGTAACCCTATTTGTTAGTTTGTAAGAAATTTGGATGGGGAATAAATCTTCATCCATAGATGTCGTTTGAGTGCTTTTGCAAAAAAATATATGTATATATATATATGTTTATGCTTTGAGTACTAGTTTGTTTTTAGATTGTTACAGTAAGGTTAAATCATTAGTGTTTGATTTGATTTGATTTTATTGTTTTCTTTTAAAAATATTATATTGTCAGATAAATCACATGTTATACTATAATTGTAATATATGTGAAATTTTGAATCTTATCTAGACGTTTCAAGATTTGTGTCTTGTTGATCAAATGTTTTATAGTAATCTGTCGATTTTGTTTTTTGTTGTCAAAAGTTGTACAATTCGAGTCTATACAACGTGTTTGAAAAGGTTCTATAGTTTATATTGTCTCTGATGTCAATTTTCAATATTTGAATTTAATTTTGTCAAAAAGCCTACTGTGTGTCACTTGTCTTTTGTTAAATTTTCAGAGATTCGTTTTACAATATCAAAAGTTGCACAGTTTTAACCCCGATTTTTAAATTTGGTTTGATTATGTGTCCTTTTTCTAAAATTGTGGAAAGTTGTTTAGTAAATTTTTGAAAAACTTGTTTGTTTTTCTTACCTCTATGTATCTTGTCTAGATTTTTAGATTATCTTCCATCACCTAATTGTCCAACTCCTTAGTCCTCGTGCATTTCCATCTTCCTTAAGATCCCATTTAAGACTTAAGAGTTTAGCCAGAGTGGACTTACAATCAAAAACCCAAGAAAAGTCAAATAATTTTCTTTTTAAAAAAAAAATCAAACAGTCATAGAACCAAACATGTATTCCCCTCATTTATCTAGGAAAATCAAAATTGTTTGTGTCTTATGTGGTTTTAGTCCTAGAGAAGATAAAGTCTAGCTAGAAGCCATAAAATATTTAGGACCAGTTTTAGCACGTAGAAAAATAAACTATTTTATGGGAGAGGTAGCATAGGGTTAATGGGGAGTAATTGAACAACAACGCAATCTAGTGGTGCTCAAGTCCTAAGGATTATGCCTAAAGTCCTAGCTGAGGGTAATCTTTATAGGAAGACCATTGATATGAAAAAAAGAGTTGGCTGCATCTGTTAACGTATAGAAGCCATGATTAACATAGTTGATGCTTTCATAGCTCTATTTGGTGATTTAGGCACCCTTAAGGAAATGTTTGTAGTTGCTAGTAGGAATTTGTTAGGCGCTCATTCCAATCCATTAGGACTTTTGAATGTTAATGGTTTTCATGATGGTCTGTTGAAGTTTTTAAATCACGCTGTAGAAGAGAACTTCATTGTACAAATATTTGTTACTGCTCTAACTACCATTTAAGGTCCGATCTTTTGTTTATCAATAGTTCTGTATTCTCTATCCACATCATAAGGTTCGATCTTTTTTTTTTTTTTTTTTTGCTTTGTACTCTTGAAATGTATCTACATAATGAGGTCCAATCTTTTTTTTTGTTTTTAAATTTCTATTTGTAATATATTTTGTCTAGTATATTTGGAATGTTTTATTAACTCTGGGTTTTTTTTTTCCTTTTTGTTTCCTAATAATCGCTATTGGAACTTGTTAGATTAATTTAGCACAAAAAATAACATTGTATTTGATTATAATTTTTGATCCATGTTACTAAACTAATTTACCACTACATTAATGGGGAGGCTTTAAGAATTTGTAGATGACATATGGTAGGTTCTTAGTAATATAAGTAAAGTATCATGATTATTTTGCAAAAGTCAATCAAGGACCTCTCTTTTAAAAATACCAATAACACTTCGCATGCTATCTTTAGTAGCTTTAACTAAAGTTGACTCATGTATAAGTCATTGCTTATTCTGTTATTTAATTTAAACAAATCTTACATTAAAAAAAAATCAAACATTGTTTATTCTATAGAGTCATGTATAACTCTTGAGCAATCCTATCCATTGGAATGAAAAGAATTTTCCATAACTCCTAAATTAATGAGATTGACAAAATTACATTATTTAGAAATCTAACAGCTTCAATTAGCCGCATAATTTTATTTTCTCATCATTTTTTTATTTAAGGAAACTTATTACTATAGTTTTCTTAGCCAAAAAGAGCCGAACAAAATTATTGACTTATAAATGCTCCATTGTTTATTTGGTTATTTTTATCTCTTTATTTTTTTTCTCTATTTTTTGCTAATAATTATCTCTCTTTGTTTGAACGTTACGATAAATAACTCAACATGCAACAACGTTAAAATTGAGTCAAATTTTTAGATCTTTATGGTTAAATTAATATTTTTTTGAAGGAGTGATTAAATTAATATTAAATAGCATTAATCATGAATCTCCAAGTAATCTATAATTTCTTGCTTTTCTTCATAACAAAATAAACATAATTCTTTATTTTTTAGGGCACTACTTTCCTTACGCTTGGTGTGTAAAAATGACTAATGATATAACTATATATAAGGTTGAGTGGAGAATAAGGATAAGGATAAGCAAGACGCGTCTCTATAAACCTGCTTTATCTAACCAATAACTTATTAAAATAATAGAATAAAAATCTAATTATTTTTTTAGTCAGGTAATCGTATCGTAACATTTTAATAATTCTATTCTAATTATGAATCATATACTTTTTGTTCATCCAAAAAAAGGTCGCTCACTTGAATTTGTTTTAAAAAAGAAATCTCTCACTTAGGCTTGCAACAATCATACTATTGATAAGAAGAAATATGAAATAATTTGAAAAAAAGTTTATATTTATTTTTGGTCTTGTAATTATGTAGTACCATACATTATGTTGTTTGTGTTAAGTTATTTTCCCAAATTCTCTTCTAATTATATATCATATGCTTTATGTTTAGCTAAAAAAATGTCGCCCATTTAATTGGATTTTTTTTCTTTCTTTTTTTTTTTTATACTGAAATCTCCCACTTGGACTTGCAACAGTCATACTATTGTAGTAATGTAAGAGGTTTTGGTTTTTTTTTTTTTTTTTTTTTGCAAGAAGCAAAAAGTGGGGGTGACTAGCTAGTGATGGAAGAGGCTAGGGTTTTTCTTTATATGAAATGACAAAAAAAAGCCCGAACAAAAAAGGGAGAAGGTAAGATTGAACTAAGGGTATATGCATAATATGACACAGGGGTGAAAATGACTAAGAAGCAATTGCCAAAGAAAAAACAAATAAGGGTAAAAACGACATAGCAAACCAACAAATAAGGGTTAAAAAGACATAGCAAACCAAGGAATAGAGAAGGAAAAACACTATAAAAACTACAGTGTTTTTCATGGCTTTTTATCTCTATTCATCCCACCAAAGACAGAATATGAAATCAATTATGTGCGTTCATGCAGTCAATAAATTAGCAGTGACATAACATTTCTCAACTGAAAACTATTAAATTGACCATAAATTGTGAAATCTAACAGTATCTGCCCTATTTGGACACAAGCACAAAATATTGTTAGAAGTTACACTTTGGGCCAAGAAAAGTAGTTCCTAATAAAAACTCCACTACATGTTAGATAGCCTTGTTAGGAAATTTCTTAATTATGCAAATCAAAACTTAATATTGCATAAACATAATGCCAAGATTTTAGAACTATATGATTCTCACATAATAATAATTAGAGAAGAAGACATTCCTTGATCCATGATAAAGACTTGATAAGAATGATTGATCACAAGAGGCCTTTGAAGAAAACTGTGTTTCTCTCTCTTAACCCCTCGTAGTTTTTTGACTAGATATTTTTCTTGATGGAGAGAAAAATAACGTTAATAGATAGAAAGATGACCAGTTTCTATTAGAATCCTTTCATAACTCATATATCATCAATATATGCAATAAATAGAAAATATCTCCCTCTTGACCACTAGGATTTAGACGCGTAATAATTATTAAACCATAATTATTATCCTTTAAATAAATAAAACAACTAATAGGAATATAACACTTGGACCATAATTAAAATATTTAACATTCTCTCACTTGGTCCATGTGACATTATCCAACTTCTTGGTTTAATAATAGAACATAATGTGCAAATTGTAAACTAAATCCCTTCGTAAATTGGTCAAATCAAAAATCACTATTGGGTAAAAACTAATTAGGATCATAGTGGTTGTACATCATTAGATCAATATAGTCCCTTCTATGTATCACAATATTAGTTCTACACTTAATATGACCTGTAATGAGAGATATACCCTAATAGTCCAACGATAATGTCTTTGTTAGAGACAAATCCTGTTATATCAACATAATCCATTCATGTATATACAACAACTAACATAATGAAAACAATATGCATTATAATATCAAAAACACAAATTAAATGAGCTCAAAGTGTCAAATACATAAAGAACATAAAACATCATCATAATGTCAATAATGGTTTTCAAATAATGCCCATTCTTTCGACATATTTATTAAATGTCTTTGGTGGCAACCCTACGGTCAACGGATCCGCAATCATGAGATTAGTGCTAATATGTTCGATTGACACTCTTTGTTTTTGAACTTATTCTTTAACGGCAAAGTATTTCAATTCTATGTGTTTAGCACGTCTTGAATACTTGTCGTTTTTAGAGAAGAAGACTGCTATGGCATTATCACAATAAATTTTCAATGGCTTGGCAATGCTGTCGACAATTCTAAGTTCTGAAACAAAGTTCTACAGCCATAATCCATAAACAGTGGCCTCAAATCATGCCATAAACTCAGCCTACATAATAGATGCAGCATTGACAGACTGCTTTGTACTCTTCTATAAGATTACTCCTCCAGCCAAAGGGAATAAGTAGCCAAATGTGGATTTTCTTGTATCAACACATCTAGCACAATTTGAATCTGAATATCCTATCACCTTAAGATGATCAGATCTCCTATAAGTGAACATGTGATCTTTTGTTTCTTGCAAATATCTCAGCACTTTCTTTGCAAGTTTCCAATGATCCAATCCTGGAATACTTTGATATCTGCCCAGCATTCCAATGGCAAAATTGATGTCTAACCTGGTACAAGTCTGAGCATACATCAAGCTACCAACGATAGAAACATAAGGAATCCGTTCCATTTCTTTGCGTTCCAATTTATTCTTTAGGCATTGCATAAGGCTCAAGTTGTCTCCTTTCTGAATTAGAACAACACTTGCAAAGCACTTTTCCATTTTGAATCTCTCTAGAACTTTTTTAATAAATGATTTCTGAGACAATCCTAACAATCCTTGCAATCTATCAACGAATATTTCAATTCCAATCACTTAGGATGCCTCACCCATATCTTTCATTTCAAAGTTCTCGAAGAGAAATTTCTTGGTCTCATGTAACAAACCAAGATCACCAAGATCATTAGTAGCAAGCAAAATGTCATCAACATACAAGATCAAAATTATAAACTTGCTCCCACTGACCTTCAGATATATACATCGATCAACAATGTTCTCTACAAATCCAAAGGAGATGATGGTATCATTGAATTTGAGATACCATTGTCAGGAAGCTTGCTTAAGTCCTTATATTGATTTCTTGAGTTTACACACTATGTGTTCCTTTCCTTTAACTGCAAAACCCTCAGGTCGGTCCATATAAACTTCTTTATCTAAATTCCCATTCAGAAAAATGGTTTTCACATCCATTTGATGAAGCTCTAAATCGTAATAAGCTACCAGTGTCATGATAATTCCAAATAAGTCCTTTTTAGAAACAGGAGAAAAGGTCTCTTTGTAGTCAACACCGTCTTTCTGAGTGAAACCTTTGCCAACAAGTCTAGCCTTGCGTCGTTCGATATTGCCGTTAGAGTCGCGCTTGGTCTTGAAGACCCACTTAAACCTAACTTTTTTACAACCTTCAGGCAATTCAACAAGATCCCAGACTTCATTATGATCCATTGATTTCAACTCCTCTTTCATGGTGTCTAACCACTTAATAGAATCATTACCTTCCATGGCTTGTGAAAACGAAACTAGATCATCATCAATTCCTAAGTCAAATTCTGACTCTTGTAAATAAACCACATAATCGTTAGAGATAGCAGGCCTTCTCTGTCTTTCAGACTTTCTTAACACTATCTTATGTGGTTCATCCACCATGGCTCCATTGGCAATAGTTTCATTATTGGGTGTTTCATCATTCATTTGTTGTTCTTGTACGTTGTCTAAATGTTCAACAATTATGGGAACGACAACTTGAGAAGAAGTTTTAGGTAAAGGAATCTTCACCCTAACTTCTTGAATTTCCACTTTATGTGGTTCCACACTCCCATTGATTTCACCATTTCAATGAACCTCACATTTTCAGTTTCAACAATGCTCTTACTATGGCCAGGACAATAAAATATATACCCTTTAGATTTTTCTGGATAACCAATGAAGAAACTACTGGTTGTTCTCAAATCTAGTTTCTTTTCTTGTGGATTATAAATTCTTACTTTTGTCGGGCAACCCCAAACATGCAAGTTTCTTAAACTGGGCTTCCTCCCTATTCACAATTCAAAAGGAGTCTTTGAAATTGCCTGACTAGGAACCCTATTCAACAAATACATGGCAGTTCAAATCATACATCTACAATAATAAGGGCAAAGAAGAAAATTTTAACATACTCCTAACCATATCAATTAAAGTACGATTACGCCTTTTTGTAACACCATTTTTTTCTCGTGTACCTAGCATTATGTATTTAGCTCATATGCCCTGCTTTTCAAGGAATTTAGCAAACGGACCAAGGCATTGTCCAATTTCATCGTACCTTCCATAATATTCACCATCTCTATCAAACTTGATAATTTTCACTTTTCTATCTAATTTTTCTATCTAATTGTCTTTCAATCTCAGTAATAAACACCTCTAAAGTATTTACTGATTGAGATTTCTCATGCAACAAATAGATATATCCATAACATGAAAAGTCATCAATAAAGGTGATAAAATACTTTTCTCCACCAAAAAATGGAACATCAAAAGGCCTACATATGTCGGTGTGTATAAGTTCAAGGAGCTGTGTGCTTCTTGTGGCCTTCTTCATAATTTTGTGTTTTGTATGTTTTCCCTTAATACAATCCATAGAAATACGAAGATCTGGAAAATCCAAGTTAGGAGGATTTCATTCTTTACCAATCTTTGTATTCTGTCTTTGGATATGTGACCCAAACATTTATGCCACAAGTAAGCTGAACTTTCATCCACTGAACCACATTTAGTACCAACGTATGATACAAAGTCAACAGAGTCTCAGCAAAAAGATTACCAAGCTTGAATTTATATAAACCATCACAAAGAACACCAGAACCAATAAAATGATTATGCTTAAACAAACTGCAACATCAATTTTCAAACTTAAAACAATATACATCTATATCAAGTTTTGACAAAGAATTTAAATTACGAGAAACAGAAGGAACATAAAGAGTTAAAAAAATATCTAAATGATGTTTAGTGTCTAAAATAAAACGATAAGTTCCGGTGGCTTCAACTGGAGCTTTGACTCAGTTCCCCATAAGCACAAATTTTTCATTTGCGTTTATGGTTAAGGAATTCATGCATCGTATTTGAAACATGAGTGGTACATCGAGAATCAATCCACCAAGTATTATAAGGAACTTCTTCCAAATTTGATTCGAAACATAAGAAAACACTAGGCTTACCTTTACTTTCGAACCATGTCTTACATTTCGAGCAGCCTTTCTTATAATGTCCAGGCTTTCCACATAAAAGGTATACATCTTTCTTTTGTTCCTTCTTGTGGATTTGGGCCAATGACGCATTAACCTTTAATGGTCTTTTATTACCCTTTTGATTTTTTTTTCCTAGTTTCTGTTTAGCTCTTGGTTGACCTATGAGATTAACAATGTCAAGTCCTTGCTTCTTCAGCCTTGCTTCCTCTTAAATAAGTAAAGTTTGCAATTCTATCACGTTCCATTTGTCCTTTATAGTGTTATAATTTATTTGGAATGGACCATATTGAGGAAGCAAGGAGTTCATAATGAATTGCACAAGGAAACTTTCATTCACTTTCATTCCCATGGATCCCAATCTTGCTGCTATGTTTATCATCTTAGTGAGGTGCTCATGTATAGTACAAGAACCATCAAACTTCATGGTAGTTAACATACCCATCAGTGTCCCAGCAACTGACTTATCAACACTGTCAAAATGGGACATATTTTTCACATATTCCATAAATTTCTTTGCACCGTCCGTATTAGGAATCGTTGAATTGATGTTCTCTGCTATTGTCATCCGCATAAAATTTAAGCTCAGTCTATTTGATCTTTCCTAAGCATCACATGAAAGATCTTTGTTCAGCACTACTAGTGTCAATAATAGTAGCTAGCTTATCATGTAGGAGTGTCAAATCAAGATTTAGAATACCTAAGTAAACTAAACTTGTCAAGACTATTCTTGAAAGTTAAGCCCAATGAATTTCATAATAGACGAAACTTGTGAATAAAGAGAAATATGAGCAAATGTTGTAAATAGATAGAATGCTCACACGTAAATACATTGAGTCATAAATATAAAACATATAATATAGATTCAAATAACATTCGCATAGGCATAAATGTACATTAAAGTTCTTCTTTGGGTGATCCAATAATATACGACAATAAACATAATTTATACTTATTATTATTATTATTTTAAATTTCACATAATTAGTAATTAAATATATTCTAATTAGACATGCTCGTAATCTTTGGATATACTAAACATATCTAATCAAATATATCAATTAACCACTATCATGTTCATGATTATAAAATAACTAATTAACTTTTGGGTGATCCTTAAATATTTTATTTTCAATGAACTTCAATAGACCCGTTATGAAGAAAGATATATATATATATATCATCATGTCATCTTAGTAATAGCATCACATAATCATGGGTAATTGAATTTTATTTAATTTGACATATATGTTAACATTCTAATTTGGTCACTTTGGTGACTAACAAATTATTCATAATATAGATATCAAAATAAAAAATAATATTATACAACTTAATAGACATTAAATTTCAAGATCCTGTCATTTTATTTCAATTTAATTTAATTTTAAAACTCTAATTTAATGCTGTGGAAAAAGGGGGTGAATTTTTTTTTGTCAAAGTTAATGGTCAAAGGTCAAAAATCAATTGTCCAAGTCAACGTTCAACTGGGCCAGTCAACAGTTGCGGGTCAAGACTGAATCGGGTAGGATTCAACCCGGATCTATTGTCCAGTCCATCTTTGGGCTTTTAAGATTTAATAATCATTTCTTTCTTTAATGGACTTAAAGCCCACATCCTTTTAGTTTGGGCTGCTTTCAACAACTGGGCTCAAAGCCCACTTGAAACCAAATCTTAGACTTGCTTAACAGCACATTGAGTCTTCCATGTAATATCATGTTTTTTGCCACTGTCATTAACTTCCCACGTTAATGCATAATTTCTTCTCTTCTTTTTTTGTGCATTATCTTATTTTATTTTGTTTTGAATTTTAAACAAAAATTCTTTTCAAAGAAAAAATCAGAACTTTGACAACAGACCATTATCTTCGTATACATGATATAACCGTATTCAACCGTAATTAATGTTTTGAATTTTTTTTTGGCAAAACCGTCTCCTTTCAACATGAATTCAAACGAAATTTGCAGCCCACTTGATCTTGATCCATATATAATCAAATAAGCAAATAAGCAAACATGGGAATGTAAATTTACACATGAGAATCTAAATTCATATATAATCAAATAAGCAAACATAATATAATCAACAAATCAAATTGATCATCAAATCAGTAACCAAAATGTGCAACGGAAGGTTTTGAGAAAATATTTCTCAATAATTTAATTAAAGAAGAAATCAATGATCATTAATGGAAAATCATATGTTCTTAAACCTATAGATAAGATAGCACATGTTAGGAAATTTCTTAATTATGCAAATCAAAACTTAATATTGCATAAACATAATGCCAAGATCTTATAACTATATGATTTCATAATTAAAACTTAATATTGCATAAACATAATGCCAAGATCTTAGAACTATATGATTTTCATCATGACAATAATTAGAGAAGAAGATATACCTTGATCCATGATAAAGACTTGATGAGAACGATTGATTACAAGAAGCCCTTGAAGAAAATTATGTTTCTCTCTCTTAATCCCTCTTAGTTTTTTGACTGGATACTTTTCTTGATGGAGAGAAAAATAGCGTTAATAGGTAAAGAGAGAGCCAATTTTTATTGGAATCATTTTTATAATCTACATACTATCAATATGTGCAATAAATAAAAAATATCTCCCTTTTGATCAATAAAATTTAGACACATAATAATTATTAAACCATAATTATTATCCTTTAATTAATTGAAACAACTAATAAAAATATGATACTTAGACGGCAATAAAAATATCTAATAAGCCTATGGAGAGAGAGGTAGAGTTGGCTCTCATTTTGTAATCCAATATGAAGAAAAATATTTCTTTTTTCTTTTCTAGGAAAAAGAAACAAGAGCACCGACAAATTATAGAAAGGGCCTACCACCAATAGGCTGGTAGTGTCAAAGTATGTGGCGACATAGGTGAAAACCAAACCTATCCTTGGAATAAAAATAGCTCCGGTCCATCCCTTCTGTTGGTAAGTCCCAAGACTTCTGAAGTGGCAAAGCGTAGTACGGGTCCACTAGTGTAAAACCTTCAAAACCTAACTCATCAACCCACTCACTTCTCGCCACTATAAATTGAAAGGAGGAAAATTATTTCATCCTAGAAAGCTGAAGACAAAGCTAAGTGGACCTAAAAACATGGCAGTAACACATAACTCCAAGTGTCTCACCCTCGGACAACGTCAAATTATTTGATCACAGATCACACACAAGATCCTCACTCATTAAATAATTGTACAACATTGTTAAAAAAGCATGAAGAAACCTAAGTCCATGAGCGTGACTAGAGGGTTGATTTTTTGCTTCTGGTGAAAATAAAGAATGCAAAGATGAGAATGACAGCTGGTCCTGCTGGCGAGACATGAAAAGCACCCACTAAGGGCTAATCATTACTTTTGAGTGTTGATGGCAAATTTAATTCATCCAGGAATCGACCACATATTCACATTTGAAGGGGGAAAAAAAAAATCCTTTCAGGTCGGATGTTTTAATCCCACACTTATAAAATTATAAGTTATATTTTTATATATAATATATATTTTACATTGCATCTTGCTGTTTTATTTAAGGAGGTTATAATTTTACGAGATTAAATAAAATTACTAAAAAAAATGGTTTGGAATCATGTAATGCACTTTAAGATGTTGGATATTGCTTTATAAAAATTTAAACGGTTAAATCACACAAGACGTAGTGATGAATTGACAGAGCTTTAAAACCTTTTTTGGCTTTTTCGTCTTGCCCAAGCACCAGTCTACTGCTAAAGCAAATGATTTGAAGCTTGTTATTATTATTATTATTATTGGGTGTATTCACCTTGCGCAGGATGGAACCTGCTTTCTACCCTTTAAGCCTCCCATCCTAATCACTGGGCTAATCCCAGCGGCGTTTGAAGTTTGTTATTTTAGGATAGCATAATGGTCCATTTGGGCTGCCAAGGACCTATTTGGTATAGTTTGTGTTTTAACTTTAAAGTAGTAAAACAAGATAAGCATAAGGTAGAGTTTTTTTAATAATATTTAGATAGTGCATAAAAAAGTATTTTTTTTATTTTAAAAGAGCTTTTAAAACAATTTGATTAAGTAAGTAAAAAGCTCGTATTGTTATGAAATATAATGTAATATAAAGATATAGATAAAATTGCTAAATAGATGGAATTTGTAATTTTGTCATTTACAAATATAAGGTTAAAAACGTAAATAAAAAAGTTTTTTATAAGCATTTTTTTCATATACACTAAAAATAGGGCTTAGTTCTAAAAATTCTCATAAAAGCAAAAGCCTAAAGAACTTATGTTTCAAATGGGACCAAAAATAACTTTTGAAGCAAATAAAGGAAAGCGACTTAAGCCCTTCCAAACCGGCCTAATTATGCCACTCGAGTTTCTGAAAGATTTTGCAATGTAAACTGTTCGTTGGTCACATTTTATAATTTTGCGTCACGCTTCTATAGGTTTGATCGAAACGTCTGTGATGAAAACTTCCTCACATGGTGCTAGGTTTGATCGAAACGTGTGTGATGAAAACTTCCTCCCACGGTGCACTGACTTTGGCATCATCATAGCAAGGCCAGCAGCCTTTTGACGACGGAGTCGCAACAAGCAACATCATTAGTTACGCAACAATTTGTTTCGGCAATGAGTTTAAATTAATATATATATATACACACATATTCAAATTTCTAATTAGAGCGTATTTTTGAACTTTTTTTAAAATATAAACAAAATTTAAATTGTTGCTGTACAAATTCAAACTTTATTTATGTGAAACATAAGCAGAATTTAAATTGTTGCCATACAGATTCAAACTTTATTTATGTGAAACAAAAGTCGACATATGAAATCTACTATGGTATGTCAAACAATACATATGAGAAAAGAAAAGAAAATTTAACATCGCATGAACCTGCATCAGAATCAATAATCCCTTCAGGTTGAGGAAAATTTTGGAGATAATAACAAATTGAAACCTTTAGACAATAAGATAATTAATTAGAGGGTTTTATAAAAGTTATAATCTAAGGTTAAATTTATAATTAACTTTATTTTGAAGTGTAGAGTTCAATAAAAAATAATAATGTTTGGAGAAGAATTTTGCAAATCACCAAAGTTAATTTTAGTCACATCACAATGTCTAGTTCTTTTCGTTTTTGTTTTCAAGAGTACTCCACATTGACATTCTACCAAAAATAAAATAAAATGATATAAAATAAAAGCACCGGCGACACAACTGTTATCTAATTTCTTTATCTAATCCCACCTCACAGGGAATCTCATCTCCAAATTCACATCCAATTGACTCAGCATTAGCCATTGACTGTAGCAACAACAATAAAGAAGGATTTTCATAACCACCCTTTCTTCACCCAACACATGAAAAAGGAAAAGGAGGAAAAAAATAACGAGCAAACCAATCACATGTTCTCATAAAAATAACGAGCAAACCAATCATATGTTCTCATACTCTCAGCGTTCTATTCATGCACGCCCACCAAAAGCTAAAGATTCTTAACTACGTGTCTCCCAGATGCCCATATCATTCTCATGTCTAAATTTTCGATTCCCACAATTCTCATGTCTTAAATGTTCTGCTTCATTTCATACATTCTCACCAAACAATGCTTCCTGAGAGACAAACCACAATGTCTCCTAACAAATTCTTTATAACATACCTCATGTATATACAACACGAGTCGACTAAATCTATGTTCTTCAAAGTATCACGTCAATAGACTCAAACCCTCTTTTTCTTTTAAAATAATACACAAAACGGGCAAGGGAGGATGATCTGAACAATTATTAGAACACAATAAGGCACAGAAGAAAACAACAAAAAAGAAAAATGGAAATTCTGTTTAGTGACTTGTCTGCCTGCATCTCCTGCCTCCTCAGCCTAGGACTACTACTACCCATAAGTCGATACGAGTTCGGATATGCATACATGCTCCCTGAGTCTCCAAAAACCCCGGCATAAACCATCTCACGAAACATCCCCACCGCTGGATGGTGGAAGCCTCTCATAGGCGAACCACTGAGATTAAACAGTGGCGAAGAAGAGTCCTCATCATAATTGCCATATTGATGGGGGTTGTGGTTTTGGCTCTGATAAGGATTACGATATGGAAGTTGCTGACCCGAACGAGAAGTTGCGGACGTGAGAGCCTGTTGTGCCCCACAAGCTGATGGCCTTGGGGGTATTGCCATGCCCATATTGAGAGCCTTTCCTTCTAGCTCAGCATCGGTAGTGGTTTGGCAACCCCGGCCATAAAGAGGGACCATAGTGGTGTGTGATATGTCAGCCTTGCAAACAGGGCACTGAGGGTGCTCATCAGATGAAAGAGAGGCGCTCTGGACGTGAAGCCATTTGTAGATGCAAGGCCAGCAGTAGAGATGGCCACAAAGGGTGACTATGGGCTCGTACGCGAAGTCTAAACAGATGTTACAGTCGAAAGAACCACTGGGGTTTTCCGAGTTTGCTGCACCTGAGATGGGTTTCCACTCATGTGCAAAGTAATGCTGCTGCAAAGCCATGATTTCTTCTTGGGAGTGGTTTTGGCCACCAGCTCTGAGACAGAAGAAAAATGAAACCAGTTCAGTGCTCAAAGTTCCTTGTCGTTAGAGTGATTAGATCCAAACACAAAAGAAAATAAAATTGGAGAAAACAAAATATAGCGCTCAAAAATATCTTAGCATGCTTCCAAGCGGCAAATGGTGTAAATATAATGTTTGTTCTAGCTTCTGAATTATCGCATTTAACGAAATTGGCCCCACCATGTTGATCTATGATCTAATTTCAAAAGAGCCTTAATAATGAATATGTTCACATGTCCATGTCTACCGATTAAGAGAACTGAATAAGAGATACTTTTTTTTTTTTTGGAGAACCGATAAGAGATACATTTAACATCGCCATCAAGCGTAGAAAAACATGTTAATCAATAACAATATCTTGAAAAAATATATTTTGAGCGAAAAATTTTCACTTCCATCCTGCTCAAAAAAGGCCACAGATGATTTTAACAACCCTAAAGATAAAAGAATTTAGGAAAGCAAGGAAATACACCAGACATATATGACTTTTGAATCCTAACTTTATCTTAAATGACGGCACAAGTAGCAAAGGGAATAAGCACAAGGCCAATTCTGGTACACAAATAATAGGCAAAATCGATAAAACTAGTACTGTTTTCTCCTAAAAAGGTAAAAGGGGCTTTAAAATCACCCACAGATTTGATAAAACTTCATTGTCTCAACAAACACAAGATTTCCCCACTTCATTAACAAGAACATGCCACAACCTATCATGTGAAATGGGTATTGACATACATGTCCACTCAAAATAATATACGCCTAAACTTGCAATTAATTTCCTTCAAACATATTTCAGCTCTCACAGTTGTTCAACCTACAAACATCCAATAACACATCTACTCTAATTCTCCTGACATCAGCAACAACTATTAATCTCAGCCGTTTCTAACCCACTATTAGAGGAAAGAAAAACATTGTTAATAAAAGATCCTACCAACTAAACTCCAAATTAAACAAAGGGAAACCCATGTGAAGTTCATGAATAATTAAGCCTCTAGAAAAAAAAAAAAATATATATATATATATATATATATGTAAGGAAAAAATACAAACAGAATTTATAGCAATTTTTTGAGAATGAGATTTAGCATAAAAGGCAGAGCAAGTAGAAAGAAGGCCCAGAAACGTAAAGGAGAGAAACAAAAACCTCATTTATTTCCCACCGGTCAGAGACAATCATAAATTAAAATTAGCTTCCAAAAAGGAAAAACAACGAGGGTTTTATTTATTTATTTTTCTATCATCTTTCAAAACAAGCTTTACAATACACATAAATCTCTTCAGAAAAAATATCCAGCCAAAAAAACAAATCTTTTCAGCAAAATTAATTTCTCCATTTTAGATGTCGAGGACATGTAGTTAAAGATTCAAAAGGAGACTTTAGAATCGCACATCTCAACACAAAAACCTGTCCTTAGAATCCATAAAATTAGCTCTAAAACTTGCATGAAATCTCATGCAATGCCACTTTCACAATTCCATCAAAAAGAGAAACAGAAAAAGCCAAATTACGTGGTCTGTTTGGTTCTAGCGAAAGCAAATGGGAAAAAAAGAGGAAAATGATCGGAATTCCTTTGGGGACAAACCAAACCAAGCTAGCATTTCAATGACAACGAGGGAAAATTTCAAAACAAAAAGAGGTGTAAAGCCTAAGACACACGTACCAAAGCGAGATGCCTAGGAGGGATGGGCGCTGCGTATGACGGAAAGGCGGAGCCGCGGCGAGCTTCGGAGAAAGCTTCAATGGCGATTTGGCGGAGATACAGAGAAGAGAGAGAAACAGAGAGAGAGAGAGAGGATAAGATGAGGGAAAGATATGGACGACGTGTGCTGCGTTCCGTCGCGTTCTTATAGGCGAAGCCAATGAGACGTAACTCGTTATCTCTTACCCACGCGCTGTGCGTGTGCGTGTGCGCGTGAACTCTTATGAGTTTCCTTTTTCTGTTGGTGGATTCCTTTTACTGTGTCTTTCGTTTCTTTTTTTCTTTTTTTTTAAAGAAGAAAACTCCCTTTTATGTACCATTTCTGTCAACATTTTTGCTTTTTATGTTGTCGGGAAAATTAATGTCCACAGCTGGGAAAATTAGGCCCCACTTTAGTAATTTAGTATTTTTCGAGTGAGAAAATGGTGAGATTATTCTCTAACATTATTTGAAGAATATTTTCTTCCTCTTTTCATTTTATAGATAATAAATAAAACGGGAAAAAAACTATCAAGCATAATTTTTTTTCCTAACTCCAAAAAAAACAATTTCTTTGATAGATAAAAAAAAAAAACCTATCGTTAAAAGGTATTTATATTTCTACCATCGAAACTAAAAAGTAATTTTAACATTTTAAAACAAACACATTATGTTCTCACTAAAAAAGTTCAAAAAAAAGGCATAATCTCATTTGAGGACTATTGAGTTGGATGAATTGATAACTAGGGGACACCTAAGACTCTCTTGAGAGATACGGGTTCAACTTCTGAGGGATGCGTTCTCCTGCTTGAGACAATACTGAGCTGAATCTCTCCCCGAGCAGAGGCCCTCTCGATAATACGTTCCAGAGATCCTAACACCTCAACAAGGACTATCAAGCAAATTAGTACAACTATTAGTATTTTCGATTAAAAAAACAAGTAGTATTCTTACTCAAAAGTGTGTAATCATGTTTTCTTGCAAAAAAAGAATCTAACCGTGAAACTATTACAACTTTTCTTTTTGCCAATGGAAGTTATCACAACAATTGAGACATAGAGTTTTTTTTTTTTTTTAAGGTGAATTAAGACATGAATTTGATGCTTCAAGCATTTAATTTATAAAAACAAATTATTCGTAAAAAAATACAAATATCTGGATGCTTTTTCTTCTTTTCTTTCGGATGAATACATGTTCTCTCTTTAGACATACTTTGGAAAAAACTAGACATACTTTTGATGCTTCAAGCATTTAATTTATAAAAACAAATTATTTGTAAAAAATATACAAATATCTGGATGCTTTTTCTTCTTTTCTTTCGGATGAATACATATTCTCTTTTTTGACATACTTTTAAAAAAACTAGACATACTTTACTAACATCTAATAACTAGTCATTTAAAAAACAGTATTCCAGAAATTAGACACATCATTGGAATTATTAAGGAGAAAAGAAAATTGCAATTCAAGAAAGGAGAATGTAGAAAATGTCATATTTTTAAAAATTTTTAATATAAATATCAAGTTTTAAAAATATATAGAGTAAATATCAGATTTAAAATTAAAACAGTTATTTATTATAAGAAATATTTACATTATAAACAAGGAGTTAAATAATTATTTGTAGAGTAAACCCATTTATTTGCAGAGTAAATTCATTTATTGTGTAAATAAAAATCATTTATACTATAAACAAAAAGATAAATAAATTATTTATATCATAAACATGATATTTACTATAAATATTTTCAAAACTTGACATTTACTATAATTAATTTTAAAAAAGAGACATTTCTTACAATTTCTGAAAGAAGAATGAGTATTATGGACAGTTTTTAAGAGTGGTGCTAACTGTTAATTATAACTGTGAACAGTATAAATAATATAAAACTATAATATAAAACTTTTATATGCTATAATTTTTAATTCAAAACTGTTGATTTGGTAAGCATTCTGGAAAAATGTACTCATTGTTACTTTTCTAAATAAATTTATATTCAATTCTGATGACAAGATCAGATCATATTTTTCATTTTTTTAGTACTTCTAAAAGTTAATCTCTTAAATTTTGAGAAGTTGATTGTATGACTGGTCTCGGTTTCGTCGTCAAAGCAAACGTGAAAAGCCACTGATCCAACTTTGTCACATATTGTGTTTCTGAGTGGATATGTATATATATTTGAAACAAGATTGTTGGACTTCACACTATATTTTAGTGTTTTTTATTCACACTATATTCTAGTATTTTTTTATTTTAAATGGATTGCTTGAGTATAAAAGGAAGCAATATGAAAAGTAAACAACGAGATGGATTTGAATATTGGTGGGACATTCTTATAATATTTTTAGGATAACAAAAATAAAACGCAAGTGATAATTGAGTCTTGCACATACCTTCATTCAACCTTTAACATAATAACAATTCCAATGCAATCCTATGTATGAACCACACAATGTTGCCCTTTCAATTGCCTGTTTCTAAACGTATGTGTAAATTTTATGAACAAAAAATTTGTTTTGCCAAGAAAATGGATCCGCATATTTTCGCCAACGCCACTTGTGGCATGGTCCTTAATGTATAAAATATGGATTACAGTACGAGACTTATAGATAGGGCTCATTTTTGTTAGTTGTTTGAGATTAATACGGTGGTAGTCTTTTGGGTGAGCGGTTAGATCTAAAAATGTTGATTTGAAAATTATGTTATGTAAAAGCTTTATACTATATCAATTTTTTATTTTTTACTTTAGAACTTTATACTGTTTATTGGTGTCAACCGAGACGCTAACAGAGCATTAAATATTTTCTATTTTACCGAGAGAAAAATGGAGAATTTTTTGTAGAGTACTAAAAAATCTACACTACCAATAAATTAGTTTGTTAGATCTAGTTTGCATCACTATGTTCTATTGGTTTCGCAAACTTTTTAATGTGATTCGGTTAGAGATGTCAATTCAAGCTATCCATCCTACCCTAGACAGGCCAAAAGGACAAGTCGGGCCTAGCTCGAATTAAAAACCAAGACATGCATGAATCTAGCCAGTGTCGGGCCAGACTGGCCCGTACTAATATAAAGAAATATTATTTAAAAATACATATAACTGGGCTTGGATGGTACTTAGGCCTACATCTGTGGCTCGGTCAACCTACATCATGAACTGGACCGGTCCAAAAGCTTGGAACCAAACAGGCCTAAGAGATGGGCCACAGGTTGGTGCATTTAGCCCAATTTAAATTGACATCTGATTTTGATTAGATCTAACATTAAAAAAATAGGTTTTTGGCATATGTATAGTGATTCCAAAATAGTCTTTTGGTTTTTAATAAAAAATCTAAAAATGAAAATGTTTTAAAAATATACTGGAGTTGTTTTTGAAATTGTATTTGGTTATATATAGTGGTATATTTTTTAAAAACAAACATATTTTTTAATAAAAAATTACCAATATTAACAATCCAAAATTAATTTTAAAAACTCTAATTATTGATAGAATACTAATTCAAACTAAAAAATTGCTAAAAAAAAATCAGACAAAAACATCCAAGGCAAAAATGTCACTCTCTTCCCCCAACGACCCATCGACGCTTTCCTCTCCCACTCCGCGCGACAGTGAGCCCGCCGCCCCCATCGTACGGCGCAACCCATTGCCCACCCAAATCGGAGAGAAAGAGAGAGAAAGATCACGAGGGGGAGTAAGATAGCGAGGTGACTTGGCTGGGTCGTGAGGCTATTCGCGTGGGGGTGCGACGGTGAGGCAATGGGCTTTGGTTCGCAATAGGCATGGCTAGCTTTGGTTCCATGGCAATTCGCGAGCTTCGGTTCATGATGGCGGCGGCGTCGCGCAGCTTGTGGCAGTGACAGCATGTCAGTGGGATGGCTGCAGGTGGGGCAAAGAGGGTCATTGGTTGTTGATCGGAGAGGTGGCCGATGGGACAGCAAGGGTCACTTGTTATTGGTCGGAGAGGGAGATCTAGGGGTGAGAGAGAGTGAGGGCTAGGTTCATCGGAGATGGGCTGAGACAACGGTGGGTTGGCTGGCGTGGGCTGGGTTCGCCAGTGATTGGATGAGACGTCGGTGGGTTCATGGGCGTGGGTTAGTCGTTGTGAGTAGCAAGGCTCAAGGGAGGGAGTGAGAGGGAGGGAGTAATAAAAATGAAATCTTTTTTTTTTTCGACTATTGTTTAATGTTTTGGGAAATTTCAAAAATGTTTTTGTTTTATGTTGGCCAAAAATAAAATCAAACAAGTTTTTATTTTTATTTTTAAAATGAAACTAAAGGGTGTAGATGTGTCAATAAATAAGTGGGCGGGCAAAAAGATGGACGGAGAAAATGAACAGAGGATTTGGGTTATGCAATGATTGGGTTTTAAAAAATTAAAGACGGCGTGTTTTAAAAGCCTGCTTTTTTTTTTTCTTTTTTTTTTTGAATGACAAAAAAACCTGCTTGGATGTTATCAAATACCATATTCCCAAAAATAAAAAAGGAAAATTAGGCTTGGATGTTATCAAACACAATATTACTTTACAAAAATAAAAAGAAAACTCCCTAATTTTCTATTTTATTTTTGGGAAGTAACATGGTATTTGTTAACATCCAAGGCAGTTTTTTCGTCATTCCAAAGAAAAAAAAAAGTAGGCATTTATGTCAAACACGTCAACTTTAATCGTTTAATAGAAAAATAATAATTATAAAAAAATATTAATTGTATTCTCTTTTTTATTTATTTTTATATTTTTTTTATTTATTGCTTAAATTTATTTTTTTTATTTTTATTTAAATAATAATTTATAATGTTAGTAAATTTTACGTATGAATCAATGAGTGCACAAAAAGGAGTGTTGGTAATACTCTTCTTTTTTAAAAACCAACAATTGCATGTTTGCACAAGCAAAATTTTTTTTTTCTCCAAATAGATCTTTAAAAAAATCCGCAAGAATGGCAATCGCTTTTCTTATTTGTTAAGAATTTATTTTTTAATTAAAGTGCGTTGCGTCTTCGTTTGAAAGTATTGGAAAAAAAAAAAAAAACTAGGGAATACTATTATACTAGAAACAGAACCCGCGATTGATACGATAGCATTGCTTACTAAAATAAAAGAAAATAATATTTGCATGCGCCTGATAAAGAGATTCAGCGAATACAGCAATCAACTTAGACGATTAAATATGCAGTCTTTGTTTCTTCATCTTTTTTTTATTATTATTATTTTCTTTGGATTTTTTAGCATTTATTTACCATATATTTTTTTAATAAAATCATAATGTGATGTTTGACAAACTCAATTCTAACTTATCGGTTCTAATTTAAATAGTATAAACTCTTATATATTACAGTATAAAGAAAAATATGCTACAATATAAAGTTCTTATATGTTACGGTACTTTCAGTTCTAACTCACTTTCTAAATATATTATTACTTATCAGGTGACACAAAACGAGGCAGTTCAAATAGATTGTGCCCGTGGTGCATATGTTTTTAGCCATAAAAACAGTTTTAAATCATAAGAGCGGCTCAAACTGGTGTTTGATAGAGTAATAATTAAGACAATTTTAAACTATAGTGACGGTTATAAACTAGCCAAAACACCTAAAATCTAAACTTTGCCTCCTAAAATTCAGGCGGTTTTTAGCTATTTTTACAGTAGAACTATTTTCATTCATAAACTATAGTTTTCTAAATACTAATTATTGTTTTAAATCTTTACATTCTAAACACTATTTTAAAATTACTGTTTAAACTACATAATTTAGAACTCATGGTTTAAACTATAAAGTTCTATACACTAAACAATCCTTTGGGACAAATCAATGGAAAATATGTACATAATCTATTTTGCTGCTTGGGAATAATATATATGATAGAGTGTCTAAGAAGTGTGGTAGGAACTATAACTTTTGAATTTAAAACTGTAGCATGATACAGCTTTACATTATAGCCCCTTTTTTTTTGTTTTTTTGATCACTGTAACATATGAGAGCTTTACAATAAAACAATTAAGAGTTTTGATTAGAACTAATTTTTCTAAACACTCTTGTGTTTCATTAGAATTTACATGTACATTTGTTTGTTTGTCAATGCCCTTTTTTTTAGCGGGAGGTTATAAGAGGGTGGATTAGTTTTTATATTTGGTTTTTCATGTTATGAAATATATCTATCATTTCAAAAAAAAAAAAAACATTACATTGAAAACACAAGAAAATTAATGATATAAGAGACTTTTATGTTAATATATAGACAAAAATTTGAGGTGTCAGATTTTTCTCAAATATTTTGGCTAAATCGTCATTATTTTTGTTAATTTGATACAATTCTATAATTTAACAGCCTAAAATTGAGGCATTTTTGAATGACTAGGGTATGTTTTTTTTCCATGTCATTATCATACCACAATGTTCTCAATATTAATACCACTAATAATTTTTTAGGCAGGACAATTTAATGGGTCGTCTGATAAGCTATAATGACCTTTTTCTTCACGCGTTGGGTCTTTACGTCTTGGGAGGGGCCGGCGGATTAAAAATTGGCGTCAAGTTCAAATTAATATTCATCCATATTTTTAGCGTGTTATTATCCGTTTATAAAAGGAAATACAAACAAAAATTAAAAAGAAAAAAAATCCACACACAAAACAAAATAAAAAACGACATAATGGGCTGAAGAAACAAATTAAAAAAAAATTATATCTTCAACAACAAGCAATGAGGGAATGCCAAGTTCCCAATGTGATCCGTGATCCATGATCTTTTATTTTATTTCGTTTTATTTAAAATAACAAGATATTCTATTTTTGTTTTAAATTGATTTTTTTTTTTGGAAGTGCACTGCGGGCCTGCGACACTACCCATTCATTGCGGCATAACATATTTTACGAATTAATATTTTTGTTTTTATAATTAATTATTTGTCTGCAGTATTTGTCATTATTTATTCCATTGCCTTTGAGCAATAGCCGTCCGCGTTGTCCCGCTGTGGCCTGCTTTGTTTGTAGGGCATGATGCCAGTCTTCTGGAAGGAATATATTGTAATTTCAGCCAGGATTATTAGTCCTTGAATTATTAACATTGTGATACTTTAGAATCTTTGTTTTTTTTTTTTCCAGAGATTACTGCTTAAATTTTTTGTTTTGGAGAATTTCAATTTCTAGTTATAATATTGGTAATTATGTATATCCATCACGTGAAAACTTTAATAAAAACATATTAAATGCAAAACATTATCATCATCGTTGTTAAAAAAACCTTTAAAAACTAGAACATTCTGCACTTAATATAATTATATTAGTAAAATTTTTTAGTTATTATGCGATAATATCTCTGTTAAATTTCAGCACTCGACCAAAAAAAATTTCAAAAAACAAAGCGTCTGAATGATCATAGTTCAGTAATGAACAATCTTAACACCTTTTTAATAAAGACTAAAAAAAATTCTTGCACAGGCATTTTTTATTTTTATTTTTATTTTGTAGGCACATTGTTATGTCCTACTAATAATGCAAGTTTTATTAGTTTAGTAAAATCTTAATAGCTTGATCTGTAAATATACGGTACAAATAGTGCAATAAAAACAACATACCAAATACAGTGCTAAATTAATGTGATAATGTTAAAATTTATAATTAAGCATGAAAATCACTTTCCAATCTAATAACAATGCTAAATTTGACATATACTATACTTAGTGGTAAACTGGGCAGCAAATATAAACATTTATCAAATTTTAACATTTGATTGGCAATGGTTGTTGTATTGACTTCTTAGTTTAATAATTACATTATTGACTTTTTAAAATTATGTTTAATTTAAAACTAAACTTTTAGACTATTAGATGCTAATGTTAATAATATATTGGGCACCAAAAATGCAAAAATATATAATGCTATTTGAAATGTTGTATCTATTTTTTGCTCTTAATCATTATGTTTTAAAAGTAGTAAAATTTTAATTATAAAATAATTTAATAACGCCAATGTTTTAATGATAAATTTAAACATAAATACATCAAGCACTAGCAATTAAATGTCAAAATTTGACATATGTTAAATTTAGTCCAAATTTAGAACCAAAGATTAGCTTTTCAATTTAGAGCGATTTTTATATTCAAAAGTTAAAATTCAACATTAACACACTAATTTGGCATTGCATTGAAGATATTTTTATAACTTTCAAAGTTTAATGATTATGATTGAAGGTAAATGTAGCATTTGAAATAGTATTATACATTGCAACACAAATCAAAATAACATATTAAATATACTATTGTGAATGTTGTTTGATGTCAAGTCTTAGAATTGGTATTAGTGTTAGAATTTGCACTAAAAATAGTCTCATAGATCAAATAATTAATATTTAACTAAGCGGTCCAAAAAGCCATCTTTTATCTTTTTAAAGAAAAAAAAAAGTCATATTTTCTTATAGGGTGAAAAACAATATCCTACATAAAGAAGGGGGGGAAATTAAAAGCGATGAAGAAGAATAGGAACTTATCAAAAGGACAAGGCGATGTAATATACATGGGAAAAGTTGAAAGAAAAAGAAGAAGAGGAAGAAGCAATTAAAAACCAAGGAAACAACAAACCAAGCCAAAAACATAAAGCAACAACTAGTTTGGTGTCCTACCAAAAAGGAGGTGGCTTAGGTGTTTAATAGAAGGCCGACCTTCTAGAAGGGCTTATTTCAATTCTACAACCACAAGTAAATTTCCAATGCCAAAGTGCGAAAAGAAATGATTGGTTTAAGTGTTTCATCCAACTTTGGCAACTCGAATTTATCCTTCAATTAATGATCACATCAATTCTTTAACATTTATTGACGATCATCTCTCTCTTTTAAATAATCTAGTTGGTTTGGCACAAGAATTTTTTAATGTTTTGCCGGTACGAATATTCAAATATTAAATCTTCACTTTAAAATTATGTGAATTTACCATTAGGCTAAAGTTGAGGATGCAATTACATACCCAACTTTTTAATTTGGAATTTTAGAGGTGTCAAGATTATAAGAAAGATAAGAAATTAACATGTTTGTTGTGCAATCGTTTATTATCTTAAATTCAAGGCAATATGTATATATATGTTTTGTAAAAAATATATCCACACATCTGTGCAATATGGAAAGGAAAAGGTGGTTTACTATTCACTCTTTTACAATTTACTATCTGTTTAGATGTGTAGTTAAAGTGTTACTTTGAACAGTATATATGATCTAAATTTGTGTTTTGATAAGTATTAATAACTCTAGTTTAAAATATAAAAAATTATTTAATTAAAAATAAATATGAACGATATAAAAAAAGTTATTTAATTAAAAATGATGCAGAATAATAGCGTTAAACTATAAATACAAATACATAGAAGTAAAATCATTATGTAACATTAGTTCGAAATGTTAAAATAGATAGGAAGTTTGAATTCTAAGTTTGACGATCCAGCTTATGAACTATCAATGTAGTTCAAATTTAACGCTTTATCAAACACTAATTCAAACTATAATAACCATTCGAATTGAGTCGAATTAGACCGAACTAATGAAACAAACCTGACTTTTGCTTTTTAGTGAGTTAGTCTTTAGGTTCACCACATCGTTTGATCAATTATCAATTAAAGCGTGGATATTTGCTATGAGTAAATTAAGCCAAGACTAGAGCATGCAAATGTGATCACTGTTCATTATTAATTTTGTATAAATTAATTTTGTATAAAATTTCATGCAAATTTATTCTTAAGGCTTTAAAAATAGAAAGAAAAAAAGGAAGAAAATCAATAGCTAGCGATCATAACATTTAGCGATGTAAGGTTTTTTTTTTTTTTCTTTTGGACTTTTATTATTATTTTTTTTCACTTTTGATGACAATTTTATAAAAAGTTTTCATATCGGACTATTCAAACTTAATTATAGCATTTGACTTCAACAACAGCACTTTGAGATAAATGCCTAACTAGTACGTAATATTATTGTTTTTGAGATATAATGCGTAAAATTATTTAATGGGTTAACGAGGTAATTGACTTAATTACGTTTATTAAATTAAAATATGACTCTAATTTGTAAAAATTTTACAAATGTTTCGTAATAATATCATTAAAATTATTGATATGTAATTATATAGTACAAAATGTAATATCATTAAGATAATTAATATATCATTAAAGACACTTTTAAGATATTTTAAATATTGTGTTAGATATAATTACTATATCATTAAAAACACTTTTAAGATATTTTAAATATTGTGTTAGATTTTAATTTTAAAATAATAATTTAGACAAATATTGTAATTTTTCTTATTTTTAATATGTTGTGAAGATAGATGGCCACTGATTACTGGGGCAACTGAGCTGCTGACCTGGACATTCTGTTAACTGATGTGGCAAAGTCGGTGGTCTTATAACTATTACTGGTAGAATGTGTATTAACAGGCAGTATACAATATAAAATAATATAAAGAAAAAGAAAAAGATAGAAGGTTAGAGAGAGAACGAGATTGAATTGTGCTCTTGTAAATTCTAGTGAGAGAACTTTGTCCAAGAAAGAATAAGAGAGAGAAAGATTCAGCAATAAAGTTTAGGAAAAGGATTTTCTTCATCATTATCTTGTATTGGGTTTTTTTTTTTTTTTTTCATTTCTTTTACTCAGATTGTTCTTGTGGTGTGTGTGTGCTCTGTGTTCCAGAGGTCTTGAATCTACACATGTATTATCATATATAGAAGTTGTTGAATTTTGAAACTTCCACATTGTTTTTTTTTAATTAGTAATTTTGACGCTGATATATTGGGAACTTGTTCAATAACGACGACATATATTATATCAGTCACTCTCAAGTCTCAATGAATTCATATTTCTATATGTTACTCCTGTTAGCTATTTTAGCAATTAATTTCTCGTGTCTCACTCTATTTTCTTCAAACATTCGTAGAATTTTGACGAGTTATAGTGAGACGGAACAATTTTACAATAAGTAACGGCACAAATATTACAGTTTGGTGCTCCACGGCCGCGGAACCATGAACTAGAGTGAACACTTTCCACTTAAACTTATTATTATTATTATTTTTTATTTTGCATATGAAATTTTATAAAATTAACGTTTTCTCCTCTTTAAAGTATTTTATGACCTAAAATTCTTTATCTTTTTATTTGCCTCGTTTAGTCGCATCCTTACTTTCGACAAAATTTTCTAACTCAGCACCGGTGCTACATAATTTTGGATGCCAAACATTAACCATTAGATTAGTGATCTAGTGCTCTCCTCCCCTCTCAGCTTTTCTCCTTTTCTCTAAATCGTAATAGTGGTCGAAGGGTCGTTTTAGTTAAGTCCAACGTGGGTCGCCTTAGTAAGACATCTTTAACAAAGAGAACACATGTTGTTGTCTAAACCTTGGACCCCACATTTTCTTCGGAATTGGTGATTAGTCATCAAGATTGACAAAAGTCGGCGAGTCTGCTTATTGCGCCACTTGCTCTCGTGATGTTGGACATGCTAAACCCAATCAATGATTCAAACATTGTAGCATTCAGATTTGTAGTGATAAGACTTGTAAATAATGTAACAACTATTGGTGATACTGAGCCATAAAGGCTTCAATTAATAGCCACTAAAGGGCAAAAATACAGTACAGATCTAGAGTTATTATATGTCACTCTCCAGACTAGACAATTTAATCGCACTTTTGATATGTAAATGGTCCGACAACATGGTTTGCCACACATAAATGCTCCAGATGAGCCATCTTCTAGTCTCAAAATGGACTAGATTTAAACTCTTCCAGTCGAAAATACATACAACAAGGCATAGACTACTATCTAGTTAGAGATCTATACACCTACTGCTCTTAATGGCAAGAGGAGACATTCGAACATCAACAGGAGGCGGAGAAACCATCTCCTTTGTTACAACCTTAAAAATACAAACATAAACACAAAAAAAAGTCACAAAAAGGCCACCGCCTCCACCGTTGTCCACGGTTTCGAGACCCTAAGACACTGGTTGCCCAGAAACTTTCTCCTCTCAGCTCCGGCCACCAGCCCACTTGAGAAACAACACGGCCCCTTCTCGGCCATGCCAGCCCCAACCCCCACCTAGTGGCACAAACACGGCCGTGGCTAGGCCCCTCAATGCCGATGCATGGTGGGCAACAGCAAAGCCCAGCCAACCAATGGCAGACCGAGACAGTTGCCCCCATGGTCCTTTGCTTTAGCCCAAACCCAGAGGAGATCAAAGCGTCCCCTAGCCTCCACTACGACAAGAGCTCTCCCTTCCATGTCCTCGAGATTAGCACGGTAGCGAGCTTTCTCCCTCTCTCGATTTCGTGCTCGTCCTCTGACCAGCACATGACTCCCTTCTCCTAGCATCACAAGTTTCGGCCTTGCGTAGATCAATCGACGAAAACCTTCTTAACGAAGATAGGAGGCCCGCAGTTCGGTGACACGTTAGCCCCAATGAACTCTCTCTCAAAGGCTTTCTCTCTCTAGCTTTTTTTTATGTGATATTACATGCTACTAAAAAAATTAGTATTTTATATGAGATACAACCTTATGGAAAAACATTGGGTGGGCCCCACTAGTGAGGCATATCCATTGTGTTTGGGCAGGTTGTATCTTTGTTGAGCAAAAAAGTATTTATAAAAATAAAGTAGAAAAACTAAAGTAAATTTAAGTTAATTGCTAGAATGAAACTTTCGAATGTTAGCATTATTATAATTACCGTTTTATCCTTTTCAAATTGTTGTAATTAATGTTGTTACTATTAAAGTTATTTTAAATTAATTGCACTTATTATTGAAATTCTATTTTAACTTATATTGCATTTCTTATTATTAAAATTCTAAAATAATGAAATCTGAAAATGAAAAAATGCTATAAAATTGTGTAAATATTGTAAATAATAAATATTAATCTTTATGTTTTTTAGCTTAAAAATAAATAAATAATTAATATAATAAATAAACTGGAACTAGTAAAATCCTTCCTCGTGGATTTGACCTGGAATTCATTGAATTTTATTACTTGGACAACTTTATATTTGGGTTGTATCGGATTATACTTTTTAAGACTGAACAAAAATGTTTCTAAATATTTTAAGAAAATATATGTTTAAGGAAATGTCTTACAAGAAATATTTTACAAAAAGCATTTAAAAGATTTATTTTATCAAATATTTTTTAAATGACCACAAAGTTATGTTTGGTAATTATGTTTAAGTTTATGTTGCAATAAAAGTCACAACAGTTGCAAAGTATGTTTTTAAAAAAGAAAAAAAATCAGTATTTTTCTGACTAGTAAGTAAAAATTAAGATTAAGAAATGATGTTTAAAAAAATTCAATAATGGCCTAAAAAGGCGAGTCTTTACAAACAAAACACCAGAAATTCATTTCAAAATAAATTTAGTAATTCCTAGAAATAAATAAAACAATAAAATAAAATAAATTAAAGGAATTTAGGAAACAAAAAGTTTTAAAAGTGATTAATTAATAATAAAACTTAAATTAGGTATACTAATTTTTAATTAATTAATTTGAAACCTTAAAGTAGGAATGATAATATAGAATATGGTCAAGAAATAGTGTAACAATAATTGGCCTCCAAACTATATTTTTTTCCCCCTAAAATGACAACGAATGTGATATTTATTTCTTCGGTTGAAAAACTAATTTACCTGTGACTTTAGTGTAACCAGAATTGATTCAAGGTCGAGAATCTCAACCCTTGATCATCAACTCTTGGTCGAGTTGTTGAATCGAGTGTTGTGTCATTGGTTCTTATTGGAATTCGGCTAACGTCTTACATATCTTTTAGTTGTTTTATTGGAGGGTGATGAGGTTATTTTTATAGTACTTTAAAAGTCATTTATCAAAAGAAAAATTGTTTGTAATGAATTACTGAAAATTTATAACGTATTAGTTTATAAAAAAAAGACCTTATTTATTTAAACAACAAAGAATTAGTAGAAAACGATCAACCACATTAATTTTGAGACTTGACAACGATGTATATTATGCTTCCTTGAATAAAAAAAAAATGCCCTTTAATCTTTGCACATATCCCACTTTGAGAATGATTTTATTAAGCACTACTTATCATGTATTATTGTTTATTAAGGTTTTACGATTGAACTATTTTGTCAGGCACTAAGGACCTCAAACTATTATTCATTGGTGCTTTTGCCATGATTAAAAGGGTGAGCAAATTAAGGTTGTCGAATTTATCCAACAAATGGTCGAAATCATAAAAATAGTTATCAAATATTGTATGTAAGAAGCAAAAAGTTATTATAGTGAAAAGCTTTCACATGCTACAGTATTCTGAATCATAAAAATAATTTTAACCATACTTTTCAAACACATATAAAAAAAAAGCTGACTGATCAGTGGAGCAATACATGTCCATGAGAGAAGGAAACACAAGTTGTTTTGATGGTACGATGGGACTCAGTCTCTCTATTGGCGAGACTTATCGTCCCTCTTTTCACCACTTTTGCAACAAGTCTTGTGTTTTAATATACACATACATATATAAACTTCACAAGGGGGAGTTGGTTTGGAACCGCAACCCTCATCCTCGAAATCGAATGCCAAAACTGTCATGTTGTTGAGCAATTCAATTTTGCCAACTGACAGGAGCTGGTGTTGATATAGCATTGCCCCATCAACTGGCCTTCTATGTGTATCCATTTATTTAGACATCCATAATTTAAACAACTTTTAAATTTGGGTCAAAGCATCAATAAACAACAACACATGAACTTTAGGGTGCGTTTGTTTTATGGTTCGAATCATTTTACTACAGTATTTTTCCTTATAAAAATTTAAATCTTCATTCAAATACTCTATTTAAATACTCGAACCAAACGGGCTCCATAAACAAAAGTTCAAAAGACAAAAGTACCATACAGGCAGAACTCAAAAGTTCAGGAGCATTATTACTGGTTAGTCTTATAAGGTATTTGATAAGTTGGTTAAAATTAAAGTTTTAAGTTTAAAAACTATAACATGTGTAAGCTTTATACTGTAGATTTGTTTTGCTTTTTATTATAACCATTGAAAGCTTTACACTATAGTTAGAAGTTAGTTAATTAGAATCAATTAGTTCTAATTAACCTTTCAAATGCATAATTAATCAGGAGAAAATATTCATTGAACAAGAAGATGTTGTTTTGAGCTTAAACGACAGCAAAAAACTTTCCAGGAAAAAAAACGCAAAAACAATGCGTAAAGGACAGTGAAATTTCAAATTTAAAGCGACGCGCGAAGACTGGAGTCCAGAAAACTCTCCTTCTTCACTCCAACCGCGAAGAGAGGTCGAGAGCCAAAACCGCCTTTCAGAAGCTCAAAATCAACTCCCCCAAACCACTTTCTCTCTCAAATCGCCATAGCAGAAGCTTCAGAGATTGTTTCTCGTGAACCATGACAAAGTACACCGCCAAAGCGAGTGCCAGCAGGAAGCGCAGGACCGAGCCAGAGCTCACCAAATCGGACAAGGGGAAGCGATCCGCCAAGGATCTCGATCTCGATTCCGACTTAGATCTCGATCTCTCCAAGTTCTCATCAATTCAATTTCCTCTTTTCGCCTTCTTTTTTTCCCTCTTTTTAATGGTTTTCATCGCTTTCTTTCTCATCCTGATTCGTCGATGGATATCTGTGAGATTTTTTTATGGTGGAATTTGCAGCGACATCAAAGGCATTATGTCGGCGTTTCAGCAAATCACAGAGAAGGCTCAGAAGGATGGCCAGAAGAAGAATGAGGAGACCATATCAAGGTGATTCGAATCGCTTTTCCTCAAAATCTTCTTTAACTGTTACTGAATTTTGAAGCCATTGTTGAAGCTTTTATGAAGAAGCTTTTTTTTATGCAAACACTTCCTCAAATTCACTTTCCATTAACCTGAGAAGCGCGAAAACCGGACGCATAATTATTCCTGGTTTCCTTTTGGATTTTAACAAAATTATTCAAAGGTGTTGTAAATTAAGTACAGTGCCGATCTAGATCGGCTTATAGCATTACACTAATTTTCTAAGCCAACTTAAAATTGTATGGTCTTCACCAAATTAACACTAATTTTTATAGCACTCGAAGAAACACGCATGTATCATTCTGTGATGCGATGATTAATTTCGTTCTGGTTTACAGTGTGACTGCTGAGATCAAGTCTATGATAGATGACTTGAAGTCCAAGATTGAAAAGGATAGGTAAATCAAGAGCCATAGACTCACATTTGTTTTTAATTAAACCATTGTTTTGGGAAAAAAAAAGTGAATTTCTCGTCGGATGCTGCTGGTTCAATGTATTCTAATTGGATGCTTTTGTTTTCCTCCATCGCCAGACAAACTTTCGCTAAAGTGCTTTCGAAGAGCTCGAAAGAGGTCCGACTCCGAGGACAAAAGATGATTAACATCGAGAACTGGACATGGAAATCTTTGAGTTTTTATCAGTTATAGCTTTTAAGTGAAATTCTATGATCTAGAATTTTGACTATATGATTTTGTGGCTGTATACCTGCAGTTCGAAAACTCTTTGAAGAATGAGGCTGAGAAGTTCCAATCTCTCTATCAGAACTTCTCCAAGGAAAAAGCAACCCATATGCAGGTTTTGAAAGGTATTCTGCCTTATTCCAAGTATAATTATTGAGTGTGTTTACTAATTTTTTATAATTGAATTACTTCTCTTAAAATCTTACAAGTTCCAACAGCTATGGCAATATGGATCGTTTTTCTCTCATGCAATGCCACTTGATTTTCACTTGTACTGATTTTGATTTATTTGTTTAATTTTGTTTCTGCAACTATGTTCCTTTCCTATTTCGTTCCATAGGTTAGTTTCAGAGTTAATAACCAACATTATATTCAAAACTACATCATCATTAGTCATCCTGTTCGGCAGATACAATTTCCAAATTTGAAGAAGAAAAGGAAAGGCTGTTCAAGCGATATGAACAAATTAGTAAGCAACAAGACTCTTTTTCTCCATTGGTAAAAACATAATTATGATACTCCTGCCATGGATTGATATCAGGGAAAAAAGAAAAGAGTATGATATCAGAACATGAGAAAGCTTGCGCTGATAAAATTGCCAAATTGGAAGAGTCCTTGAAAAAGAAGACGCAGGTGCGTTTATCACAAGTTAACCATCAGGTTTCCTGAATCTCCCATGAAGAGAATTCTGATTCACATTTCTCTTTGGACTTCCCAGGATGAAAAAACTTTTAGCATTTTGAGGAAAAGTCTGGGGTCATTTCTGGACAATGCGTCAGATGAGGACTTCCCACCTGATGATTGAAGATTTGCAATAGCGGGCAGTTCAGCAAACTATGACTTTTTCATCCCCCACTCTAGATAACCATCCTTCTATTTTCATCCAAGAATTACAGCAAACTGAAATTGTCTAAATTTGTTGGCAAGGTTAAATTCCCATTTAGTGTTCCTTCTACCCAAATCAATAGAGCAAATGACCTTTCATATAACAATATATCAGTAAGAGAGATTCTTTATCTCAATTTCTCAGTAGCTAGATGCAAACCAGCTATGGTTACTGCTTATCGTATGTCTTTCGTGGATATTGTAATCGAAAGATATAGTGCCTAATCGCTACAAACCTTAATAGAGGTCACTATTACGATTTCTGTCTTTGGTCTTCAAATTCTCTTTTTAAGGGCTATTTTAAATCCTGAGTTGAGCGACAATGGAAACTCCCTTCAAAATAATTGGTAGAAATAACTCCCCTCAAATATCAATGAGTTATTATTATTTTTTTTTGGTGAATATCGATGAGTTATTTAATAGATATAAAATGTATGCTACGATGTGTTGCAGACCTAATTTGGCATAGCAAGTCAACATCGTAGTTTAAGGTTTTCAAGCTTGTTTCATGAAAATTAGATGACGCGTAGGGGAAGCGAAACAAAACAACTGAGAAAACATCAGACGATAGCACAATAGCCAGTTGTGTGCAAACATGTGAAACAGCATCAGCTTAAATTAGAGTTAGAAAGTATCAAACTGTCCCTGCGTTTTAATAGACAATCAGAGAAGGGATGTGTAAGCATTTTTGCTACAACTTGCAAGGATTACAATTTGCAGCCTTATGGAAGAAGTAAAAACCATGGAGGTTGAATTTTGCGACATTAACGTCCATTCCTCTGTCAGATTACAAAAAATAAAGCAGTCGACGGAAAAGGTTTGAGGCCAGGAAGTGGCGGGCCCAGCTGTGCAGACCATGGAGGACGCTGGTTGTGTCTATATAGAGACAGACAGTCAAACGGCAGTTCTACATATAAAAAGATTATTTTCTAACCTGCATAATTGTAGCGCTAACTGGCATTAAATGTTTTAATATAACTTGATTACACCAGTAATTACCTAATATCTTACAAAGACACAACTTCTTCTAAGATACCCTTATGAATTAAGACTTACTTTCAAGGTATTTCAGCAAAAAGGAAGCAACTTCAAGTCACTATACCTTACACATATATAGAGTCCCTAAAGTCTAGATAAGTTCTCTGTTGAATGCACTACTCTAGGCATATGTGATGCTCATAAGCCGAGCGAAATTCAATAGCAAACTTCTATTATGCCTAGAGCATGGAGCTATAATTTTACTTACGCCGATTTCTGTCACAAACTGACAACAGGAACATCTAACTTGTGATGCTCCATAAAAGTACATCAGCAACGCTCTACTACTTCCGCATTTCACTTGACCAACCTGATGAGCTGAAAAGAAGTAGAGTTCACAATCCAAGCACAAGGCGAAATCAATTATATCAAAGACAAGTTCGCTAACCATAACCATATTCTAGTTAAAGCTCGCTTCAACAAGGCCCAATGACCGGCCATAAGGTCATTTAAGTGTCTAAAACAACACGAACAAGGGTAGCTTAACCTCCTCAATTACTATGCAATGTGCAGGAAACAGGAATGATGTGCTTTTGAAAATGCCTATGAGATAGGGTAGGACTATAATTGAAATTTTAGAGTGCTAAATGCATCAAGCAAAAACCCCCTTCTCCCTAGGCAAAAGCCGTTTTTGACAAAATCAGATAGAACTAACGATCAGCAACACAACTACCAAGAAGTTGCAAGGAAAGCAAGAGGGGACAACCTTCAAGCACAAAGTTGACAGTCTGACAGCATGAACACCGAACCTGCTTAGCCCCAGGCGGATACTTGAGCAGACGGTGGCAAGAACCGCAGACAATTTGAGCTATTTCTGCATTACAATCACAAAGCTCACTTGATTAAGACGTTCCATAATCCATCATATTTTCTAGCAATATTGGGCACTCTTCATACGTAAAGATTCACCCAAATCTTCAAAGAAACACATATAAACCCTACTCTCTGTGTGTACCTAAATGTCTCTTATACTACAAAAAAGTTCCCCTTTTGATCTCTCCGCATTACGTGGTTAGCCATAATTAGAGTCCTGCTTTTGCCGCTTCGGTTAAAATCAAGGATGTTCAGTTTCTTTGTCAAGTTTTTTGCCCCTTTTCTTTTATGAAAATAATATTTGTTATCTCACTTACATTATTGATTAAAAGGGCCATGGAAAAGGAGACACAACAACATACGCATATCATTTCGCAAATTTAGGAGAAACCATATTGGATAACAAACTCTACAGGTCCCTAAAAAAAAGACTTGCCGGGAAGAGTTGATTTTGGTGTTAGTGTTAATGTGGGTGCATGTGTTGTTGTTGAATCTGTTGACGGTGTTACTATTGGCTCTGCAGCTTCTTTCGGCGGCGAGGACGATGATGGTTGTGCTGGTGGTGGTGGTGACCGTTAGAAATCAAAGCAATAAGCAACAAGAAATAGAGATAAAATTGCACACAAGATTTACGTGGAAAAACCCTAATGAAGGGTGAAAAAACCACGGACAGAGGAGAAGCAATCCACTAATCACAAAACAAAAATTACAACGGTGTTTAAAGCGCTCAAATACAGAAATTCACTCACTCAATCACTCACAAACTCACAAGACTGAGTTCTCTGTATCACTCTCAACACTATGATCTCTATGAAATTTTGTGACTCTCTAATGTGACTCACAATTCTGAACTATGGAGAATATGATGTATTTATATGTATGGGGGCTCAAACCCTAGCCCAAAATAACCCAAAAACGCGTAAAAACGCAAAATACACTATCTGACCGCATTGGAGCGCCGCAGCGCTGCTTTTCTAGCGCCGCGGCGCTAGTTTTCGGATTGGAGAGCCGCGGCGCTGCTTTGTAGCGCCGCGGCCCTGCTTTCAAGCGCCACGGCGCTGCCTCACTGCCAAAAATTTTGGGTCACAAAACAACAATCTCCACCTTGACACAAAATCCACCATAAAGAACTCCAACATGTGATTAACCAAATTCTCCACCTCTTCCACAAAGCCCCAATGGGCAACTAATTGACACGAGCATGAACTCCAACCAAGTTCAAGCAATGCTTAAACTTAGCTGTAGGTAACGACTTAGTCATCATATCGGCAGGATTATCATGTGTACTGATTTTGCTCACAACAATATCACCACGAGCAACAATATCACGAACAAAGTGATAACGAACGTCAATGTGCTTCGTCCTCTCATGAAACATTTGATCTTTAGTGAGAAAAATAACATTCTGACTGTCACACATCACCACGGAAGTCTTCAAATCTTCACTGAGTTCTCCAAATAGGCCCTTCAACCAAATAGCTTCTTTGAAAGCCTCTGTAATAGCCATATATTCAGCCTCAGTAGTAGACAAAGCAACAGTAGCCTGCAAGGTAGCCTTCCAACTAATAGCACAACCACCAACTGTAAACACATACCCAGTAAGTGACCTCCTCTTATCCAAGTCTCCAGCATAATCAGAATCAACATATCCCACAACACCATCTCTAGTCCTCCCAAAGTGCAAACAAACGTCAGTAGTACCACGCAAGTATCTAATAATCCATTGCACTGCTTTCCAGTGCTCTTTACCTGGATTTGCCATGTATCTACTAACTGCACTAACTGCATATGATAAATCTAGGCGAGAACACACCATAGCATACATGAGGGAACCTACTGCACTAAAGTATGGAACACATGACATATACTCAACCTCATCATCTAACTGTGGAGCTAATGCAGCTGAAAGTCTGAAATGTGCTGCTAACGGAGTGCTCACTGGTTTTGCTTTCTACATGTTGAACCTGTGCAAAACTTTGTCAATATAGCTTTTCTGACTCAGATAAAGCTTACCTGCCTTTCTATTTCTCAAAATCTACATGCCGAGAATCTTCTTGGCAGCTCCCAAGTCCTTCATCTCAAACTCTCTATTGAGTTGAGCCTTTAACTTCTTAATCTCTCCTTTATCCTTAGCAGCAATCAACATATCATCAACATATAAGAGCAAATAAACAAAGAACCCATCATCACCTTTCTTGAAGTAGACAGAACTGTCATAGCTACTCCTCTTAAACTCATGAGCGATCATAAATGAGTCAAATCTCTTATACCACTGCCTAGGAGACTGTTTCAAACCGTAAAGAGACTTTTTCAACGAACAAACATAGTCTTCTTTACCTGTAACAATGAAACCCTCAGGTTGCTGCATGTAAATATCTTCCTCGAGCTCTCCATGCAAAAATGCAGTCTTCACATCTAACTGCTCAAGCTCAAGATCATGAGTGGCCACAATACCAAGTAAGGCTCGAATTGAGCTATGCTTAACCACAGGAGAAAATACATCTGTAAAGTCAACACCTGGAACCTGACTGTATCCTTTTGCAACCAGTCTAGCCTTGTACCTAGCATCTTCAACTCCCGGTGTGCCTTCTTTTCTTTTAAATACCCATTTGCAGCGAACAACTTTCTTCCCTTTGGGTAACTTCACCAAATCCCATGTGCCATTCCTATGTAGGGATTCCATCTCCTCCTGCATAGCAATCATCCACTTGCCAGAGTCAACTGAATCAACCGCCTCTGAATAGGTAGAAGGTTCTTCACCAGACTCAATACCTTCTGTCACTGATAAAGCATAAGCCACCAAGTCGGCCTCAGCATATCTCTGTGGAGGCCTAACATCTCTCCTCGGCCTATCCTTAGCAATAGAGTACTGTGGTGGCGGCGGAGATGGCAATTGGAAAGCACTATCGCCTTGACTCTCTGAACTTGACTGGGAAGTAGAATCGGATGATGTACTTGTCTCTATTTGAAACTCCACCTGTTTGCTAGATCTATCCCGATCAATATCACTAGACCTTGTAGTAGATGTCCCACGTAACATGGAAGTCTCATCAAACACAACATCTCTACTGATAATAACTTTCTTGGTTTCCGGGCACCATAACTTATAGCCTTTAACACCAGGCTTGTAACCAAAAAATATACACTTCATGGATCTAGGCTCCAATTTTCCATTGTCGACATGAGCATAAGCAGGACAGCCAAAAATTCTTAAATTTGAGTAATCTGCAGGTTCTCCTGACCATATATCTTATGGTGTCTTCTTCTTAATAGCGATGGAAGGAGAGCGATTGACCAAATAGCAAGCTGTAGAAGCGGCTTCAGCCCAAAATGACTTAGGTAGCCTAGCATTAGAAAGTATGCAGCGTACTTTCTCCATCAACGTCTTGTTCATCCTCTCGGCCACACCATTTTGCTGCGGAGTACGTCGGACTGTTACGTCCCTCAGAATTCCCTCTGATTTACAGAAGGTATTAAATTCATTTGAACAAAACTCCAAGCCATTATCAGTGCGGAGACGTTTAACTGGCTTACCGGTCTGCTTTTCTATCATGGTCTTCCAATCTTTGAATGTAGCAAAGACATCATTCTTCTGCTTCAAAAAGAATGTCCATAATTTTCTGGAGTAGTCGTCAATGATGGTAAGCATATAATTAGCACCACCATAAGAAGAAACAGTAGATGGTCCCCAAAGGTCAGAATGAACATACTCCAAAATATCTTTTGTGTTGTGAATGCCTTTGCCAAATCGAACTCTCTTCTGCTTTCCAAAAACACAGTGCTCACAGAACTCCATCTTACTTGTGCACTGTCCATTAAGGAGCCCTCGCTTACTCAGCTCTGCCATCCCAAGCTCACTCATATGCCCCAGTCGCATATGCCATACCTTAGTGAGATCATCATCAGACATAGTGGAAGTAGTAACTTTTGCATCACCAACAACTATAGTACCCTGCATAATATACAAACTAGCAGTCTTCTTTTGTGCTTTCATCATCACAAGAGCGCCTTTACTGACTTTTAGAACTCCACCTTCACCAGTGTACTTGTACCCTTTAGCATCAAGAGTACCTAAGGAAATTAAATTCCTCTTAAGATCGGGGACATGCCTCACATCACCTAGTGTCCTCACTATGCCATCATGCATTTTAATTCTGATAGTACCAATACCAGCAACTTTGCATGGGGCGTTGTTTCCCATCAAAACAGAGCCCTTAGGAACCGTTTCATATGTTGAAAATCAGTCCCAGTTGGGACACATATGAAATGTACATGCAGAGTCAAGAACCCAATCCTCACAGGGTTTAGAATCACCATCAAAAATTACCAAAAGCTCACCACCAGAGCCTTCTTCAACGACACTAGCCTCACCAGCATCTGGTTTCTTCCCCTTCTGATTTTCAGCCCTCTTGTTTTTATTCTGCAGCTTATAACACTCAGTTTTAATGTGCCCTTTCTTCTTACAATAGTTACAGTACTTTTTCTTATTTCTGGATTTAGACCTACCTCTAATCTCAGTCCCAGAACTTCTCTCTTGGGTTCTACCTCTAACAACTAGACCCTCTCCTTGTGTTTCAGATCCAGTAACTAACTGCTTCATCTTTTCTTTAGAAAATAAAGCCTCATAAACCTCATCTAGGGTAAGAGTGTCCCGACTATACAAGATAGTATCCCTAAATGTGGCATATGATGAAGGCAGTGAACATAATAAAATTAACCCAAGGTCTTCTTCATCATACTTAACTTCCATAGCCTCCAAATCAGACACAATCTCCTTAAACACAGTTAAGTGATCCTCAAGAGACGTACCTTCAGACATTCGGTGAGAGTATAGACGCTGCTTTAAATGAAGTTTGCTAGTAAGACTCTTGGTCATGCATAATTGCTCCAGCTTGAGCCATAAAGCAGCAGCAGTCTTCTCCTTCAGTACATCCTGCAAAATTTGATTTGATAGATGAAGGTGTATTTGGGACAAAGCTTTTTGGTCCTTACGCTCCTTTTCCTCCTTCGACCATGATGAGGGCATCTTATCGAAACCCAATAGCGCATCATCAAGGTCCATCTGCGCTAGAACAGCCCGCATCTTCACTTGCCATAGAGAAAACCTCGTTGTGCGATCCAGCAGCGGAATATCGAATTTCATGGTTACCATTGCAAATCAAAGCCAAAGCTCTGATACCACTTGTTAGAAATCAAAGCAATAAGCAACAAGAAATAGAGATAAAATTGCACACAAGATTTATATGGAAAAACCCTAATGAAGGGTGAAAAAACCACGGACAGAGGAGAAGCAATCCACTAATCACAAAACAAAAATTACAACGGTGTTTAAAGCGCTCAAATACAGAAATTCACTCACTCAATCACTCACAAACTCACAAGACTGAGTTCTCTGTATCACTCTCAACACTATGATCTCTATGAAATTTTGTGACTCTCTAATGTGACTCACAATTCTGAACTATGGAGAATATGATGTATTTATATGTATGGGGGATCAAACCCAAGCCCAAAATAACCCAAAAACGCGTAAAAACGCAAAATACACAATCTGGCCGCATTGGAGTGCCGCGGCGCTGGTTTCCGTATTAGAGCGCCGCGGCGCTACTTTTCAAGCGTCACGGCGCTGCCTCACTGCCAAAAATTTTGGGTCACAAAACAACAGTGACGGTGATGGTGATGGTGGTTGTGGTTGCGGCGGCCGAAGAATGGTTTGATAGCCTGGCGGTAGTCCTTCGTCTTCTACTTCTTCCACTTGTACTTCGTCCTTGCTTTCCATTCTCTCTCTCTTCATGGCCAGACTTTGCAGTTGCAGAGATCAACATGGGACATGTTCTTGAACGATGCCGTCTTTCCGTGCGTAGACTTCAAAGAAAGACGAGAAAATTAGCCTAGACACCCAAAGAAAGACCCACCCCAGCACTAGTTTCAGCCCATCGAAACAGTTTTCGAATGGGTCTATGTGACACCCGTTATTCTCCTAACGAGTATTAAGGTAGTTAAATTAATTTTTAGTGTATAAAAAAAATTGCTTCTTTTAAATTTATTTTACAATATTTATTTTTATCTATTTTTAAATTTTCTAAAATTCTCTTATATTTATTTAGTATGTTTACTAAAAAGCCTTAGAACTTTTAATAAATCTCAAAAATGTTATATTGGCATTATGTGTGTTAAAGTCTCTAGATGAGACATAAGGATATCTTTTTCAACTACTCTTGACCCTCATTTTCTTTATTTCTTCCGTGACATGCTTCAACATGTTTCCTCCATAATTGCTTCTATCACTTCGCTTCAAAGACTTCATCTTTTCTTCCTTTCTCTTCCACGGTTTCCACACTCTTCTTCTCATTTCTTTGCTGAAGCAAAATACTTAGAGAACTTCTTCAAGGCAGCCATAAAAATCAACCACCATCACCTCCATTTAAGCAAGAATTTCAGTCATACCGAAGTAAAGGAACCTGTTTTGAAGCCATTTCAAGCTTCGAACTAACCATAATCCGAGGTTAGAATCTTATGAACAAATTTAGTTTTTCATTTATAAATTTTCTTTTATACTAAAGGATTATTCAAATTTGCGTTCTTAAACCTAAGTATATATTTGTTGCTATTTTGGAGCATATGTATAAAGTCTAAGTGTATATGCCCTAGACAAAAAAATTTATATTGTTAAACTTTATAATACCTCTATGGGCAGTGGCTATTTCTTGACATTTTGGGATTAAATTAAAATGAATTTTATAAATTGGTTTGCATATTTGAAAAGTAGCATCCTAAGCTTTCTAACGAGCTATCATAAACCTAAATCGGAGTTGTATTTTATTTTCTAAGAATTATTCAATTTTCGGATTGAAAACTAGTAAATCTGCCAGTTTGTTATGGTATACCAGCTGCTAACCTGAACCAAGAACCCATCTTTGCTCACCACCTAATTCTTTAATGTCTTGCAACCTTTCCAATATTATCCTAAGTGATTGATGAATCTTATTAGGGACTAAAACATATAGATTACTTGTTCACATTTTATATTGTGTTAAGAAAAATTATTTACTGTGGTATTCAAAAGAGATTTACATAAAAGATTTAATGGCATACTAGTAAGATAGGTTTACACATGATTTATTTATGAATGTAGTTGTATGTTGTGCTTTAGTTTTAATTGTCCTTATGCACGTCTTAGGATCAAAGGAGTATGGAGCTAACATTAATTGATTCCAGGATTAAAAGATTGTTGATAAGCTTGAAAGGTAGGGATTCTATTACTCATCTTTTGTGAGGTTTTTATAGAATTAAAATTGATTGTTTTGCCGCAATATATATATATATATATATATATATATATATATATCTATGTTGAACTGATATTATATGAGTATCACATATAAAACTATGACATGGACTCGTCTTGTATTGTACGGCGAGGAACATAATGAATTGACACATGTTATAAATTGAGAAGCATGGTTAGGAAAACTGACTCTATTAATAATGATTTAATATAGAGAAATGGTGAGACATGAAGAGGGCGGCGGTTACGTCCTTGGGCATGAATACCCTAAAAGGTAAAATAAGGAGAAGGTAATGACGCTTCATTGGGTTGAAAGTCCCAAAATACACTGTACAGGAATCGACTTGGTGAAGACTCGGGGCTTGATGTCCCCTCACCGGAACACCCTTGGAATGTTTAGAGGGTGATCAAACACGCCCATTTGGGTTTCGATGAGTTGAGTGATACTCTATTGAATGTGGGTACCTAGGAATAATGATGAAATGTAACATTTGTATATATGTATATGTATGAAACTCGGTAATGATTAACTATGGTATCCACATAATATGATTATAATAAATCTCATAATATGAATAATGATGAGTATTAAATAACCATGCAGGTTTTAATGTGGTAATGATAAAAACCTAAAGGTGAGTAATGGTTTTCTCTACTGAGCATATTGTCGCTCATTTCCTTATATTTTTATCTTTTCAGGACTCACTAAGTGTGAGGTGGCTATGAGAAAAATAGTTGAGGAAGTGATGTAGCTATATTACATTGGGACTGCTTCAATTATTAAGAATGTTCTTCATGATAATGTAAGCATCAGTTGTTACTTTCTGTTACTGTATTAAAATGTGATGAGGGTTAAAATGATGATGATGATAGTTTATATTATTAAATTTAAGGTGCTACATTAAACTGTGGTTTAATTGTTGTTGATATTTTTATTTTTGTTTTGAGAGTTTTTATTTAAGCCCCGGGCAAATTTTATTTTTAAGGTTTACTTTTATTTTTGATTTTTATTTTAATTCATTAAAAACTGTTAACCCCCATATAAGGGCGTTACAGTCTAGAATCCAGATGATAGCACAGTGCGTAAAAACGGTTGAATTTTTTTTTTTTAATAATAATTAAGGAGCCAGATAGCAGGTGATTTAAAATAATAATTAAGGAGTCAGATAGCAGGTGATTTACTCACTTGCTAGAACTGAAACTCTCCTTGGCTCAATAACGATTAGAATCAAGTCTCATAAGGTGTTTAATATGATAACTAAAACTATATATAGTATATAAAAGCTTTATATTATAGTAATTTTTTTTGCTTTATTGTAGCATTTGAAAACTTTATACTGTTTTTGACTGAAAAGTTGGTTAGAACCAACTAATACCAAACATGCTATCAGTAGTTAGAACCACTTTTGGTTCCATCTGAAACAGTAGTTAAAGCTAATTTTAGTTCAAACCAGCATATTGGCAAACTTACAGCTCCAACCATATATTGTGATTCTAACTCATTTTTTTGTTTTAACAAATTTGTTTTAACCTGACTCTAAAAATTTCAAACTTACCACTCTCATTGCACTCAAGTTAAAATAACAAATATGAATAACTAGTTTCAAGAACGGTATAAGGCCTAATTAACACATCAAAATATGTATTGATACTTGTTTTTTCACAAGGTACAAGTCAACTTATATCTTGCAATATGGCCTAAGGAATGTACGTAAACCCAAGACATGTTATGGGGCTCTCAAAGTGGGTTGTGGCTTGCTAAGGAACATGAATAGGCCTATTTTATCTGATCCAATTAAATTTTTCTTATTTAATAGCTCAAAAATCTTATTAAAATTAGGATAAAATAAGAGTGGAGGAAATTAGGACAAAAACTCATTCATAACCTTAGCTCAATTTTGCAAGGAAGCCCAATTAAGACATTTAGCCTAATCAACAAGAAAAGCCTGCCTAAACCGAACAACATCTACAGCCCAATTGGCCCACCTAAACCAGCGGTCCACGTGAACTAATCAGTCCACCTGGGCAAATCATCAGGAAACGTGAACTAGCCAGCTGACATGATCCTGTCAACATGTCTTTACCATAAAAGCCCAAATGTCTCTTTTTTCTATCGGCTGGACCAAATCTGAAGCACTTTTCCCAGGTTTGAACCTTAAGGCAAAACATTGGCTGAAGCCATGAAAACCCCCCTTTACAGGCCTCCTAGAATGGAATGGTAAAGTAGCTACGGGTCAGTGACAGCTGTTAGCTGAGCTCTAAATGTCTAACATGACCTTTTTGAACTTTTTTTCTTTTGGGGGGGGGGGGGGGGGGTGGGGGTGGTGTGGGGGGCTCATTGCCATTTCAGGCCTCCACCAGAAATCTATCCTGAAATACCCTTCACTCCATTGGCTCAACTAAAGGTCTTCTTTTGTAAAGAAGTATAAATTGGTTGCAAAAGTATCGTGTATGTTTCGTGATAGTTGAAAATATATTGCTATAGTATTCTAAAGTCAATTTTTCAAAAATAAAAGAAAAAATAAAAAAAATGTCATATTTTTAAAAAATTTTAAAATAGATATCAATTTTTGTAAATATTTATAATAAATGTTAGATTTATAGTTTAAATTTTACTATATAAATAAGATTGTAAATAAAACAGTAAAAAATTGTAATATAAATTCATTTATAATATAAATAAGAATTATTTATAGTATAAATTATAAACGTAACATTTACTATAAAAATTTTTAAAACTTGACATTTACTAAAATTAATTTTGAAAAAAAAAAACACTTCATACAATTCCCGGGGAAAAAGTCCTCTGTACTCTTTTTCTGTTTTTCAACAGGGTCTGAAAAATAAAGGAAAAAGAAAACAAAAATACAATTTACTGGCATTTAGACACTAAGAAATAGCATTTATCGATATATTTGATCAAAAAAGAAAAATCAACCTCTGCAGAGAACAAAGAGGAAATCAAACAAAATTCCCAAAATTCAGGTAGTATTTGTGTGTAAATATATATATATTTTTTTTAAGAAAAAAAGAGCTAACAGGACAATAGCGGCGGCAGCTTCGGCCGATGCACCGTCTAGCAATTCCTGCCCTGCCCAGTCCAGTTTACATCCCTAATTTTTCACACGATAGAAGAAAAATAACCCAGGAGTCGAGCTAGTTATTTTAGGCTCCTTTCTTCTTTTGGTCTTTTAACGGTTTGACATCCTTGGTAAGCATTCTTGGTGCTATAGCCATGGCCATAAGCTCCTGGAAGAGCAGCTTACATGCATATGGTATGTGAACCTGCATGTGGCACATCATCATAACATGCTCACAGAAGTTTAATACAAAATGATGAATACAGGAAAAGGCAAATGAAGGAATAAGAAAATGAAATAAAGTTTCACCTGTACAATGTCGGTTTTGTTCTTGCAGCCTCTGCACTCGAAAGAATTCTTCTTAAGATTTGCAATTGCTATCAGCCCACAACGCTCACAGACGTGAACCCTGTATGCATCACTCTGATCAAACAATCTCTCTTTAAGAAAGTGAGCAGCACCATGTGCAATCATGCAATCGCGTTCCATTTCCCCAAAGCGGAGACCTCCATCACGAGACCGTCCCTCAGCTGGCTGCCTCGTCAGGATCTGCACAGGACCTCTCCCACGTGAATGGATCTTGTCATCCACCATGTGCTTCAATCTCTGGTAATAAGTTGGTCCAAGGAATATCATAGAAGTAAGCCTCCTGCCAGTATGGCCATTGTACATGGTCTCAAATCCACGCATTTGATACCCACATTTATGAAGTGCTTTGCTAATATTATCCACCTGAAGGAGGAGAGACAAATTTCAGACTACAATCAAGTGATCACCTAAAAGAAGAGTTCAGTATCACATCGCCAGTACCAGAAAACTGAGACTTAATTTTATTAGGCTCTGTATGCCAGTGGGAAGCGAAGCAAAGATAACTTGCCTTTGGAAAAGAATGTAAAATTCACATTGGATTTCAACTTCCTATATGCTTTAACACAGATAAAGCAGCTGCTCTAATAGACCAGCTTGTCATATAAAAACATAACAAATTCTATCAAATATGTTTTGGCAGTTGAAAATAGTTTAATCAGGGCATGCGTATCTAGAAAAATTATTTGTTTTTTCTAAAGGATCAATAAATACACAAATTTAGCCAAAAGAAGTTGGAACTATTTTGTATTTAGGCAACTTTTAAAAACACTAAGAACCCCAGAAACAATACTCCAATATATGTAAAGAGAAATCGTTAACAATACTCCAATATATGTAAAGAGAAATCGTTAACTTACAGTAACATCCGTAAAAGGAGTAGCATCTCCTTCCTTTCCCATGTGAGCAGCAACTTTCCCCATGATACACTCAATAAGCTGACCAATTGTCATTCGAGAAGGAATAGCATGTGGGTTAACGATAATATCAGGGGTAATTCCTTCAACAGTCCATGGCATGTCTTCTTGAGTATAAGTCATCCCAACTGTTCCCTTCTGACCATGTCGACTACTGAACTTGTCCCCAATTTGAGGTATTCTAACAGATCTCACTCGCACTTTCACAAACCTCAACCCATCAGCATTTGTTGTCAATAGAACCTGAAAGGAATCAAGATGATCATGAGAACAATACACAGGTGCACACTAACTAAGGTTTAAGCATGGAAAGAGGTTCCAACAAATTAACAACGTGCCAAATTTTGCAATTAAAAGAAAAAACCAACCAACAATTTAGTGACTACAACTCCACAAGAAACAATAATATGAACATTTAGATATTGCAACACTAAACATAAATTTAATTTAAGATCAACCCAAGGGAATAACATAGCTCCATTTTGATTAAAGCTTACTTGATCCACAATCCCATTTTCACTGTGACGTAAGCTTATGCTATGATCACGTCTGGTGTATCGTGAAGCAGCTTGCCCTTGAGCTTCGTCCTGACCAATGGGAGTTGTCTTTCCAATGATAACATCCTCCCCTGAAACCCTAGTTCCCTGTCATATGATTCAATAAAAATAAAGTCAGACTGATACTTCTTTTAGGACGAGCAATACAAAATAAAAAGTTAAGAGATCAAGAATACTCACAGGAGGCACAAGACCATCGTCATCCAGTTTATCGTAAGAACCATGCCTCATGCCCTGTGTTATAAGACTTGAATAAAGACATCCAACATACTTAATAACCACAAAATGTATACTAAAATAGAAATCTCAGCCCTAACCATAGTGTTCGATCTATCCGGACGACCAAAGTCCTCTTTGACAAGTGTACCCATCTTTTTCTCCTCATCTCTATTACAAAAAAAAGGAATTAATGATGCATTCACAAATGTAAGCCGAACAGAACAACAAAAGCAGGGAAAAACATGCAGAAAAGATGTAAAATATGAGCTTTACCTATAGGAGCGGAAGAAAAGCGATCGGAAAAATCCACGGTCTATAGAGGACTGGTTCATAATGACAGAATCTTCCTGGTTATACCCAGAATAGCAGGCAATTGCAACAATGGCATTCTATAGCAGAAAAAAGGCACAAAATTTTATAAAAATCATAATCCAAGTAAAATGAATGAATAAATAAGAGTACTTACAATGCCAGCAGGAAGCTGTCTGAAGTGGAGATGTTCCATGGCACGTGTAGTAACAAGGGGCTTTTGAGGGTAATAGAGAACATAGGCCAATGTATCCTGAGATAAGCAAGCAACAATGAAATAAGCAACATATCCATTATGGGGTCCGCATAATGGTAAATCGAATTTAGCAATTAGAAATAAAAGATGCATAAACATACCATTCTAAACTGGTAGTTGGTGACATAAATTCCCATGGCTTGCTTACCCATAGCAGATTGATATGTATTTCTTGGGGACTAATCAAAGCAACAGCAAATTTATTAGACTGACAATCGTCAAAACAGTTTGAACAGGAAAGGTGAACAAGTATCACCAACTTACTTGATTATGATCCGGAAATGGTATAATAGAAGCACACACACCAAGAATCAATGATGGGTGGATTTCACAGTGAGTGTACGTTTCAGAGTATGCTTCCTCTGGGTTGAGCCTTGCTTGTACAAGATCCTGATTCAAAAATTTAGCAATCAAAAGTCTATTAACTCCAGGCGTCTTAGTCAGTGAATTACTTAGGTTCACATCATTGTGAATTTTAACTAAATAGAACTGTTAAAATCACGTTAATGGTCATAGAAATCATAGTGGTCTCCTCTTCTTCAGTGTCAATATATTCTATGAACCCCTTGGACACGAGATCATGCCAACCACCCTCTTCTGGACTCTCCTGCAATACAGAAGAAAGTACAATAGAGTAAAGAACAATAACAACTAGGCAAGACTTCAGCAACAGGTCTATGTGAAAATTTTAGTTGGCTGACCCTCTGTTGTAGCGCATGAATATCTCTTTTCTTTATGAGAAGCCTTTGTTTCTCCACAATAAACAATGGACGACTACAACGGCCATAGTCAGTATATATCCGTAGTTCTTTCAAACGGATATCTCTAACAACCCCAACCTCAGTATTAACATCAACCTGTACAAGGAGAGACACGTTAGCATCCAACAAAGTTGTATAATGACATTATTCTCTGTGACTTATGACTAAAAATCGTGGGAAAACGATGTAGGACAACTTCAATGAACAATGATGACAACAGGAATCGATTCAACACACGAGCCTAATATACACTAGAAGATTTTCTTTTGGATGAGCAAATCAAATGATTTTTTGGATTGGACAAACAGAGTTTTACTAGGAAGAGAGAAAAATATTGCCAATCAGGATGACCAGAGAGCAGAGAACAAAGGATACAACAGACCATACAGGGGAAAGGAATCATAACAACCTCCATAGGTCACTGATAAATTCAAAAAAAATACAAATAAAAATAAAAAAATACTCGGGAGAAACAAGTCAAAATGAAAATTCAAGAGAGAAGCATTTGGACTACCTTATATCATATTGATGAAAGAAACAGACATCAAGCAGTACAATAAATCTCCAGTATACAACTACTCCATCTAATAACTTGTTATGGTTATTAGAGCATGGCCCAAAAAAAAAAAAGAAAAAGAGGAGTCATGATTCTTATATATACAAAAAAAAAAAAGCACTTTGCATGATTTGCTTTTGGCACAATGTTCATTTGAGCTAATAAAATGAATCAAACTGACCCGTCGTCTCAGCCGCCGTAATGTTTTCACCAACATATCAGGATCACGATGTATACCAACCCAACAACCATTAACAAAAATTTTTGTGGCTTGGGGAATCACAGCAGGGGAAATTTCCTACAATCAACATGATAAATATCAAAATTAGAAGAAACACAAGAGAGCAGAGACTCAACACAACATCTTTCAGACATGACCAGAAAACAAACCTCAAAATTTTCTGTTCCCCATTCTTCCAAAAATTCCAGAATAGGATATGCAGCGGATCCAACTGTTATGTATACCATTAATGCAAGATTCTTCACTAGTCCACATGCCTGTAACAATGAAATCAAATTAATAAGCACCACCAAAAAAAAAAAAAGGTTCAGAAAGGCAAATTAGATTATAGAAGGTCATGGTTTCAAGAATATTCTACCGGTAATTACACAGCTAACTACACTATAAGGAATATTTAAAGATAATAGAAGGCCAGTTCACAATATACTCACTTGCCCTTCAGGTGTCTCAGCTGGACACATCATTCCCCATTGGGAATTGTGCAACTGTCGTGGTTTGGCCAACTTTCCTGAAAATGACAACTTCAATTGTCAAAAAAAGAACAGTGACAATGACCCACAAAAGTAGTATCAACTACCATGAAGATGCTAAGAAGTTAAGAATAATCAAAAGAAATTTGATCACAAGCCTTCAGAATACTATACTAACAACGCATATATGGTATATACAAGTACCTTCACGTCCTATTGGAGAATTTAGCCTTCGCAAATGTGACAATGTAGAGGAATATGTTAAACGATTTAACACCTGCAAAAAAATAAATGAATAGACGACAGAGAAAATAAATATACAAGTAAAGGATAACTGTCCCATCAGCGTTGCAAACTTTAAGTTTCGACTGCAGGATCTTTAACTAAAAGAAATGCCTGCAGACCAATCCGCAAGGCACCTAAGCGAAGGTACAAGGGCACTTGGAAATAAAATTGCAGAATCAAAATATAAAAGGCTACAGATGACCAAGAGAAAAGGAAATTATGACTTCACAAACCTGTGACACTCCAGCTCTTGTACCAGCTGCATTCGCTTGCCCCCAATTTCCAGTAGCAAGTGAATATTTGAGACCACTGGTAATGGTTTTTGCTTTAATGGCAAATTGAAGATTAACATCCTTCCCACTGTCAACGCACTGGATCATGCATAAAATATGTACATAGGTAAAACGCTATATCAAACTTAAGCGGGGGAAGAAAAAAAAATTATCATTTTCGTTTAGAAACCTTCTGCACATAACCTCTGACATCCCTTGTTAACTTTCTAAAAAGCTGCAATTAAAACAAAAGTAAAAGTTTAACAATCAGATCAACTAACAACTTCTTCTTTTACGCCACCTTAGATTTTCACAAGAAAGACAAAAACAAAAATAAAAAACAAACCATTCGAAACAAGCCCCCAAGTAAAGGACCAGCAAGGTCAAGCCTCTTGTTGCCATAATGATCTCTGTCATCTTCAGCTCTCCGACCAAGTGCACATAGCAGAAGCCGATGAATTATATATCTAGCATAAGCACCAACAAATATGTTGAACATTTTGAAGTCACAAAAATGCATACCAAGAAAAGGAAGAAGGAAGGAGGGGGAAAACACCTACCCAAAATAGTAAGCTTTTTTTGTCTCACAAAATTCTCCAGTACCGACGTGAGGAAGCATTTCCTTTTGGAGTATCTCTTTGGCATACCTGTTATGAGGATGCACAAAAAATTTCTATCAGCACCACATGAGTGCGGCCAAAAAACTTGAGACTTGAAAGAAGTCCCAAGACAGAACGTACTTAATCCTCTTCTCCTTGGTTACACCAACAGTTGCTCCTCTTTTCCCGATGTAATCCAGTGCAACCTGTAGTGTAAGAGACAATATCAAACCATGCCTCAAAAAATTAGCGGCCAACGGCTTCAAAACGGAACTGCAAGAGGGAAAAAGTTGCAATGCAATAGGCAACGACTGATGACTATAATACCTGCTGATTCTGAATCACAAATGCTTCTTCCAGTGAGGGTCGCAGCAACTCCATCATTTGAGTATCGGAGAAGTCATAACATACATGCTCCAGTATATCTTTATCAGCAACAAACCCCAATGCACGGAAGACAATGATAATAGGAATTTCAGCCCGAATGTATGGAAGAGTGGCACGGATATACTGGCCAGACGAACCCTGCAGACGGGTAAACAAGACTTACAATAAGAACTCTAGAAATAGAAATGAACTAAATTCTCACAGGAAATCAACCAAATGGCACCCATAATCCCATTACCCCCTTAGAACTAGTCCTTGATAGCATCCGCACAAACATGGTGCTCGGCGGCCTGTTTTGGGACTCAGCCATGGACCGAACTTCCGCCACATAGGCGTACTTGTTAGGCTGCCTCTTCTTGAACACATACACATGATTGGTACTCATCTTCTCTTGAGCGATTAGAACCTTCTCACTTCCATTGATAACAAAATACCCACCTTGATCGTACGGGCACTCCCCAAGTTCCGTCAAATCCTTCTCCGAATTCTGGTACAGCGTGCAATAACTCGAGCGAAGCATTATAGGAACCTTCCCAATGAAAACCTTGGTGAAGTCCTGAGTCTCGGTCACTTCTTCACCGTCATGCCCTTTCTTTATGACTCTCTTCGTGACATCAACGTACAAAGGGGCCGAGTACGTAAGGTTCCTCAACCTCGCAGCCTTGGGGAACAACGTCGCCGTTTCTCCGTCGGACTCCGTCATCATCGGCTTACTTAGGTAAATCTGACCAAAGCTAATCTTATAGATTGTCTGTCAAACCAAAAGAAAAGAAAGAAAGCAAGATTCAACTTCCAGCTACGGTATAAGAAAATCAACACGTCCCTAAATTCTCCGGCAGTTTCAATTTTCTCAAAAAAAAAAAAAAAAAAAACACCTCGGCGAAATCAGACTGGTGACCGGGGTTGTGCTGGGACTCGGGGCGAATCTCGATGTCGGCCGACTCGTCGACGATCTCCTGCATAGTGTTCTGGATGAACTCATCGAAGGAGTCGAGCTGTTGGCGGACCAAGCCCTTCTCTTCGAAGTAGGCGGAAATGACAGCCCAGGCGTCTTCCTGGGTGATCTCCTCGTCCTCGTCGTCGTCATTGTACCGCTGATCGTACTCATGGTCGTCCTCCATATCTGCGGGACAGGGAATTTCAAAACCCTAGGTCCGGCGAAGGAGTAAGAAATGAGTTCTGTGGGTAATCAGAGACAAAACCCTAGCAGAGGTTTTTTTTTTTTTTTTTTTTCTCGTTTTCTCAGGCGAGTTCGCGGAACGGGGGAGATTCAAATGTCGGGGAAATGAGGAGTCACCGTGCCTTTTATCGAGGGGATTTATTCCGCCAAGGTATTTCTAGTTTATAAGAGCAAGGCGGTGTGTTTCTCTTTCTTCCCAAATGCTCTTAAAAAAAAAAAAAGAAAAAAAAGTCAGATTTCTTTGTCAAAATACAATTTAAACTATTTTGTAATAATATTTTTTTAAAAAAAAATAAAATTTCTGTTTAAATTTTTTGTTTAAATCTGTAAACCAAACTAGCTAACAACTTTTTAAAGTAGATATCACTATTTTGAAAACTTTTTGTAGTAAATGAAAATAAAAATGTTTATTGATATTTTTTATTTATTATAAATATTTTAAAAACTTACTATTTATTTCAATGTATGACTGATATTTGAATGCTTGTTCGAGTTAGCGGTTATTGCTTGGTAGATATTATAGAATAGCACGTTTTGATGGATGATGAGAGACATGAATAAGAGACCTCGAGAAAACTAGTCTTTTCTAAATTATATAAAGCCAATAAACAAACAACGAATTCATGGATATTTGAACCTAAGTATTCAAGAAAAAGTAAAATATTTGATGAAAGAGCGGGATCTTTTTGAGCAACCTGTTATAATAGAAAAACATTATATCTTAAAATTAATTTATCAAGTTGATGATATAAATAAGTTTTAAAAAAGTTACATTTACTACCAAAAAATTGAAAAAAAAAATATGCTTGAATAATTTTTTCCTAAGAATTCCTAAACTACTCCTTCCTTCTCGCTTCCTCTTCTCTCTTTTCTTTCTCACTACTGATGATGAGATTGCAACAGACGTTCACGGCAACAACCAATAGATGGCTTATTCGCATCTCTAGGATTGGCATTCAAGATCCTCCGTGTCGTCGTCATTGGGGGCACTGTCGATCTTGATAAATGTTACATTAACGCAGTAAATGACTCATTTATAATTGAAAAAATAGATTTTGTTATGTGGTAAACATAACATTTACCATGTAAATATGATACTTACCTATTCTCGTGTAAATTTTAGTCAAATAAATTGAACATCATTGGTAAATATTACGTTTAAATGGTAAATGATTTATTTACAACTGAAAAACAGTAACTTATTGTTGGCTCTAATGTTTCATTAAGTAAATTTATTTTGATTTTGATGATAACCAAACAATTTTATTATTTAAAATGGCTAATTATTTTCTTGAGTCTTGCTAAGCTTGAAATTATAGCAATGATATGGAGTAATTCAAATTTCAAGTATTTTCAAGCTTTGGAGCAATATGAAGTTTATTGTAATGATCGAGGAAATGTCATCAATGAAACCTAATATTTAATTAGGTTTAATTAATGAATTTATTCTTAAAAATGTAAAATTTTGTAAAAATAATAATTTTTGTGAAAATTACAATAAAATATGAATGAGCGATAGTGATTGCAAATTTTATGGTACATGTAATGCAACGGTGGATATTGTAAAATATAAATTTTATGAGTTTGATGACTCAGAGATTTGTGTATAATATCCATAAAATAAATTTCATGTCACAATTAATTGTTAAATTGTGATATAAACGAATGGATGATTAGAATGTAAATAGGACATAGAGGTTGTCCTAACCCTAACCGGGGTAGAAAAGATGCCAGAGCAGTATAAAAATACTGTTAAATAAAAACGCAGATACAAAAAATGTCACGATTAGCCTCCAAAAGTAAGCAAAAAGTAAGTTAGATATTTTTATACAGTCTAAGGATAGAAAGTACACTGAATTGACCATGGCAGTATAGGAAAAATACTGTGTGGTGAAAATTTACACAATATAAATTTTTAATTCCATAAAGTGGACATTTGCTTGAATTCTATTGGGCCAACAAGCCATGCAATGTGGCCCAATAAGATGAGGACACCTAGGGTAGTCTAATGGATGACCATGAGTTATCAAATGCGATAAGGAAGCATTTAAGGCATAGTTATCACAACTTTTTTTTCCTTTCTTTTGCTCCAAGATCTGGCAGCCATAACCAAGCTTCAAAAAAAATTTTCTCAGCCCCCAAACTTTACAAAAATAACCCCAAACAAGTTTTACAAGCAAGTACAAGGATTTCCCACAAGTTTTAAGGTAAAATCCTAAACTTTTTAATGAGTTTTCAAGGGATTTTTCATGGATAAAGGGCAAAAATTAATCCATGGTATTTTTGCATGGAACGGAAGCCTAGGAGGGAGTTCAAAGGAACTTTGAAGGTTAGAAATCCAAAAAGTGTTATTTGGGTAAGTTTTAAAGTTCAAAGTTTTGAATTTTGTTTTGATTTTTATTTCTTAAAACCCATGTGAGTTCTTGAGCACATATTTGATGGAATTTCATGTATATGTGATGAATGGCAAGTTTAAGTTGTGAAACTTTGGTTTATAGTGCAAAATAGTAGTTTTTGCAAAAAAGTATTATTTTTACAATTTTGATGTTAGACTTTACAAAAGTGATGTTTTAGCATGAGAATCTTTTGATTAAAGCATGAAATGGTTTCTGCAGGGGTAGAATTGCAAGTTTGAAATGGATTTTTGTAAAAATGCCATACGGACTAAATTGAAAGAAAAAGTTCCTTCTCGACAGATTTGAAAAATAGTCAAAAATGCCACTGTACAGTGAGATTTTGAGAAAAGTTAAAACACAAAAGTTGTAGATCTCGACGAAACTATTAGACAGCTGAGACGGTTTGTCTAAAAACTCAATCGTTTGTGAGTTTTTGATTTTTCAAGAATATGTTAAAAGTAAAAAAAGTGGTAAATGGCAAAAATGTCATTTTTCAAAATGATTTAAGGTATGGTACCTTAAGTAAAAATGATCCTTGAGAAAAATAGGAAATTTTGATGCAAAGAAGTAAATTTTAGTCCCGGGGGTAAAATCGTCAAAATTTTAAGTTCAGGGACTAAACCGTAAAGTTTTTATGAAAATAGGGCATAATTGAGAAATAAAGAGATTTGACCCACTAGGGTGTTATTTTAAAATTAGTACGTGGTTATTTTCATAAGAATAACGAAATCGAGCCCGGGTAGGTTAGTGGACCCACGAATGGCAAAATCGTCATTTTTGTCAAAATAACCCAAACCGCTTTGAAATGTTTCCAATGGGATAAGAAAATGACTAGAAAGGTTCCCTTCCTTCGTTAGAAACGATAGGGTAAAGTTAGATAGAAATAAGAAAAAACAGTGATTTTTAGAGTTATACATAGTAATGCAACTCAATTTATTAACTAACTATGTTTCGTATCGAAACATAGTAGAATTTGGCTAATGGCTTTGTAATTGGCCAACAGGATCCTAGGAGTCTAGGAGAAGGGAAATCGAGATTAAGTTGCCCGACATTCGCATCAAGTAATTACCCTTCCCACCTACAGTATGAAATGTAGGTTTAGAAAGAAATGTATGTATATGTATAACTGTGAGTATAATTAAGTGTAAACTTGTATGTTTGCCATGATATAAATACCTAGAGGTATAGTCATGTATGAATAATTGTGAGCATATTAATGTGTACTAGTGTGTATAAGATGTTATGTACCTGTATGTACAATAATGAAAATGAGCATGTGTATCATGATTTCGTACCTGTGTGTACAATGATAAATACTTGAGTATGTATAAAGTACGTATCTGTGTGTATATTTTATGTTAAGTACCTGTGAGTACATTATGCTATATACATGTGCGTATATTAATGTGTACCAGTGTGTATATAAAGTAAGTACCAGTGTGTATTATGCTATGCAAGAGAATTTATGTTTCAAGGATAATATGTGATTATCACTTCATGCATGGTACGTCAACCATAATAAATGGATCGGTAAATGTATCACCAGAAATTAAGAAAAGTGTCGTACCGACTCCTAACTTAAGGGGAGTTTAAAGAATATGTTACGGTCACGGTGTTACGTAGACCTAAATGAAATTGCGCAATTGTACGAACACTTGGGCCCTAGTAAAGATAAGAAATGATGAGGATAAAGAAAGTTTATAAGAAAGCATAATTGATTCATGCATTCATGTGAATATCCATATGGGATTTGTGGGACTTACTGGGCATTAGCTTATTAAGTATTTCATGCTGTAGGTATTCCGACGAGAAGGTCAAAATAAGTTCAAATGGTGAGCTGGCAGAGGGGTGGATGATGTGCAGATTGGGTATGGAGTCCGCTGCTGTAATGTTTTCTGCTACGTATGTTTAAAGTTATTTTGAAATGAAATGTTTAAAAGAAAGATGTTGTAAAGGTAAAAGTATTAATTATGTAAATACAAGTATTTTGGGAATTACCAAAGTTAATGTAAGCAAATTATTTATTCTTGTTTAAAAAAAAATTCCTAGTTTAAAAAAAAATTCCTAAATTTTTGCTCTAAAGTAAGTAAGAAAGAGTTTTATCACAGCCCGAAAAGGCGGGTTGTGACATTTATGAAGGAAAAAGAAGAAGAAGAAGAAGAAGAAACGTTGAAGACTCAAGTTAATTGTTTTATTTTTAAGTATTTTTTGTAAGTATGAAATGCTCTTTATATGGCATAGTTTATGCAAGCTCAAATCACACACATACTTGTATTCATAAAAGCTTCAAAATTTGCATAAATGTTTTATCAATAAAAATGTTTTTACACTTGACTTAGTATCTAAAATGCAGGACTAAAATCACAGTTGAATTGCACACATTTATTTTATCACAATTTTTGTAAAAACCACATTTTAGAACAAGTTTAAATGAGGGTATATCTTGCAAGATCAGCCTACCCACCATTATAGGCTGGCCTGCCAATTATACAAGACAGAGAGCAAGTTTTCCCAGCTCTCTACCGACCTATTGGTAGCCCTGCTCTGATCTGCCAGTTAAACATCACAGAGAGCATGTTTTTTAACGCTCTCTAGAGGCCTGCCAGTCTTGGCCTTCTCTGGCCTGTAGTAAGCCCTGTGATAGCCTACCGATTAGATGACCGTTGGAGTTGGTTTGTCTTGATTTCAAATTCTAACCTGTTGGTCGTACTATAACGGCTAGTTTTTTACTGTTGGGATTCATGCCAAATTAGTTATTTTAGCTTGGAAATGACTCTTTTTAACCTTTAGAAACATAAAAACATAGTGGAAATTATTCCAAGCAATTGCATTAAGATTCTAAGTATGCTTACATTGGCTTTTCATCAAAAACTTTCATTTTCTCATATTCTCTCTTTAAGCTTACATATTTTATAGCTTTTCTAAAGAGTTGCTCACACCCTCCATTTGATCTTGACCTTGTATTCATTATATTTGGAAAGATTACTTTGTGAGTGAGCCAAAAGATCAAAATACCATTTGAGTGATAGGTTTCCAAGCCTTATAAATTAGGATTGTTTGGTTTCTTTGTGGAAAATTAGCAAATTGTAAAGGTTTGGTGAGTCTTGGGTAAAAGAGCTTACCAGATTATATAAGGTTGGATCGTGACAAAAGACGATCAAGATAGTATAAGAGGCCAAGTTGTATATCAATTGGTAACAATGGAGGTAGGCATGTTACCGAACCACTATAAATCATGTTTACATTTTCTTCTCCCTTCTCTCTTTTATTTTTGCTTATTTTTTTTGCTTGATAATTCTCTTGGTAATTTTTGATTAATTTGTTTACTTGCTCATTTGTGTTTTCTTAGTGTGTGGTTTATGGATTGGACTATTTTGAAGTTTAAGTTTCTTGTTTCCTTGAGCTTTTCTTAATTTCTTGATTTTGTGATTTGTTCTAATTTTTCAATAATTTGAAAAAGTTTTTTAAAGCCCAATCCCCCCTCTTGGGTAGTCATTCTTGGCTAACACTTGTTATCGTGTAAATGTGATATTTACCAGTCACGCTTAACCCCAAATTAGAAAATCCTTCCCTCTCCTCCCTCCCTATTCCCCTCTAATGACGGTGATGGCGTTGTAGCAATGGCGACGGTGGCCTTGCATGGCAATCTCTTGTTGCAGTGGCTTTGTGACGACGGTCGACATCACAAGGCCCGAGGCATCGCAAGGTTCACATGATGTCGGAGGGGATGAAAGGCGGCGATCGCAACTTCACGACTTCTCTCTCTTTTTCTTTTCTACATCAAGATGGTTGAGCACTGATAACCGTTAAAGCTTCGATATGTGGAGGACAATCGCAATTTCTAAAGGAAGGTGACAAAGAGGAGCGACAACATCAATCTCTTTTGTGTCTTCGATGTTGATTGACAAACCTGGTTCTTTTTGCAAAGACGACGACGGAGCTCCCATTGCTTGTGACGATGGAGGATGAGCAATAGACCTCACACTCCTACAAACAAAAATCGACAACAGTTGATTTTTGGGAACACGTTTGTTATTGTGCACGAGAGGAAGGAATGTAAAAGACAAGGGTGTTTTGAGGATTTTAAAATTTTGAGATATAAATTTTGCTATTAATTTTAATCCTTTAAAATTATGCTATAAATTTTTATTCCCTCCTTCAAATGTATTATTTCCCCCTTTTTGTTTGGAAAAAAAAATGATTATGTCGTTTGACAATTTAATGGGCTTGTGAAAAAGTTGCGTGAAAGGCCCAATCTTGAGATCCAAAGCCCAATGATTCTTTTTGGTAAAAATAAAGAGAAAATTATATATTATGTTATACTTTAAAAAATTGTATTTATTCACACTATACTTAAAAAATTGTGCCAGACTATCACTTATATTATATATTTAATTTGTGTCACCTTTAAAGATGTATGACATTTATGAAAATTTTCTAAAAATCAACTGCATGAAAAATTTATTGAAATATAAAAATTTCACTTTGAAATAGTTTAGAAATAAAAAATTACGCAAGTAAGTACTATAATGATATTCACTACTACAAAATTATGTAGTAAGCATTTAGTGGCTTTAATCTTTACGACTTGAAAAATATTATCAATTTTTTGGTATCTTTCAATATGACTAGTAAAATTTTGCTGTAAGTCTATTTTTTCCAGCCATCAACATAAGATAAAATTACACTAGGGCCCCATTTGTTATGCAAGTTAGAATTCTAAGTGATTTGAACTTTTTTTTCATATTTTTATTTAAACTCTAAAATCTGAAGAGATGTATTTAAATTACAATCAAAACGAGTCTTTAGATACGCAAATATAAATTGTAAACCTAAGTTGGAAATAAAGTTTATGTTTGATTTGAGTAATTTGAACACAACAATATGGGACCCATAAATGAGGATCACCTTATAATTAGTTATAATCCATAACACAAATAGTATCCACTAACAATTTTTCTTTTTATTATTGTTGCACTACTATAAATAGGAGATTAGACGACATGTATTTTATGACTTTTTATAAAAACCGTTGTCTTATTATTAGAAAAACATAGCACGAAAAATTCCATGTTTTGAAAATTTAGACACGCACATTAGACGACGATTTCTATAAAATTGTTGTCTAATATTAACTATTTTCAAAAAAAGAACTTTTCCTGCTCATTCTTTTGCTGAAAAACTTCAAAGTTCTCATCTCCTTTTAAATTTTGAATACTCTCTTCTATTCCACTCAATCAAATTTATAAAATCTAAAGTTTTTCTCTTAAATCTCCTATTCTCTCTCTAAGTTCTCTCTATCTCTTTGTTCTTCACCTCTTGGCTCCTCTTTCTTCATCTTCTAACTCTTTCTCTAAATTCCTTCTATCATCCCACTCTTTCTTTCATCCATTTTACTCCTTACTCCCTCAACTCTTGTTTTTGAAGCCATTATTTATCGTCAAACTATTATCGTCGCGGCCTCCGCTTTGAGTACCAATTTTGGATACATTTAAAATCTTTTCAAATTTCATTCCTTTGAATTTTTTTTTCCCGAATTTTGAGTTTTCTTTTATGTTTGATTAAGTATTTTTTTTGTTGTTGTTATTTTTATGGATAAACTTTGGCTATGGTTTTTAAAATATTTGTGTTACATGTATATTTATTATATATCTATTTGAAAAAGGTGAGTATTTTTTTTCTATGTTAGATATGAATTAAGTTTAAGAAATAAGAAGATATAAATTTATGAATAATATTCAAAATTATTTTTTGAGAAAAATTGTTTTGGCAAAAATATATAAATATGTTTTTAATTTTTAAAGCTTTCAACAATAGTTTTTGCAACAAACCGTCATTAACAATGGCACTTTAGACAACAACTACTTTAAAAAACCATATTTTAATGTGCCTTTCACACGTGTATTAGATGACAGCTAAAAATTGTCGTCTAATATATACTACATATTACGATGATGGATTAGAAGACATTTAGCTGACTATTGTCTTATTTTAAGAAGACGATTTTTGTTTGTATTGGTGTATATAGCTTCAAATTATGCAAATTATTTCAAATCATGAAATTATGGTCTATACCTGACTTTAAAATATGAACTGTATCTTTTCTCTCTCTCTCAAAGGCGAATCCATATTAGATTCTCAATTTAAACCATAGTTGTTGTAATGCAAAACAATAATCATTTTCTTACCAATAATTTTGTCTACATTCTTTTTTTTTTAAAAGCCAAAGTGAGAGATTTGAAGTCAGCACCCTAAGGTGCAGTTAAATATGGATTTAGCATGTTTACAACCACTATGTTCTTATATTTTAACAAAATATGATCACAAATTTTTAAAGATATCATCACAAAATACATATAACATGTGGTTGTATGCATAGCTTAATAGTAAAACTATACTTGGCTCCACTTAAAGTGAAGAGTTTGAATACCACACCTTTAAATTAAAAAGAAAAATAAAAACAAAACAAAACAATGCATATGATATTGGTACACTAACAAATACTTATCATGGGGGAAAATTAAAAGTCTGCTTCTAAATTATTTCTTTGTGGATTGCTACCCAGAAAAGAAAATATACCAATTGAGATGGAAAACAATAAAAAATTATTCTCCGAATATAAACATTATAATTTAATTCTTTTGTGATTGTCATTGCGCAAAAAGATTGTTTGGCTTGGATATAATGTTTTTTAAAAGACTAGGATATAATTTAACATTAAACAACTTTTAAAAATGCAAGGAAACTTATTTATACAAAATACTACAGCACAGAGTCAGAAGGCTGTGAATTAACAAATAAACCATTACGCACATTCGGATTGGTAGTTGAACATACCATTGATAATTTCAGGCATTATAACTGTCCTAGAAGGGTGTTCACATAACATACAGTCATTTTTTTTTTTGTTTTTTGTTTTTTTTTTATTTTGAATATAATTTCTCTTGATTTTACACGTGCTTGGTTTCAGATGCACGGAATGTTGATGCACTTATAGGTTACCAAACACAAATCAATTGCCTAGTGTATGTCTGCCATCTGTACGTTCCTTGCATTATTTCCATTCTCCTTACAAACATAAATTGCCCAAATTTTCCTATTTAAACTTCTCCAAGAACATTATAACCAATTCATGCTAGTCGAGAGCTAGCTTTCCAATCTCCATGACCAAGTACAGTAAGATCTTCACCCTTCTGCTAAGGCTCCTCGCCTTTGCCGCCACCGCTGCAGCCGCCGTAGTTATGGCCACCAGCCACGACACTGCCAAGGTCTTGAACTTAACATTCGAGGCTAAATACAGCAACACCCCAGCATTCACGTAAGTTCTTGAGCCCAAACCCCTTTTATCATTCTCACTATATCATTGTTATTGTCACTTTATTCATTTATTACTATAATATTGATCTAATGTGGAGAAAGAAAAAAAAGGTACTTTGTGATCATAAAAGCAATTGCTAGCGGATACAGCCTGATAACTCTCTTTCTTTCTCCCATGACCAACTCGCGTCGCCGCTTGGTTATTCTCCTGGACGTGGTACGTAATTATTAAGCATTTTTCCATACTGTTTTCTCCTAAATAATTACAACTACTTGACAATCTTTTTCGTTTTATGGTAAAAAAATCAAATGGGGTTTTACTGAGTTTTTTATTTGTCATTTCTCTTTCTCTCTCTCTCGCTATATATATATATATATATATAGGTTATAGCAGTGCTTTTGAGTTCAAGCATTTCAGCAGCTTTGGCGATAGCGGATGTGGGGAAGAAAGGCAACAGTTACGCTGGTTGGTTACCAATATGTGGGCAAGTGCCTAGGTTCTGCGACCAAGTTACCAGACCTCTTATTGCTGGTTTTATCGCAGCCATTTTGTACTTGGTTCTTCTTCTTTACTCTCTCTATGCTGTTCTTGATTCTCTCTAGCTCGCTGTGCAAATCTTAGACATTTGCATAAGAACTAGCTAGGAAGTTTCCCACTTTGTCATTTTGTTATCTCCACTTTTTTGTTTTTTAAAAAAACCTTTGTGTATCTTAATCTCTCTATTAATTTCTTGTGATGATTAAGCCAGATATAGCATATGCAACGTTATTTTTGTTTCCAGGAGAAAATAGAGCTTTTGTGAAAAATTTAGTTTCTTTTAATATGGTATCCGACGCATGTGGTTTTTTAAGTTCATAGAATTATCCTTTTGAGTTATGCTAAAGCATCGGTAATCTGAGCACAACGGATTAATATAAAGCTAATCTCGCAACATAAATAAATCTTATAAGAAGTTCAAAAAAAAAAAAAAAAGCATAAAGCTTATATGAGACTTGAAAATGTTACGAGACCCTGATTAGTACCACATATTAATTAAAAATAGATCCATTATAAATGGGACTTGCCTTGTGTTATTTACGATGTTTAGTATTAGTTGTATTCTCGAATTTTTTTTATGTCATAAATAGAGGACAGCTTCCATTGGTTATGGCGCTCGGCACTGTTAATGCCGTCAAACATTTTTCATATTCTTTGTCCACGTTTGAGCATTTAAGAGAAAAGGGTCATCGTCAAAGGAAAATACAAGTCTTGAATTTGCCTCCTCGAGAGATTAATTTGTGATTGTGTTGATTAAGTGTACTTGTCCACCTCATTGTTTGGTTGTAACACCTATTATTTTCCTAACAAATATTAAGGTAACTAAATTAATTATTAGTGTGTTAATTAAAATTTTATTTCATTTAAAATCTATTTCATAATATTTATTTCTACTTATTTTTAGAATTTTCTAAAATTTTCTATACTTATTTAGTATATTTACCAAAATGCCCTTGAAACTTTTAATTAATTACAAAAATATCATTTGGCATTATTTGAGCTAAAAGTCTTGGAAGAGACTCATTCTCACCTACTCCTCAATCATTCATTTCTCCTTTTTAATTCAGATCAATTCATTTTCTCTCACTTTCTCTCACGTCTCTCCCTGTTTCTTTCTTTTCTTTTTTCTCTTTTGTTTTCCTTTCTTCTTCTTCATTTCTTCTTCCATTTCGAGATGAACTAGAGAGAATCAAAGAAAACCTCAAGCTATCCTTTCACAAAAACCACAGATAATCACTCACACACCCAAGATCGAAGAGGCTTAAGCATTTTCAAGATCAAAATCATGGATTTAAGCTAAGTTTTCAAGGTTAGATTTCTAAAACTTTAATCTTGGTTCTAATTTGTATTTTGCTATGAAAATTGAGAAAAATGTGTTTTTGATGTTTGTTGGTAATTATACAATGTTTTTAAAGCTTGATTTACATAGATCTTTGTTCAAAATGAGTTTTTGAATTATTTTTGAAAAGTTTTAATTTTTGGTTTAGATTTATTTGTTGAACATGAAAATCTTGAAAAGAATGATCTATATGTGTTTAAAAGTGTTAATCCACAGTTTTATGCATTTTCTATACCTTAAAAATTGTTAAAAAGGGACAGATTTAGTATTAAAGTTTGAAACCTTTAAAACTTGAGAATTTGATTTCTAGAAGTTGTACTGTCGGCAGGCCGAACATTGTTTAGTTTGGTACGCCGAATTGGAAATTCGGCAGGCTGATGAATAGTATTGACAGGCCAAACTTTGAGACTGGCAGGCCAATAGAGGGTCTAAAAATAGCAGTTTTGTTCGTAAGGCCGAAAACTGTTGATCGAAAGGCCGATCAGGCATTCTAAGCACACTTATTTTTTATCGTTTTGTGTTACAAAATATTCCAAGGATTTCAAATAAATGATTATGGCACACTAATAAGAATAAATGGTAAATTGGTATAATTATGGATTAGAAATTTATTTAAAGTATGGTTATTTTATACGTCGTAGGATGACGAAGTACTTAAAGCTTACGTTGTGAGCTGAAAGTTTTGGCATGGTATTTGCCAAGAGGTAGAGATTCTATTACTCATCATTTATAAGGTTTTGGTAAATTAAAATTTGGCTATTTTATGATGCAAGATATGTATATGATATTTTGAATGTATATGATTATATCTATAACATAATGATGTGAAACTCGTTCTGTATTGTACAACGAGGAACATAATGATTTAACACATGTTGTAAATTGAGAAGTATTGTTAGGAAAACTGATTCTATAAATAACGATTGAATAGAAAGGAATGGTAAGACGTGAAGAGGGTGGCGATTACATTCTTAGGTACAAATACTCTAAAAGGTAAAATAGGGGACATGATGATGCTCCTTGGGTCGAAAGTCCCAAAACGCACGGTATAGGAATCAACTTGGTGAGGATTCGGGGCTTGATGTCCCCTCATCGAAACACCCTTGGAATGTTTGGGGGGTGATCAAGCACGTCCATTTGGGTTTCGATGAGTTGAGTGAAATGATATTCTATGGCATGGTGGATATAGATGAGCATAACTGAATCCTGAATTATTATGTATATATATGTATATGAAACTTGGTAAGAATGATCATAAGGTATCTACCAGAATTAAAAATGATAATATTGATAAATAATGAATGAAAATTAACTAACCATGCAGGTTTTAATGTAGCAATTATAAAAACATAAAGGTGAGTAATGTTTTCCTTATTGTGCATGTTGTTGCTTATTCCTTCATATTTTTATCTTTTCAGGACTTACCAAGTGTGAGGTGGTTACAAGAAAGTAGTTGAGGAAGCTATATAGCTATATTACGATGGAATTGTATCATTTGTTGAGAATGTTCTTCATGAAAATGTAAGCATCATTTGTTACTTTCTGTTGCGCATCGTTTGTTACTTTCTGTGACTGTATTAAGATGTATTGAGAGTTGGAATGATGATGATGACAGTTTTACATTATTAAATTTAAAGATGCTATATTAAACTGTAGTTTAATTGTTGTTTATATTTTTATTTTGTTTTGAGAGTTTTCATATAAGTCCTGGGCATATTTGTTTTGAAGTTTTATTTTTATTTTTTGATATTTATTTTATTTATTAAAAACTATTAACCCCACTTAGGGGTGTTACATTGGTGGAGGCGGTTGCAATTGCATTTTCCGAAGGCAACTAGGCTCCTTGATTTCTAGCTAATTCGATTAACCGTAGAGAATCGTATCGCTTGTGAATTATTATCGACTCTCTTTTACCACCATTGACAAACAGACCACAGTAATTGGCAATCAATGGTTTGACACATTGACTGCCAATACAACTACCTCAAATTGGCCTTTGGCCCTTCTCTTTAAGCCATTATTTGATGGAAAAAAACAAAAAATATCTCAAATGAGATAGGATCAATTTGATACATATAGCTTCTATAGTATCATTTTGATTTCTACCATTTTGTGAAAAAAATTTGAAACATATTCCTTTTAGGAAATAGAAAGAGAGAGAGGAGAAAGAAAAAGGCATGGGAGAGAGAAAGAAGACAATGAAACTGTAACGCCCCTATATGGGGGTTAACAGTTTTTAATGAGATAAAATAAAAATAAATAATAAAAGTAAAACCTTAAAAATAAAATTTGCCCGGGACTTAAATGAAAACTCTCAACTCAAAAATAAAAATATAAACGACAAATAAACCACAGTTTAATGTAGCACCTTAAATTTAATAATATAAACTGTTGTCATCATCATTTTAACCCTCAACACATTATAATTACAGTCACAGAAAGTAACAATTGATGCTTACATTATCATGAAGAACATTCTTTACAATTGAGCAGTCCCAATGTAATATAGTTACATCGCTTCCTCAACTATATTTCTCGTAGCCACCTCACACTTAGTGAGTCCTGAAAAGATATAAACATAAGGGAATGAGCAACACTATGCTCAGTAGAGAAAGCCATTACTCACCTTTAGGTTTTTATCATTACCACATTAAAACCTGCATGGTTAGTAAGTCACATCATATTCCAGATTATGAGGTTTATTATGATCACATCTTATGGATACCGTAGTTAATCATTACCAAGTGTCATAATTACACATTTATACAAATATTACCAATCATCATTGTTCCTAGGTATCCATGTTAAATTGAGTATCACTCAACTCATCGAAACTCAAATGGGCGCACTTGATCACCCTATAAACATTCCAAGGGTGTTCCGGTGAGGGGACATCAAGCCCCGAGTCCTCACCAAGTCGATTCCTGTACAGTGTGTTCTGGGACTTTCAACCCAAGGAAGCGTCATCGCCTTCCCCCTATTTTACCTTTTAGGGTATTCATGCCCAAGGACGTAACCGTCGCCCTCTTCATGTCTCACAATTTCTCTATATTGAATCATTATCAATAGAGTTAGTTTTCCTAACCATGCTTCTCAATTTATAACATGTGTCAATTCATTATGTTCCTCGCCGTACAATACAAGACGAGTCCATGTCATAGTTTCATATGTGATACACATATAATATCAGTTCAACATAGATATATATATATATTGCAGCAAAACAATCAATTTTAATTCTATAAAAACCTCACAAAAGATGAGTAATAGAATCCCTACCTTTTAAGCTTATCAACAGTCTCTTAATCCTGGAATCAATTAACGTTAGCTCCATACTCCCTTGATCCTAAGGCGTGCATAAGGACAATTAAAACTAAAGCACAACATACAACTACATTCATAAAATTTATTTTAATTTAATCTTAGAATTTCAAGAAATAACCACTGCCCATAGAGGTATTATAAAGTTTAACAATATAAATTTTCTGTCTAGGGCATATACACTTAGACTTCATACATATGCTCCAAAATAGCAACAAACATATACTTAGGTTTAAGAACGCAAATTTGAATAATCCTTTAGTATAAAAGAAAATTTATAAATGAAAGATTAAATTTGTTCATAAGATTCTAACCTCGGATTATGGTTAGTTGGAAGCTTGAAATGGCTTCAAAACAGGTTCCTTTAGTTCGGTATGACTGAAATTCTTGCTCAAATGGAGGTGATGGTGGCTGATTTTTATGGCTGCCTTGAAGAAGTTCTCTAAGTATTTTGCTTCAGCAAAGAAATGAGAAGAAGAGTGTGGGAACCGTGGAAGAAAAAGGAAGAAAAGATGAAGTCTTTGAAAAGAAGTGATAGAAACAATTATAGAGGAGACATGTTGAAGCATGTCACGGAGGAAATAAAGAAAATGAGAGTAGTTGGAAAAGATATCCTTATGTCTCATCTAAAGACTTTAACACATATAATGCCAATATGACATTTTTGAGATTTATTAGAAGTTCTAAGGCTTTTTAGTAATCATACTAAATAAATATAGGAGAATTTTAGAAAATTTAAAAATAGATAAAAATAAATATTATAAAATAAATTTAAATGAAGCAATTTTTTTTTATACATTAAAAATTAATTTAATTACCTCAATACCCGTTAGGAGAATAACGGGTGTCACAGCTCTACCCCCCTTAAAGAAATTTCGTCCTCGAAATTTCAATTCTAGCAATACTAGTAAAAATTATGATTCCACTATGATTCCAATTCTGAGTCTAAACCGTTAATGTTGTTTGTCCTCCAAATTTAAGTTATCGTATTTCCACTTATTTACTTGCATAATAAATCTTACTCCTAAATCCCTCAATAAGAGTATTTCTGACAAGTTTCAACTTATAACACCGTATAATAGTCTAAGAATCTGATCAGGCATACATATTGACCATATCATGATTCCGGTCCTTCATTGTCCATGGACTGTGATTTACAATCACATTTAAGGAGATTGCCAGAGAAATTTTATATACTTCATCTTTAGGTTCCTTTTCCTTTTTGAGTAAGGAAAAGTCAAATATATTTGATTTCATACCTCAACTAATAAACTAAAACATAATCATAAAACATATATCACAAACACTTATATTCAAAACCATACATTAAACTTATTCATAGAGATATTAAACGGAATCTCAGAGTTGCAGACAAACCCGACATATTTTTCATTAAACAGCTATCCTCATGACACAAACATTCAACCCAAATAATATACTCATATTTCATATGGAATATCCCCATAACTGACTCTGGTACTTCCACATAATATTAACAGAATATTACACATTACAAACATGATACGGATACGTTTCGAGAGTACAAGACACTCCGTATACCAGCTATCCATATCATGCATGCTTATAGGATACAAAAACATCGATAAACAAAAGATCGGACCTTAAGAAGGATGCGTTTCGAGAGCATCAAGTACTCCGTATCCAGCCATCCCGGCATTAGGCTCAATGAATCTAAAAGATTGAACAACGACGTACCACAAGAAACACAGAATACAAGGCAAACGGTTATTCGTAACACACGAAATACAGACACACATGCCTACATGCCAAAGATAAAACAAAAAGATTACAGATGGAGATTCAAATCAATTGGCCGCTCCCGGCTTTCCCTTTCCCATTCAAGCTTGGATGTTGCAGTGTCGGATTCTGGATGTATGATTTGCATTTTATCTATCAATTCCTCAGCTGTTGAAGCAGTAACAAAGATTTGTCTCTCCGATTCTGTAGTGATGTTTTCTTCCACAGCGTAATCTAGAAATTTCAAAAGACCGTCATAAAAACCCTTTACGTTCAGCAGACCCAAAGGTTTGGAATAAAAGCCCAACAATTGCCCACAAGCAACTATAAATATTTCCTCAAGAGTACCTAGACCACCAGGTAATGCTATAAAAGCATCGGAATTATAGATTATGTCTTTAAAATTTTTAGGGATACTCCTGACTCCTTCTCCCTTACCTATGGCTTCCTTACAAAGGTTTCCTTCAACTGGAATATGAGGCCAAATTCTTACATCAGTAGCGTCGCTAGACCTAGCTGCTAGTGCCATATTTACCATCATTTTTATACTACCACCCCCATAGATTATGTTAATCTTCTTGCGTGCTAGGACTTGCCCTAAGTGATTTGCAGCTTCTAAATAAGCTTTATCTTTTCCAAAGCTGGAACCACAAAAGACACAGACATTCTTTATTTTCTTCGTGGACTGGGAGGTAGACATATTTGGTTTATAGAAGTGGTTGCTTAATGTCTGCTCCACTTAGACTTCGGGTTCTACATGAGATTTTAAAGATGAGAAATATACAAAAAGGGCTAAAGAGATAGACGAGTAGGTAATGAAAAAGTAATCCAAAGATTTAAACAAAATCTTGTGCGGATAAGAAAGTAAGATAAGGTGATTGATAGTTTACAGAAAATCTGATTCACTTTTTGAAAAAGATTAGACTCTAATTGTATAACTTTTGACAATTGAGAACAATTCGACAAAAGACCCTTATGACACAACTGTAGACTTTTTGACAAATATACACCAAGTCTAGAAATTTAATATAAACGACAAATACTGTAGAACTTTTGAAATTTGAGACACAAATCTTGAAATATCTGGATAAGCTTTTCAAAATTCAAACATATTACTGTACCGTATGTAACGTGTCTGATAAGATAATATATTTTATTATATATATATTTAAGAAAATCATAAATTAAATAAGATATTAACACTTACTGTATCAATCTAATAATCACAATTATTTCAAACACAAAAGCAAATATTCTGAGTAAAAGAAAAACACAAACTGTTAAACATCAGCTAAAACTGCTTCAAATAAGTAAAGACTAAATAACCTTTATAGAGCGATGACTTATTTCCCATCCAGTTTTCTTATGGCTTGGCAAACAGGATCTAGAAATACCATATTCCTGAGGCGTTGTCTTTCTGTATAAAATTTAGGCCAGAGTTTAAAAATAGCTCCTTGAACATATCCACTAGGGTGACCGTGGAGAGGAGGATGGATACTATCCAAGTTCTCCTTTGAAAGTCCATTCCTACAAAACCTTATTTTATCCTCTCTATTCGTAGACATATAACCAGGTGAAGTACATTTACCGTTACAATTTTGTCTTCCACATTTGTTACAAGTGACCACGATGGCACGAGCTCTTCTTTTCATTGCACTACGACTGGTACCTGTTCCTGGTAAACCGACATCTTGACTAAAGTCACTCGGACGGATCTTCCCCTCTATCAACATTCTCACATCACAAGGGATGCCAAAACGCATAAGAATCCACAACCGAGTAATTCTAGCCTTATATTTCTTTCTGAGAATCTTTTGGGAGAGTGATAGGAAATACTTTCTCAGGTGTTGGTACTTTGGGTCCATGATGAGATGAAAGAAGAGTAAATAGAAAGGAAAAATTAAGATAGTAAATTGCAGAATCCTAGAATTCCTTCTTCTTTTAGAGGAAAAGAAGAATTTTTAATGAAAAAGAAGAGGATTTGTGATTTAGAGAAAAAATAACAAATTAAGAGAGAAAAAGTGAACTCGGAGAAATAAGGTCTTACGCACAGTAAACGTATTTGTAAACAATAATTAAACCACTGTATATGACACGTATAGAGACCACGTGGGAGAGACAGTGTGAATCAAACTGATTTAAGATTTAAACTAGGCCCAAATGTTCTAAGTTGAAAATGGTCAGGTTGTTTCGGGCCTTAACACATTTGGAACGAGTTAAATAACAAACATAAAATTGAAAACCAATTTGTATAAATCTTAAACCCAATTCAAAGTCCACTATAGATAAGTTAAGTATGAACAACAAATCTAATTTAACGACAACAAGGATCTTCCTGAATGATCCAGCAACTCAAATAATTTTGTTTTAATCAAAACCTTATTGAACAATGCATACACCTATATGTTATTCATAATACTTAACATCTATCAATGGATTTATCATCATTACTACCAAGGGTTTAGAATGCGACTAACCTTGAAATCAATACGATTTACGTCTTTCAACGTAGACCATATCAACGAACAAAGACACTTGATGTTACTACTTAAGAACATCTACAATCCTCACAATTCTACTTATACAATATATAATTTCCTCATATAACAAAACCTTAGGTAACCAAAAGATTCACTGATACACTTAAATACAATGTACGTAACAAAATATTCCAATTTTGAGATTCATGCATTCTAGACTTTACACAGTCTCAACAGACCAAAAGTCTAACATTTATCTCTCTCATGATTCAATACCATGATTCCCAACTTACATCATATTCCTCAAATATATAGAACTTTTAAGAAAAGACATTGACACTTATGTGCTCCATCGAATCCACACATAATCATTACTTAGGTTTGAATCAATTACGAAAAATTTGGCATATCTATGCCAAACTTTAAAATCAATAAATCAAGCCTTATATTTCTTATTGTTTTTCACGAGACAAAATACTTTTAAATCCTCGTATCTACACGAATTTCTCATCGTTTATACGAATTAGATATGCTTATAGGTCCAAATATTATACGAATCTCTCATAAGCATTCTACTTATAAACTCATTCCATATAATTATCATTCCCTTATAACTATTAATACTTTCCTTCTATATAATTATTGTACTCATATAACTATTGATATTTTCATTCTATGGCCTTTCCATGTTACATCCTTCTAGACTGTATAAATCAATGTGAAGGTTCATTTTGATGATGACAATAAAAATTCAGCTTCAAAACCATCTCAAAAATATATTTTTTTTAAAGTGGTGCTACACTCCCTAGGTTAACCGAACCTAGGCTCTGATACCAAAAATTCTGTAACGCCCCTATATGGGGGTTAACAGTTTTTAATGAGATAAAATAAAAATAAATAATAAAAGTAAAACCTTAAAAATAAAATTTGCCCGGGACTTAAATGAAAACTCTCAACTCAAAAATAAAAATATAAACGACAAATAAACCACAGTTTAATGTAGCACCTTAAATTTAATAATATAAACTGTTGTCATCATCATTTTAACCCTCAACACATTATAATTACAGTCACAGAAAGTAACAATTGATGCTTACATTATCATGAAGAACATTCTTTACAATTGAGCAGTCCCAATGTAATATAGTTACATCGCTTCCTCAACTATATTTCTCGTAGCCACCTCACACTTAGTGAGTCCTGAAAAGATATAAACATAAGGGAATGAGCAACACTATGCTCAGTAGAGAAAGCCATTACTCACCTTTAGGTTTTTATCATTACCACATTAAAACCTGCATGGTTAGTAAGTCACATCATATTCCAGATTATGAGGTTTATTATGATCACATCTTATGGATACCGTAGTTAATCATTACCAAGTGTCATAATTACACATTTATACAAATATTACCAATCATCATTGTTCCTAGGTATCCATGTTAAATTGAGTATCACTCAACTCATCGAAACTCAAATGGGCGCACTTGATCACCCTATAAACATTCCAAGGGTGTTCCGGTGAGGGGACATCAAGCCCCGAGTCCTCACCAAGTCGATTCCTGTACAGTGTGTTCTGGGACTTTCAACCCAAGGAAGCGTCATCGCCTTCCCCCTATTTTACCTTTTAGGGTATTCATGCCCAAGGACGTAACCGTCGCCCTCTTCATGTCTCACAATTTCTCTATATTGAATCATTATCAATAGAGTTAGTTTTCCTAACCATGCTTCTCAATTTATAACATGTGTCAATTCATTATGTTCCTCGCCGTACAATACAAGACGAGTCCATGTCATAGTTTCATATGTGATACACATATAATATCAGTTCAACATAGATATATATATATATTGCAGCAAAACAATCAATTTTAATTCTATAAAAACCTCACAAAAGATGAGTAATAGAATCCCTACCTTTTAAGCTTATCAACAGTCTCTTAATCCTGGAATCAATTAACGTTAGCTCCATACTCCCTTGATCCTAAGGCGTGCATAAGGACAATTAAAACTAAAGCACAACATACAACTACATTCATAAAATTTATTTTAATTTAATCTTAGAATTTCAAGAAATAACCACTGCCCATAGAGGTATTATAAAGTTTAACAATATAAATTTTCTGTCTAGGGCATATACACTTAGACTTCATACATATGCTCCAAAATAGCAACAAACATATACTTAGGTTTAAGAACGCAAATTTGAATAATCCTTTAGTATAAAAGAAAATTTATAAATGAAAGATTAAATTTGTTCATAAGATTCTAACCTCGGATTATGGTTAGTTGGAAGCTTGAAATGGCTTCAAAACAGGTTCCTTTAGTTCGGTATGACTGAAATTCTTGCTCAAATGGAGGTGATGGTGGCTGATTTTTATGGCTGCCTTGAAGAAGTTCTCTAAGTATTTTGCTTCAGCAAAGAAATGAGAAGAAGAGTGTGGGAACCGTGGAAGAAAAAGGAAGAAAAGATGAAGTCTTTGAAAAGAAGTGATAGAAACAATTATAGAGGAGACATGTTGAAGCATGTCACGGAGGAAATAAAGAAAATGAGAGTAGTTGGAAAAGATATCCTTATGTCTCATCTAAAGACTTTAACACATATAATGCCAATATGACATTTTTGAGATTTATTAGAAGTTCTAAGGCTTTTTAGTAATCATACTAAATAAATATAGGAGAATTTTAGAAAATTTAAAAATAGATAAAAATAAATATTATAAAATAAATTTAAATGAAGCAATTTTTTTTTATACATTAAAAATTAATTTAATTACCTCAATACCCGTTAGGAGAATAACGGGTGTCACAGAAACATAAAGAGAGGGAAAAGAAAGAGGAAGAGTTAGATAGTGAGATTTTTCGTAAGAGTAATTTGGACATATTATATGTCAAAAGTTCTATAAACCAAAAGTGAAAAAAAGTGATACCAAACATTAGTAGTATTAAAGAGCAATATGAGACTAATTTTCTTGATAATTTACATTGCATATAGTAACCTTTATTGACAAAATCAATTTCAATCAAAACTTTTGATTGGCATAATATAAAGTTCTTATATACTATAGTGTCAATCAAAAATGTGTTATAATGTTTTTATTAAATTGGTTTAAACCAAATTTTCCGAACACCCTATTCATGACATATTTCGAGAAGGTTAGTCCAAATCGGATAGAGATTCTTTAAACTTATGTCTCCCTACTTATTAAAAAGAAAAAATTGTCCCTCAAATTGAGGGATGGCCTCAATTTGAATCTAATTGTCTATTTTGTAAACAGGTTTGAACTGAAAAAATTGATTCAAATACTATAGTATTTGAGAGCTTTATACTGTAACTATTTTTTTGCTTTATACTATACCAAGTGAGGATTTATACCATTATTAAACCAATGTGCCAAAAAATTTCAATACATAGCATTTGACACCCTTGAAATCGATTATTAGCTATTTAAATAAGATGAGTTACGCATTAAAGATGAGAAGAAATTTACATACGAACCCCTCCTAAATGAGAGTTTTGATAAAGAAAAAACAAAGCCCTAAATGAGAGTGTAAATGTGAAACAAAACTTAGGAGTATAAAAATCTCATTTTTGTCCTTACAAATAATCATATAGGTTTAAGTTTATTTGAACAGAAAATCAAAGGTTCAAGTGTTAAAATGAGAAGTTTTGAAAATTCAGGAGGCAACGTGGTGATTTTTAAAGTTCAAAGGGCAAAATGAAAGGATAGGTTGTAAAGTAGAAATTTTTAAAATTCAGAGAGTAAAATAAAAAAGGCCCTTATGTTTAGGGTTATTGATGTTAGTAACTGAAAGATTAATTTTGGGAACTAATATGCCTAAAAAGTCAGATTATTTTTGTCATGGTAATAGTTTATGGACTAACTTTGAAGATAATATTGACCCAAAAATGACTGCACAAACCCATTTTCTTTTCAGGCCAATGCATAATACCCTTGCCAAAAAAAGTAGAATCTTTTACCCTATCTATGTTTAGATGAAAAACATAAACAAACAAAACCATATTATTAATATACTATTGAAAAATTACGTCTTAAAGAATGAAAAATGCCCTATGAATATGACGTAGGGCCAATTTGGCATTGTTGTACTGTGCTGTAGCTTGTACCATGTTGTAGCTTTTGCTATGCTATGCTTTTGTTGTGTTGTATTGTGGACCAGAAGCAGATAGACATTTGATAAATTTTTTTCAAAGCTGGTGTGAGAATCAAAAGCAGAATTGCAAGTGTTTGGTAAACTATGTATAAAATTGTTGTGGATATATATAATGATGAAAATAAACATATTTTATTCAGTATATTGATATCTTTAGTTTAATTAATTTTAATATTTAAAGTTAAAATACGTAATATCTGTACATTAAAATATTAAAAATGTAATTTTAATATTTATACGTTGGTTTTTATTAATTTGAATTAAATTAAAAAATAACTCTAATTCATAACGTGCTATTTTAATTAGTTGTTCTAATTTATTTAAAATTTTATCTGATTTATTTCTAATAGGTTTTGTTTTGTTTTTCTTTTTTTTTTTAAAAGTGATACGTATTGTTTTTCATTTGATTTCTTTTAATTTGTTAGATAAAAAATGGCTAGGTTGGGAATTATCTATTTTTTAAGGGGAATTCATTGCATTTAACTATAAAGAGCAAACTGAATCAACTAATGAAGACCCAACATTACAAGAGAAATGCCCTCTAATTAAGACCAAATCCATCAGTGAATTATTATAGCGTTCAAAGGGACAAAGGTATACTTAAGACCCGATATCGGGAAAGTACCTTAGTATCCTAAAGACGAGCATAGGTTGAGCTCTTTTTAACAAAACCCTTACGATTAATAAGGGCTCCCAAGCGATCGAAGGACAAAGAATCCATGGCACTAAGAGCACCAATAAACCTGCCTTTAGTCGATGGATCTTTTTGATTGATCAGGACGCAATACTCTATAGCATTAGGGCCACTATCAACTCCTCCTAGAAAAAACTCTAGACGACCTAAAACCCCATCACGAAACAACTCGAACGAACTATTCACACACTTAAGAGGTGGAAAAACCACCTCTACTATTGCAACAACAAACCAAACAAGTACCGAAATCAAACAATTGCTGATTGGCAAAAATATAGCTTGTATTATTAGACAAACACTAAACATACAACAAAATAAAACTTGACAAATGACAAAGGACCTGTTCTTGTGCTGGTTGCCATCTAGGGATTGTTGCCTACCGTTTGTGGCCCACACCTCCAGCCAGTGAAGCCAACAAGCTTCTTTCAGCCTAGATTGCCTGGTACACCTCTGATCCACCAAAAGCTGCCACCGAGTAGAGCTCCCCTGCCACAGTGATGCCTCCTCCATGCATACCATGGGAGAACCACGGATCTCCTAGCCCCCACACCTTCCGGCCATATCCATCCCTCTCGTATCTCCCCTGCCTTGGACTTTAGCCCTTTTGGTCTTAGGGATGTCGACTAGAACAAGCCGACGCAAATCCCTGCCAACCCACCCACCTTCCGACTCTAGCCTAGCAACCCACCGGATTCCTGTCATCTTCCCCTATAGCTGCCACAAACTAAGAAAACCCACCCCCTCTGTGGGAGCCAATAGTCCTATAGCCAGCCTAAAAATGGCGCCGGACTTTAGCCCAAGGAAGAGTGGGGGCGGCACCAAGCTTAAAGAAGGTAACCTTAGAGAAAAGAAAGAAGGTGAGTAAAACAAAATTTTGGGAATTATCTATTATTGTTAATGTTAGTTTAGTAATTTTAAATTATACAATAATAAGTTGCTATAAAAAAAATAACCCCTCACTTGTTTTTAAACTTTTCATACTGTACAACAATATTTAAAAGCAACTTTTTAGAGGCATGGTACACCAAACACCCTAAATTGTTATAAACAGTTATAGAAGCTAAAAAAAACCTCTAAAATCAATGCCAAATGAGCCTATAGTTTTTAACCATCGTATCACATTCAGCTAACAAATTTTGATAAATATCTTATAGTTAAAAATTATAACCTAACTGAAAGATGTTTTGATTATCTATAAAAAAAATCCATATTATTATTATTATTTATGTGTTCTTTTTTTATTTTTCAAATTATTTCTATTTGTAGAGTGCATTTAGCATACAATTAGAATCAAAAGGCAAAACAATTTTAATGTAACATATAAGAACTTTATAGCCTATTTATGCTTATAATACGGGAAAATTTTACCTTATAATCTACATAAGAGTTTTATACTATAGCTATTGAAACAATGTCTTTTGAAAGACTTTACCAAAAGCTATTGGCCCCGTTTATTTTTGTTCTCAAAATTTTTATAAATATTTTTGCATACTTTTTGATACAAAAATTTATAAATACCCTTAACATAATTTTTTAAAATTTTTTATTTTTTAAAATAAAAATATTTTCACTAATTTTTAAATTATATCGATCGGTCTCATTGTAACCTTTGCAAGCCCAATCTCCCGTGTGAAAAAACTCCTTCTTTTTTTTTATTTTTGCAAGGCACATCCAGGATTGGATATGTGTGAGGCCCAAGGATCACCACCCAAAAAGAGCCACCTGCAATCATCATGATCCGTTCGGTTCAAGTATTTAAATAAAATATTTAAATAAAAAATTAAATTTTTATAAAAAAATACTATAACAAAATAATTCAAACCTTAATTGAAATATTCAACCAAACATATACACACACTACAACATACTAAAAAGTATAAACCAGGAAATAGATAAGCAAAATCTCATCAATGGGTATTGAGACCTCCACCGCCAAAAGTAGCGGCTGAGTTAGAAACAACAGGAAGGGGGGACATAAGGCTTCAAAGAAGATGGTTTGTGGAATTTTGAGTGTCGCTCAAACCTCCCGTTTATGTCGTTCAACTTCCACAATCGGCTCTAGGAGGCCTCCAAGGCTCCAGGGCCAGGCTCTTTCATTTGGTACACCTCGAATTCTATGCTCAAATTCCAGCTCAGGTATGCCCCTAACCTCTGGTAAGTTCATATCTTCATTCTTGTTCTCTCACCAACCATGATTTTCAGACAAAACCATGAAATAATAGAGAAAGATGCTTCGGCTACAATTATATTGAGAAAAATGATGACAGTGTATATCAAAATTGCAATCTTTCCTATTAGAGGATTATCTCTTTTGTCTTTTATTATGTGTGCAAGTTTTTTATATTATTTTGGCACAAATTATATAAGATATTCTCTTTAACTTTGTTACTAGTGTTAATTTGCCCTTAACTTAATAAATGTCCCAAATTCAGTGGAAATTTTAGTCCTTCCATCTATTTATTTATTTATTTATCTTTAACAAAAACAGAAGGGGTGCAAGGCTTTTTTTTTTTTTTTAAAGAAAAAACAGTTTAGAAAGTATTGTTAACAAATTTTCGAAGAGTTGAGGCGCATTGATACCAGTGAGAAAGTTTAGGAGGATTTTTTATAATTTATTCATTATTTATTTACTATTATTTTTTAATTGGTGTGGGAGAGTCGATAACCTCTTTGCCATTTTGACATTGAAAAGTTTTCCTTGATGGGTTTTGCCAGAATGCGTGTGTATAATGCACGTCCACCATTTTTAGTTATTTGTCCAATTAATCTGGAATAAGTACTTGTCAAGTTTTAACATTTACGAATGCTTTTGAAACAGATAAACTAGAGAACAGTGCAGCCATGACGGGTGGTGCATTTGATTTCAAAAGAGCCACAATATCTCTTACCGATGAACTGATCTTTTCGCCGAAGAAAGTGACACTTCTTCGTCATGGACTTAGCTCTTGGAATGAGGAAAGTAGAATTCAGGTATTTTTGCCTCCTGCTTTAATCAAACTAGTTGTTTTGTCCATTATTTTTGGTGGGACATGATTGATTATTTCTTCCCAAAGTGGATCTAAATTTTCATTTGTTTAGCTTGTTAACTTCATTACATCATCAAAACAAAATCATAGGTTGAAACATTATGCTTACAAACGTGAACCTTAAATCAAGACTAACAAAAGCATAGGTTTAAACATTATGCATACAAACGTGAACCTGAAATCAATACTAACTGGTTATGCATTCGCAGGGAAGCTCAAACCTGTCTGTCTTAACAGAGACTGGGATTAGACAAGCCGAGCAATGCAAAAGGGCCTTGGCAAATATACATTTCGATAAGTGTTTCTCAAGCCCGATATCTCATGCCAAGGTTGGAAAAGGACACTACTTTTTTTTTTTTTTTTTTTGCTGAAAGTTAGAAAAAGGATACTTAACTAGGCTCTTACTGAATGCTTTTTGAGATTTCCATTCTGAATTGTTTGATGCAGTCTACTGCTGAAATCGTATGGCAAGGGAGAGAAGAGCCGCTGGTTTTTATCGACTTGCTTAAGGAGGCGCATTTATTTCATCTTGAATGCATGAAAAATGGTCTGTCTCCTTGTGTTTAACTAGTTCCTAATAGAGTCGTGCTTTTACAAGTATTTTTTTCCCTATTCTATTGGGATTTGATTGCCCTTTTTCTTCAGAAAAGGGTTTATGTGATTGCTCGAGTTAATTCATTTGGCATCATCAGCTTACTTGACGAGTTTTCGATGAAATGAATTTAGATTTTTCAGTCATATTGTTATCGTATCCTACTAAATCACACTCAGAATATGGAGGCAGTGGATGCCAAGCAGATATATCCAAAAGAGTACACAACATGGAGAGAGGATCCGGCGAGATTTGAAGTGAATGGAGTTTACCCGCTACGAGAAGTGTGGGGCACTGCAAGAGAGGCTTGGAGGGAAATCTTGTTCTCACCTGTGAGATCTTTTTCCTTCTCATTTTCCAACATATGTTGTAGAAAATAAATATCATGTCTCCATATCAAATGACCTGCGAATTATCGTCCTTTTTTCTGTTAGGGGGAGCATTTTTTAGTTGTCACTCATAAATCAATTTTGAGGGCATTGATCTGCACAGCTTTAGGGCTTGGCCCAGAGAGGTACTGATATTCTCTAGAATATAAGGACCGTAGATTAAGTTTCCCTGGCAATTATAGTTCTTGAATGATTCAAAATATCTAACTCAGATTTTCAGTTGATTTTCTTTTTCATTTAGATGAAAAGGTCGATTATGTGAGAAAGACTTGAAGTTTGGCCAAATAACTTGAGTACTTTGTATTTTCAATCTCACTTGCCAAAGAAGACAATTTTTAGTGGATTTGCTTGCTAAATAGATACTCACGTACACTTAAGGATTCTGAAGTTATTTGAGTCAAAAGATTTAGCAAGTTTTTCGTTATCCTCTTGAGAAACCATCATGGCAAAGTTCTTCGCGGTTCAGGTTTCGTGCGACTGATGTGAATAACGGCGGAATAACTGTGTTCAATTTCAACAAAAGAGGAGAAGCAATGCTTCAATCTTTGAATATGACTTCCCACATGTACAGTGATCATGTCTATATATACTGAGTCTGAAACAACGATTTTTGGATGTACTGTGTGGCGACAGAGAAAGGCCAACCATGCTGGAATCTAGCGGAGTTGATCATTGCGCATCACAAGGTTCAACTGCAAATTTTCAACCGTTTAAGCTGAGAAAATTTAGTATTTTCTTCCATTCTTTTTTCTTTTTCTTCATGTCTTTCTGAAGTGAACTATGTGATTCCCTGAATTACAGGAAGCTAACAAATGTATCATGAAATTCTTTTAATTATCACAATTATTCATACCACAATTGGGAAACAATAGTGATCCAACGTACCGCAATACAAGATTAGGATGATTCTAAATTTAGTCACAGTAAAAAAACATGACAAAGAATAAACTTTGATCATAACTATGATGGAAAAATTGCTCAGCAGTGTTGCGATTAAGACAAATTTTTTTGCCGCATCAAAGATTCTATCTTGTCCACGTCTTCCGGCGTATCAACTCCATGAGCTTCATGATCGACCTTGATCACCTGCGAGATGAACGTGAAAAAGTATAAACTATAAACTATCTGATTGTGATTTGCTCAAGAAAATAAAGGGTTTAGAGGAACCAGAATAATCATGTGCAAAAACGCAAAGGAACTCTGTGCTGGCAGAATGTTGTCACGAGCATTGAGCTCCCTACGTCGTTGAAAAATGTTGAGGGAATCAGTGTTTTTAGGCTCTTATTACATCATCTCCAATTACATCATATTCAATGTAAACGTTAATGTTAATACCATACACGGTGAAAGAACGTTAATGTTAATATTATACATAGTGCAAAAAATTATAAATATTAATATGATTTTATGCTTTGATATATAACGTTATGTTAAATGTTATAGTTACTTGTTGTCAGAAGTATAACTTAGAATCTTGTAAATAGAAAGTTTTGTATATTTAAATAATTAAATATGACAATAGCATAATTATTAAATAAAAAGGTCAACATATCAATTAGTAAGCAACAAATGTGAAAATTTGCCTTATGTTATACTTGGCGTCATACTTTTGACACCAAGTATAACATTAACATATACCCAAATATTTGACATTAGATATAGCATTGCTGATTGTTTTCTTATTCAAATGCCAAATTTTGGCATTGGCACATAAATTTGGCTCTTATGTCATAACTTAGACGGCGGTGGACCAAAAATAGTTTTTGATCAATTAATCTAAAGCAGGGTCAAGTCAACCCACGTACAAAACATGTTTAAATAGTACCTTCATCTTGTACCCATGCTCAAGGATTTTAAGCTGCTCCAAATCTTCTTCTTTTTGTAATGGAGTAGAAGAAAGCTCCGAGTATTTCCTCAAGAATTTTGCATCATAGCTCTTGCAAACCAGAATATCAGTGGCAATAGTTGATGCACAAGTGAAAAAAACATCATAGAGAAGGCTTGAAGCACAGTTTCTCATGAGTTAGTACCTGGATGCCAAGATGAAGTAAATATGGAGAGTTTGAATTGACCTTTCCTGACCTGAAAGAAGCAAGTTTCACTGTCATTAGCAGCCGCAATGTAAGATTATCATGTAAAATGGAAAATTATGGTGAGACACGTCTAACAAAACTGACTTGTTATATGGGATCAAACCCCTGGAAAAATAGATGGCATAGCCTCGATTGTCAACCACGCATTTAACTCGATTTGGGTCTAGTGCATCTTCGGGTTTCAAGGAAGTAACTGCAGTGCTAAATACAGCATCAGGGGCTGCCTGTACGCCACAAATAAGATAAAAATCTTACATTACAGGAACTGATAATGAAATTTGCTCCAAGGAAAGAAGAATTAAGGCTTGGTAGCTAAAATCGAAGTCACGTTTTTCTGTTGCTCCTATAGGAAAGAACCGAAACAAACGAAGAGTAGAAAAAAACTGGTAAGGCTTTAACTCTGGATGAAGAAACTTCGAAGGAGACCTACTTACCTGTAGAGCTTTGACAACCCCATCAATTATCTCGGGCTCTATAAGAGGCTCATCACCTTGTATGTTAACGACAATTTCAAATTTCCTCTGAAGCTGTTGAAGTGCTTCATTGCAGCGTTCAGTTCCTTCAAAGAGAAACACAACAAATCTGTTAAGAGAGTTCCAAGTAGGCACTATGAATATAAGGTCCAATAATTAAGGATTTTTACCGTTCTGGCAGGATTCAGATGTCATTAACACATCAGCTCCAAACGCTGAACAACATTCAGCTATTTTCTGATCATCTGTAGCTACAACTAGTGCAAGAGGAAAATCACAATTGTAAAGATACAAACAAGAGAGAGAGAGTGATGCATGCTTAATATGCTCACTATTTCGCCAACATTAAAAGAGTATTGAGTCCTAGTCTTCCGTCTACTTCCATGCCACAAGCAGGGGGCGAAGCCAGAAAAATTAATCAGGAGGCGAGGAGAGTATACTAACATTATCAAAAAAATTAAATGAAGAAGATATAAATTCTAAGAGGGGGCAAAATATAATTTCCGAGGATGGGACAAAATTTTATATATGATATTGAAAGAAAAAAGGGTTTGGGGAGTGGCCGCCCACCCTCGTCCGTGTGCAGCTCCTCCCTTGGCGACAAGGTAGAATATTCACAGAAATTTGGCCCATCCAAGTAGCTAAAATGAATTAGAGCACATTTTAGGTGGCTTTCTTGCCTATCATAGTTAGTTTATAATCATCATCGCGTGCAAAATCACATCCTTAGTTTAGAGTTGCTATAACTGGAAAATTCACATTCTCATTTATGCTTCATTAGTTCAATATTTTGCTCTCTCTTTGAAGTTTGAGACACAGCCTAAGAGGAGATTAGCTAAAAAGATTGCAATTTGAAATATCAAATAGTCTCTAATGCATAAAGCTGACTTTTTGGACATACCAAGTTTGTTTAGTGTGGTTGCAAGTTTTGCTCTTTCCCATGTTCTCTGAAAACCACAAGCAGATAGCTAAGTACACTTGTGGAACCATAACAAAAACTTTTGTGTTGAGATAACTTTATGCTTGTCGTTTTAGCGAAATATAGACCTTAAAAACAACGTTTACCTGAAATGACAGGAATATAAATAAACCACACACAGAAAAGGCATCTCCTTGACTTAAAAGACATCTTAAAACGACATATACCTCACAAACAATAGGAACATGTTAAACATAAACCACATATCGTTCTTCCAACAAACAAAATGGATTAAGAAAATGAACATGTTAACCTAAGCGACAATAGTGAAAAGCACAAACTTCAGCATGTGAGTGTTCATGCACTTTGATGAGTGATGACGAACTATATGTCGTTTCCCCTTGTTAACGATGGAAAAATATAACTAAAAGCGCAATGATAATTATTATAATAATAATAATAAATAAAAGGCTAAATTCAAGAATCACCTGAATCATGGGCTTGCCAAGGATCTGGACGAGAGGTTTTCCCGGGAATCTTGTCGAAGCAAAACGAGCTGGTATGATTCCCACCACCTGGCTCCGAAACCGCGATGATCGGCGCGTCGATATCACCGCAAAAACCACGGCCGCCGCCGCCGAGGCTCCGGCGATGACTCTCGGAGCGAGCCACGGCTCGGCGGCGCGGTCAGAGCTAGAAAACGATGACTTCGGTTTTGGATTCATGATTTTTCTTGTGTATATGACGGCCGGAAATCGCAAAGCTTGGTTTTCTTTTCAACCAGTCCCAAAACGCCGTCGTATCAACGATATTAAACGAAAAACTCAAACTCGATTCTCTGTCCTCCAATTTTCATGGAAGCCAAACGACAACTCACCGAGCCTTTGGTTTCCTCTCCGGCTCACCAAGCTCTCCTCCGAGCCGGCTCGCGCACTCGACCGCTCCAACAAGCCCACGCCCACATCGTCGTCTCCGGCTCGCACCGCAGCCGAGCTCTCCTCACCAAGCTCCTCACGCTGGCTTGCAAAGCCGGCTCGATCGGCTACGCTCGCCGGCTCCTCCTGCACTCCGTCCCAGACCCCGACGCCTTCCTCTTCAATTCCCTCCTCAAAGCCTCCTCCTCCTCCGGCTTCGCCATTGACACGGTCTTCTTTTACCACCGGATGCTTCAGAGTCTTGTCTCGCCGTCGAGTTACACCTTCACTTCCGTCATCAAGTCCTGCGCTGATCTTTCCTCTTTGAGGCTCGGCAAATGCGTTCATTCTCACGCATTCGTTTTTGGATTTGGCTCGGATCGGTTCGTCCAGGCTGCTCTTGTGACTTTCTATGCGAAATCCAGTGATTTGGGGATTGCGCGGAAAGTGTTCGACGATATGTCTGAGAGAAATGTTGTGGCTTGGAATTCGATGATAGCGGCGTATGAGCAGAACGGTTGCGCGAAGGAAGCGATCGGAGCATTTTATCGGATGCGAGAATGGGGTGTTCTGCCGGATTCGGCGACGTTCGTGAGTGTTTTATCGGCGTGTTCGCAGTTGGGTGCTTTGGAATTAGGTCGTTGGGTGCATGGTTATATTGTTGAGAATGGATTAGATGTGAATGTAGTTTTAGGTACTTCGTTGATCAATATGTTCGCAAGATGCGGGAACGTGAGCAAAGCCCGGGAAGTTTTTGATTCGATGAACGAGCGGAATGTTGTTACTTGGACGGCTATAATTTCCGCTTATGGAATGCACGGTTATGGTTTTCAAGCCATGGAGCTCTTTCGTCGAATGAAAGCTTGCGGTTTGCGTCCTAACAATGTGACGTTTGTTGCAGTTTTGTCTGCCTGCGCTCACTCCGGGTTAGTTCACGAGGGGCGTGGGCAATACGCAAGTATGAGCCGAGAGTACGGGTTAGTTCCGGGAGTGGAACACCACGTGTGCTTGGTTGATATGTTGGGGAGAGCGGGGCTTCTCGATGAGGCTTATAAATTCATTGAAGAACTCAAGCTCAACGAGCAAACTCCAGCGGTATGGACCGCCATGCTTGGGGCTTGCAAGATGCATAAGAACTTCAATCTCGGAGTAGAAGTCGCTGAGCATGTTTTAGCAGCCGAACCAGACAATCCTGGCCATTACGTGATGCTTTCCAACATATATGCTCTTGCAGGCCGGATGGATAGGGTAGAAATGGTTAGGAACAAGATGATTCAGAGACGGTTGAAGAAACAAGTCGGTTACAGCACAGTTGAAGTCGATCAAGAAACGCATTTGTTTAGCATGGGCGATAAATCTCACCCTGAAACTGATAAGATTTATCGGTATTTGGATGAACTGATGCGGCGGTCTAGGGGAGCAGGTTACGTACCTGCGCCTGATTCGGTGTTGCACGAATTGGAAGAAGAAGAGAGGGAATATGCTCTTAGGTACCATAGCGAGAAGCTTGCGGTTACATTTGGGATATTGAAAACCAGCCATGGAACAACCATTAGGATTGTGAAGAATCTTCGAATTTGTGAGGACTGCCACTTAGTGATGAAGTACTTATCGGTTATCGCCAACAGGGAAATCATTATCCGGGATAGGCTTCGCTTTCATCACTTCAAAGATGGCCATTGCTCATGTCTGGATTACTGGTGATTGGACTTTCCTTTCTTGTTAAGACCATGGCAGTCTAGCAAGTTAGTTACTGACATATTACATGGAATGCATTGGCGTAGCCCTTTTCTAAGTCCTTTTGGTGGAACAGCTGAATTCCAGCAGTATTTTCTGTGCAAGGAACTTAAGTCTTATGCCAGTCTATTCCAGGATTGTTTTGCTGATGAGAGCCTTTTCTTTGTCACATAATTCATCGTGTATGTAATGGGTATCATCAAGAAGCCATTAGCAAAAAGTCATGTGATGTGAGTAAATCATACAACAATTGCTATTCAAAATGTGAGGAGCAAAGATTGAGCAAAAAAAATGTGAGGAGCAAAAAAATAAAAATAAAAATAAAAATAAAGATAAAAAATAAAAGTGAGTAGTAAGTAAAGATGAAAATGTCAGTATCGGTGAAAACATCATTACTTCTTCAATTTTATGGAAATTTAATGGAAAAATTAATATCGGTGAAAATTTTATAAAAAATTATGGACAATTTATATTAAATATATCTCTAATCCATTTAGAGATGGGCATTGCTGGTGGAAGCACCAGTATAGTTGTTTATTTGCTGTCTTGGATTCACATGGTTGTGGCTGTAGGCATTTATATGATCATCTCGTATGCCCGTGACAAATGTGGAATGAAGGAGCATATCAAGTACCGGCTTGTTCAGCTTCTTGTCATTATGGTTTTAGTACTTGCGGTGGTTCTGTTGCTAGAGCTCACTGGCTTCAAATTTCTTGATATCGTCACTAGTCTCTTGGCATTCATCCCCACAGGGTGGGTATCATATTAATAGCACAGGTTCTTAGACCATTTTTGCAGTCAACCATGGTGTGGGGGGCAGTGGTTTCGGTAGCTCGGTTGTATGACATGCTGTTTGGAATTATTGTCATGGCTCCCGTGGCATTGCTTTTGTGGTTACCTGGATTTCAGTCAATGCAGGCTAGGATCTTATTTGATGAAGCATTTAGCAGGCGACTTGAGATATCTAGTATTCTTACTGGCAAAAAGACCAACTGAAATGCAAGTGGAGGTATATTCTAATCTATGAAAGTCCTAAATTTCTATATTTCTCCTATGTACAGTGCAACAACGCATTCTTGATCCTAAATCCTTTAACATGAGCTGGTGAAACCTGGAAAATAATATATACTAGTTGCATTTATGATTGCTCAGTTACTGGAATATACGACCTAATACAATTCTTGTATGTTTATTTAACTGATTAGTATGCTTTCATTGTTCACTGGTTACTGCGTTCTAGTGTTTTTTTTTTTTTTTTTTGCTAATTTAAAATCTGACATTAAATTATTTTCAGAATATAAATAGACGGGCCTTTAATTCCGATGACCGACGAAGGATTTTGTATGTAATTGCTCCTGCTTCTGAAGTTTGATCTTTAGTTTTCACTTCTTCAACTTCATTGCCCTGCTACTTCTGTTGTACTTATTTGGTTGTTCATATTTGAGTTCCCCCTAGAGTATTGACATGACATCATAGGTACAGGCTTAGAGCATGTTGTTTTTGACAGAGCTATCTTCTGGTTATGTAAATATTGTTCATATCCATGGTAGCTTCTAGGCTCTTCTCAAAAGCATTTACTGATAACTGGAATTTCTTCTTGTTCTGATACACAATCTAATAGCCAGATGCAAGGCTATCTGATTTAATGAAGAGAAAATTTTGTTGTCCCCTATTCCAATTAAGTTTCTGCTTGCAAAATTCTTATATTCCACAACCATTTAATGTCATTTTGTGGAAAATAAGTCTGTAGTGAAGATCATAAGATGTTGTTTATTAGATTCAAATATCATTGTGCAATTTTGCTTGAAGTAATACAAGCTTTTTATTACACTTGCCTAAAAGGCTGAAAGCAGACGCTAGAAATATGTCGAAATTGTCCGATAAAACCATAATAATATATTTCATGCCATAGCTTACCATTGTACATTTTATTTAAATCACTTTTGATAAAAGATTTTTGATGCTGATCGATCTCAAGTGAAAATTGTAAAGCAATTATTCCTTTAGTCGAAAGTTCTTCCTCCACGTATAATAAATAAATTAATGGATTTTGGCACCATTTCTCATGTTTAAGTTTTGAATAAAAAAGAAGTAATTCTGATGAAAAAAAAAACCCCATAATTTCAATCAAAAAGCTTCTATATCACGATTAGAAACATGAGGAACGATTTTTTTTTTTTTTTTTTTTTTTTTTTTTTAAAGGGAAACATGGAGTTAACATTAAGAGGGCATGGTGGCAAACCATTTTGAGAGGTCATGGAACATTAAAAAAATGCGCTTGCTAATAACTACTGAAATGCAAAAGTCATAGAAACAATGGCGATTAGTTTACCATACCTGTTAGGAATTACTTGCAATAAAATAATTCGAGGGGGCGAAAAAGTAACAATTTTTTTTATTTTCTTTTCTTTAAAAAAAATTCTGTCTCTTTCCCCACAAAACAAAAGCTTTCATATGCCTCAAAAAAACTAGAAACTTTGTGTCATAAATCATCATTGCTAATCACAGGGACTTTCTCATACACAGAATTCTGTCTAAACCTTCTAGGCAAAATGCAATGGCCACCAAATCTCTGTTGGAAGAAAATTAGTATGGCAAACACCAGGCCACAACAAGGGATGACAATATCCCAGGCAGTGGAATAGAAGTCCATTCTATGGCTTGCATAAATGTAAGATAGATCCAGGTATGAAGCGTAAGCGTGAGCCCTATAGAGATCATATGCGTGCGGCAGAAGACGGACCATGGTAGTTCCGGCGTAAAACGGAGGAGCCAAAGCCTTCTCTCCTGAATTGAAGAACAAGTTGAAGAGTATCTGTGGGAGCAGAAAACCATCCATGACCAAACCAGCATAAGATTTCAGGTCGTTCCAAAGAGAATGCTGCTGGAAAGAGCGCTGCTGAAATGGAGCCACTACGTAAGCCTTGCGATGTGGATTTGGAAACGACCTATGTGAGATCCCAGAAGCGTTCTTCATGTGGTTTACAAACCAAGCAAGCAACGCCCCACTTACACAAAGAGTTAAAGTAAGATATAGAACCTTCCTCTCAGAACTCCATAAGTTCCTTTCATTTCCATTACCTTGTCTCGATGACCAGGTCAGCTGGAGAAGGCGTAACTGCAAAAGGAAGGCTACCATCGTCACTCCTCTGACAATTACTTCATTCACTTCAAGCCATCCACCACTTCCAAGAAAAAGACTCTGTTGGCTACGATTTGGGACGAACAAGGCCTCAAAGTTCAATAGTAGAGGAATCATTTGACCCATGGTAAGAACAATAAGCATCACAATGGAAATGAATGGAAGTTTATCTGGGTGAGATTTTACATAGAAGAGCTGCAAGCCCACAAACACGCATGTAAGGGTATTAGAAATAAGAACCATCGTTATCTCCAGGTCCATTCTCCAAATAGATGCTGCAGCTTGGCCAGTGTAGATTGAACTAGAAGACAACTCGAGACGCCCAAAGTAAAGAGGGTCCGATTTTTTTCTTGTGCTTTCAATAGTACCCTTGATGCTTTTTCTGGCATTTGCATTCAATGGAGAAAACTGGATACTAATATTAACCTCACAATCTAATGTATCATTTGTAACCAGGTTTTGAGGGTTTGATCCAAGATGACGGCATCCAGTCATGCATAACACGCCAGTATCTCTGTTGTAAGTTCCTTCAGCAGATATTTCCACTGCATTGGACAAAGAACTATCACGGCTGAACTTGAAATCTGGTGGAGGTGTGAAGCTAATCTTGTAGCTAATATTCACTAGGCTGCTGTTTGGTGCAACTGAAAACTCTGCCTGCGTTAAATGTGGAGAGGAAGTCCGGAATAACTGGTATCTATAAAGCTGATTGCCCACATAAAATGGTGCCGAATAGCCGCTTGCAACTTGTCCTTTGCTGTTTCTCACTGACATGTCAAATCTCATGTCCAGTGAATACTCATTTGGGTATGTCTTTCCCTTGCCTCTAGCAGGACTCTTTTTCACACAAGTTTCTCTCAGGGTGTCAATCACTGTATACTCGTACTTAACACCTGACAAACCCAATAACTCCTCATTAAAACCCCGGAGCCCAATTTTATCAAAGTGGCCCGAACTATTTGCCGCACTTGTGCTCCAAATTTGTCCGACAACATTACTCATGTTTTGTAAAGACAAACTCGCCGGAAATCTCAAGCTGAATCCAATGGAGCAATTTCCAACATAAGCATTATCAAACGACTTGGTATAGTTCAAAATCCGGCACGCAATGGCACAGAATCGATTCTCCTTCCTATTCCACTCTCCCTCAGCAATGAAAGTAGTGCTTGGCTCAAAAGGAAACCTACCACTATTGTTAGAGTTGGAAAAACCCAACAGCATTTTCCATTTATTCCCTTCATCACATCTAGTCCTGTGATAAAACATATAACTAGGCACATAGGCAAAACTCCCACCAAGAGGATTGCAATTAACACCCTTACAATCACCACCATACACCAAATCAAACCTCTCCATACCTCCAAGAACAGAACATCCCTCAAAGTTTGGCAAAGGCAAAAATATCACCCCTCTATCTTCTCCATTCAAACATCCATTATCATTCTCTTTACCTATCAATGTGTAATCATAATTCGAATCCTCAGACAAAGCCAAAATCGAAATCGGAGAAAAATAGCTGGAACTACCGTTATCATCCAAACTCTCCAAACTCCCACTAATTAAACTAGAGTTTATAGTAGAATTAAGCGGATAATTAAGCTTAAGAACAACGTGAAGAGAGTTCACCGTACCGCCAAAAACAACACGGCCCGATCCAACCATGCAAAGCTTACGAGAAGTCTCCGACCAAAACCCCTGTAGCGCAAAGCTCACGCGTCGGTTCCGCAACGGGAACCTCGGTCCCCGGAACCGAACCAGGCGCAGATTCCGCCCGCCGGAGTACGGCAGCGAAGAGTCGCGAAGATACAGCGTCGCGCGGTATCTGTGGACGCCGTCGGAGAAAGTCGTACCGCTGCCGAAGGGACGGAAGAGAACGGATTGGAGCCTCTTGGCGCCCCCGGTGGTCGAAGTTTGGTTGAAGAGTGGGTTTCCGCCCTTGAAATAGCCAATCTGGAAATCGGACACGCCGGAACCGGAGGGTCGGTAACGGTCGGAACGCGAGGGAGATCGGGGGACGATGTGATTGCAATGACGGCTGTATGAGCTTTCGAAATCCGAGGTTAAAATTGCCGGCTCTTCGGCGGAATTCGTGGGGACGAAGCTGGCACAGAGGGTGAAGAAGAAGATGAAGAGGAGGAGGGGTGTGAATGAAAGATTTTGGGTCGTCAAAGGGTTTATTTGAAACGACCTTTTTCTAGATTTGTGTGAAGAAGAAGTAGCCGCCATTGTTGTGATGTGCTAGAGCAAGCAAAGGGGAAGATTGTCTTCTTCTTTTTTGAGATTTGCTCTGTTTGCTTTGCTTTGTTTGGCTTTACACAGACTCTTGAAAGCGGCAGCTGCTGCTTGTTTTTATGAAAAGGTACCTTCTCTACTTTGGGATGGTTATTTTACAGGTTTATAGAGGAAAAATGGAATTTTGGAGACAAATCAAATCAAGTGCGGTGGCATATGATGTGTCACTAGGACCCATGGTTATTGCAACACTGACAGTTTCTAATACACTTTAAATGTAATAATGAAGGGTCTTGATAAATAAATTTTAATTAGTGATTTAATTTAATTTAGTGTGATTTGAATTAATATTTAAGTTAATGATTTAAATGGTTATTCAAATTGATGTTTAGATGTGCATTTAAGTTTTAATCTGAGTATGGAATAAAATTGAAATTTGTGTTTGAAGATGTAATGAAGATAGTTTTTGATTTATTAATAAATCTAATAAAATTTTAATGTTAATTATCTTAAAAAATATATAATATGGATCTTGATTTATTTCTCTCTTCATTAGAAACATAGTGAAAAAAGAATTATCTCAATTGAATATCAAATGAAGAAGTTATGATTTTTTTCCTCAAATATAAGAGAGATAATTTTAGTTTATACTGTAGAAAAGATATCCGAGTATCAAAAGTTTAGGGATATGAACTCAGAAAATTTAGATTCTTGATACTCAAATGATTCAGATTTTGAAGAAAACAAATGCATATTTGAAGGATTCTTTATACTCGAATCTAAATTTAAGTCTATTGAATTCAAAAATGCATGAAACAAACATACCCTAAGAATTTTGTCAAGTAATTTATGAACACATTTTATGGGCTAAAATTTTATGTTCAAAAATTTGTTTAACATTAAAGGAGTATTTTTGGTGTCATGAGAATTATTGTTTAATTTTTTTTTTTGAAAAATTCTATAAAAGTGGAAATGAGATTTTCAAGATTAAAAATCATGTCATAGTCTTAAACAATGAAGGAATGATGTGAAAATAAGTTAGAAAGCTTAGTATTTGTAGAATGTATTGTAATGGACTTTGAAACGAAAAATACAATTTAAGCAAAATACTATATAAGAATATGAAAAATTATACAATAATAGAATAATGCAATATAAGAATTATACGGATAGAATTAAGCAGTGTAAAAATCATACTACATAAGGTTAAGCAGTATAGAAATTAGACTGTATGAAGTTAAGCAGCATAAGAATTATATTGTTTGGGGAATGTGGATTGGTATGGAAGGTTATGAGACTTCATAAATAGTACAGAAAGAATACTAGCACTTTAGAAACATACCGGCAGTATAAGAAAAATATCGTCGGTGTAAATTTGGACTATTTTAAAAGATTTGGGGACCCACCAAGAAACACTTGGAAGGTGGAAAATTGTCCACCTCATCTATGACATCGTCGGTTTTGAAGAAGTGGTGGGGCAAGTTTTTTAAAATTTCAATTTCATCCCTGGACCAATTACTTTTGCAATTAAGGGTTTATGTAGATAAAAATTTTGTTGCCATAAAGGTGGAAAATATTTCACATGTTGCACTATAGAACCAGTTTTAGCCATGAAAGAGGAGGGAAATTTATGATATTTTAGCCTCCATGAAGTGTCTTAGGTGGCAAAAGAATTAGTTGGAAAAAAAACCTTATCTTTTGCTCCATCAAATTTGTCTCATGAAACAAGAAAACAAGCCCATTCTCTCCGACAAAAACTACTCTTCCCTATATTATTCTCACTCAAAATTTTGATGATTTGAAGCCTCCAAATCATTTAAGAAATCAAGTTCAAGGAATTTAGAGGAAGATTATGCAATTTTGGAGGTAAAAATCCAATCTTTACTCTATGTGCTTTAGTGTTTTTCCTTGAAGTTTTGAGTGGATTTTGATGGGTTATATTATGAATTATGGTCAAGGAACCTAGAAGGTTTTCTAGTACCAAAGAGGAGGAGCAAAAGCCCTTGAAAACCCATGGTAAAATTCTAAGTCTTAGCTTGGTGTAATATGTTGTTTTCATGAACTAAGCTTATGGTTTGTAGACTATGGCACGTGAAAAGGATTGTATGGCATGATTATATGGTATGTTATGATGATGATGATGATGATGGAAAGATGAAAAAAAAGGTTTTAAGCAAAGAGGGAAAAATGATTAACTTTGTCATAACACAAAATTTAATTAAAGTAAGTGCTTGAGTTAATGTTTTGATCGTGGCATGTGAAGAAAGCTATATGGCATGATAAGTTTATATGTGACAAAGATGGTGAAGTGAATTGATGGTTGAAAACTAGAGTTTTCATGTAAAAAAATAAATTAGTTAAACTTTGTCAAAAAATACAAAATTTAACTAGTTTTTAAAGAATTGAATGTTTGAGGCCATTAGAGGCTGAATCCTTATTTAGGTTTAACACATAGTTTATTGAAAATTTCAATTCGGACAACTTTTGTGAAGAAATTCTACTCAAACTCTTATTGAAACTGCCTTTCCAAGAACACCATGAAGATGAATGATTTTGAGAAAAATTAAAACACGAAAATTTTAGATCTCATCAAAACGGTTCTAAATTGTGGACGGTTCACGAAAATTCTTTACCAATTTTAAGTTATAAATTTACAAGATTTTAAGTACAAAATTTCGTAAAGAAAAATAAAATGTTATGAAATGGTTTTAATTAGGCCAAGGAGTTTAAGAAAGTTTTAATCATTGCAAAAAATAAAATGTTTTAACATAAGAAAGTTATTTTGGTCCCGAGGGTCAAAAAGTTAAGATTTTTGTGTTTCGAGCTAAAATCGTAAAGCTGTGTGAAATTAGATTTTCACTGAAAAAATGTTGGTTGCTTGAGTAACCAAAGATTTTATATTTGAAAAGATTAAGATTTTTTATCAAGAAAAGAAAGAAAAACGCGTCAAGGGTGTAATCGTAAAGATTTTCAAATCACAAGTTAAAACTATAAAGTTTTAATAAAATAGACTTTATCAAGAGGAAAACAATTTTTTTTTTTTTTTGTCTTCTGTAATGTTACGGGAAGTAAAGAAATGTAAGTTTTGGTCTAAAATGGGATTTTAAAAGTTTTCTAAGACCCATCAAGGGCAGAATAGTCATTTTCTATAAAAAGGCCAAAACAAACCTCAAAACATCTGATTTAGGAAAATGTCCTTGAGCAGGAATTTTTTCGCACCCCATATGTAATGGGTTAGTAATATAAAACAAGAAGTTTAGTTAAGTTACGAGACTCATAAAAAACTCATTAAACGTAAAATCATTATTTTTAAGAAAAACTGCTAAAACGAAGCCAAACACTTCAAATTACAAAACGCCTTTAGCTAAAAAAATTTTCGAAACATGTAAAACCATCAAGTGAGGTGGAAAATATAGTCAAGGAATGTTTAAGTTAAGTAATGAAGTAATAAACCGATAAGAATGAAGTTAAGTAAAGGATATGAAAGGTTAAAGTTTAAGTTCCCTTATCGATCGAGTAAGTCGATAATACAAAAGGTCAGCTAATGGTCGAGCGTCATTTAAAACAAGACATAGAAGCTAACTAACAAATGGATAAAGGAATGAAATAGGAATGTTAGAACACTGCTCAGGTAAGTCTCAAACCTCACCTATACATGAAGAAAATAAATTTCAAATGCTTTTAAATATATTTATGTTTATATTTGTTATGTATAAAGTTTTAAAGATCAAATCAAGACTTACAATGTAATTACAATTATTATTTTAAAGTGTATTGCATTTGATATGCATAATGATTTAAAAGTTTAATTTATGATTTGCAATATGTTAGCATTTTTAATGCTTAATGTTTAAGTAAGTATTAAGTTACAACATATAATATGTTTAGCATTTTATATGCTTACTAAAGTTTACAATAAGGTAAATCAAAGATGTTAATTAAGTGTCATATCAACCTCCTTAATGTGGGGCATACAAGCTATATTAAAAATATTGCCTTGTTGTTCGATGATCCTAAGTCTTCTACAAGCGAAACATTATGTTATATTAAAGTCACGATCTCGTAATTAATGATGCTGGTAAAAACACTAAAGATTGCAAAATAAAGTAAGATAAGAATGATGATAAAAGTTCACGTAAGTTATGAATGATAATGAAAAGTTCATAATTGAATGCTCATAAATGAGCATAAATAGAATCATGCATTATGACTTTGCTCGTATTCCTTTCCATGAAAAGTTTATGAGATGTGTTTATGAAAAATATTTTGAGAAATGTTTTACGAGAAATGTTCGTGAAAAATATTTTATGAAAATTGATTACAAGAAAATGTTTATAAAGAAAGTTTAATAATAAAAGTTTAAAAGCAATGTTTTGCGATGAACATTTTCTAAAGTTTTGTGAGATTGTATTTGAAGTTACTGAGAGAAAACTCATTATAAGTTCCTTCATGCTGTAGGTAGTTCCACAGAAGACCAGTATGACTGGTTGAAGAGCTCGGTGTCATAGAGAGACAGATGGGATTGTTGGATATAGATACCTTTACAGTTTGTTTTCGCTGCTCAAAGAAAAAGGGCTTTTTTTTTTTTTTTTGCTATTTGAAATAGTGTTTAAAATGTTTTAAGGAAGTAAATGTTTAAGAAATGTCTTATGAGAAATTTTTTTGAAAACATTTTAAAAGATATATTTTACTGAATGGTTTGAGTGATTATTAAGTCAAGTTTTATACTTATATTTCAATTTACGTTGCAACAGTTTCCAATATGTTTTTAAAAAAATTTACTTGATAAGTAAGATTAAGTTAAAGAAATGATTTTTAAACAAGTTAAATGACGACTAAAAAAGACGAAACATCACCTTTATAATGGTGCATATTTTCTATTAATTGTGATACTTAGAATTGATGATATTTCAATATTATTTGTAAAAGGATACGATCTAATTATGGTATGAGTCATGATTAGCCATTTACTTGTCTAATGGGATGTTTAAAAAGTATAGTTAAAACCAATTTTAATTAAAAAGTTGTAACAAATGAGGGCTTTCAGCAGCTATATACTGTAGGTTAGTTAAAACTAATTTTTCTAAATAAGAACCAAATACCGTATGAGTTGATATGTTGGCAGATTTTAATTTTGAAAAAAATTGTAGTGGGGAGCGTAAATATTCTCCACCTGGAGTGGAGTGCAAGTTTTTATATCCTCATATTATAAATCAATAGCTTAAAATTGTGTTGTCTGTGAAGATTAAAATAAAAATGGCCACAATCCAAATCAATCTCAACCATCAATTTAATGCAACTTTCAATCTCAGATCTTAATTTTAAAGTATTCCCAAACCCTAACCCTAAAATCCCAAAGTTGGGGGAGCTTTTCTATGGCTGTCGTCGGCAACTCCGTCCCTTCCAAACGTCTTCGGACCTTAGCTGTGTACATTTCGAGTGGGCCTCGTGAGAGGGGCAACATTGGCGAAAAGAGCTATTGGCTTTGACAGACTTGCACGAAAATGACAAAGATTCCAACAGCAACGTCAAGATGAACCTCATGGCAGAGTATAAGGTTAGGCGACGGGCTTCGTGGGCTTCTCGACGGGCGTCGTAAGAGCATCGAGCGACGCCAAGAGGCCTATAACATATCAGCACTGCGGTCGATCCAATGATATCAAAGCCGACGCTTCTTGTGATGCCAAGTGTGAAGGGAACATTTTGAACATCATCATCTTCTGGTTATGGTGGAACGAGCAATGTCGTCGCCAAAGATTGACCACAATAGTTTGTTCGGTGGCTAGCTGCATTGGAGGCATTCGACAAGGGTGTAACATGGGCGTTATATTTTGAAAAATTATTCCTTTTTTTTTTTTTTAAATTAAGTTGATTTATTTTAGGAAAAAATTTTGAATTTTGTAGTTGGTTTGATATTTAATTGGTGTACTTTTGGATAATTAGTTTGATGTTTATTAAAAATTGATAGGATTCTATAAAAGTGAAAATAGGTTTAAGTTTGTGATTATTTTATATTTTTTCATTTTTAAAATATAATAGATTTTTTTTTCTAGTATTTTCATTGTATTTAAGCTATGAATTGGTTTGGGAGAGATTACGCAGAACCTCACTGAGGTCTAATAGTAACCAATAGACATATACTCTCTGTAATTTTATTTAAAAAAAAGGATTTTAGACTATTAAAAAAATAGAATTCTTATGGTGGAGAAAATAATTTTGCTTCATCGACAGTGCATGATGTTTTAGCTATCGGATTATGATTTTAACGATAAAATATACGATTGTCCACATTAAATGTTTGTAATGTACGATGCAGAACTGTTTTTACTAATAAATCATACTGTTAAAAAGTTAATATGATGGCTAAAAATAAATACTTTATCAGTGAAACAAAATTGTCTTTTTTATTATAAAAATGTCTAAAAATTAATGCATCATAATAGAGTTAAAACTTAATGAAAACAACTAAAAAAATACTTTATAGGAGCAAGTAGACGTGCCTCGGTGTTGGCACCGTACAAGTATTTTTCAAGTATAATCTATTTGGACCATTAAATCTCTTTTATTACCGGGCTAGGTATCTTGCCACTTCATCTAAATTCATTTTCCGACGGCAAAAATTATCTTATATTGCTTTGAGGCTAGCTCAAATGTTTAGGTGTGTAAATATGTGTATTCATTAAGGTTTAAATTTCGATTGTTTCATTTTTTTCTAAGCACTTAAAAAAAACTCAAATTTCAGCCATTCACATTAGTTTTATAATGATTTATCGTGGTGGAAATAATTGCAGGTTACAGCTAAAGAATGACGTTGTAACCAAAAAAAAGGGACGTTGTTGCATTCTTTTGGATCCATCAGTACGTAAATATTCTCATCTCCCAGTATAATCTTTCTAGTTTTGGCTTCAGGACAGGGTCCACTTCTTGTCTTGCAGGTTCTGTCTTTTCTTTTGCTCTTTCTGATTGATTGTCTTTATCCAAACCTCTTTTGCCCTGGTTTCATCTTGCTCTTTATCTTTTCAGTTTTCATTTCAAGGACTTCAAAAATGATTCCAAAGGAAGCTAGAGACAAGTTGCAGGAAAGAAAAAAAAGCCCAAAAAAAAAAGAAGTTAATTTGATTAATGATCTTTCAGATTCACCTTTTATCTTTTTTTTATTCCTTTATTTTTAAAAAATCTCATTTTAGTCTCTAAGCTATTACTTTGTCTCAATTTTGATCTTTCTGTTAGTTGACCGTTAAGTTTTCAATAGAAAAACCATGTGCTGCCTATGTGATAGACAATTAAATTAATAAAATTTGAAGTAAATGTATTTGGGACTAAAATTGAAAAGAATGTAAAATTCAGGGACTAAATCTAAAAAGTATCTCTAGTTTAGGAACCAAAACTGAAAAACTCATAAAGTTCAAGGACCATTAGTGGACATTATTATTTTTATTGTGTTTTGTAATTGTTCAATTGCTTAAACCTATCAAAATGAAAAAAAAAAAAATGTTGGTGTTGAATAAATGACAATGAATTAACAACAACACACTAATATACAAAAATAATATCATTTTCTTATCATTTTTTACAAACTTTACATCTCGTCTCAATAATATTGCTTGCTCTTTAATCGTTGTCTTAAATTAAGAACAATCACTAAATACTTCGATCAATTTGAAAGTTGTTTTGCCATGTCTATTTCGGAAATACAAGCTAATATATTATTTTTTGTTGTTAATTCATTGTCATTATTTAACATCAACCTTTTTGTCATTTTGATAGGTTTAAGCAATTGAACCAATTCAAAATATAATAAAGATAATAACATCTACAAATGGTCCTTGAACTTTATATGTTTTTCAGTTTTAGTTCCTAAACTTTAGACATTTTGCGAATTTAGTTCATTAACTTTACATTTTTTTCAATTTTAGTCCTAAGAACATTTACCTCAAATTTTATTAATTTAACTATCCATCATATAGATAGGAGATTGTTTTTTCCATTCAAAACTTAACGGTCAATTAACGGAATGACGAATATTAGGAGAAAGCAATAGGTTAGAAACCAAAATGTGAAACTTTTCAAAAATGAGGGAATAAGATGAGACAAGAGGTAAACCTTAGGGACCATTAGTGAAATTAACAAAAAAAAAAAAGTATAAAGCAACAACTCAACACAAATGACACTTCAAAGAGAAGAAAATGAAAGCAAGATTAAATCATATACAAACGACTCCCCTTATTTATACTTGAGGCAACCTTGAATGATACGAGAGCTTAGAATTACAAGCACACAAATTCAAATTATTGTTATTGATTCTTACTTTTCTTTACAACACCAATACATATAATACAACTCATGTGGACTTTTTTCCACTGCATTTGTAATCAGCACATGTAGATAAACACACCAAACCCAACAAAACAAAAGCACACTTTTTTTTTTCCCTTGCGCTTTTGTTTTAATTTATTCTCTCTGTATCTCTTTATAATTTTTCACTTTTTGTTGTTTGGATTTCAAGCAACACACTTGTAATTATACATATTATACACAAGAAGGGAATGACTTTGGGTTATCTTTCTGTTACTATAACTTCAGCAGCAATCAGCCTGTTCATTTTTCTGGCATTGCAAGCTGGCTGCAATCTATTCCCTTATCAGAAAAGGCCTCCACAAGCTTGGGGAAGAGTTTAGAGAGCATAATTTTGAAGCCTGTGGAGCTTCCGCTCCGATGGTCGTGAATGGTTTCGCCACAACCAACAGTACACCCTACTGGAGCTCCTTCCATGTATGCCTTGCAAGCCGTTAGAACGTGCTGCGAGCGTCGACTAAAGTGTTCCTCCACAAGTGCCTCAAAATGCTGCAAAGTAATATGTTTACTCACATCAAGATAAACAAAATAAAGATTAAAGGACATATGTAGTAACCAACAGTAGAAATCATAACGAAATAGGTCCACAAGCAGGCCCCACATATGACGCCCCTCTCTATGATGAGTTATGGTGCTGAGTACCACTAATGCTCAATACTACTGCTCTTTTGAGACAATTTCAATTACAATATGTAAAATTTACTATGTTCATAGACCATCTGACAAGTCGCATCTTTTACTATCCAAGAAAAGCCACATGAGATAAAGCCTTGTACCTTTGGTGGCTTCCGGAGCAGGTACAACATGGATTTGCAGGTCATAAGGAATGCATTCTCATTGTAGCTCACCGAGTTCTTCTCTCCTTCGGCTTTTCCCATCTGCTGATCATATCCAGCTTCATTGAAGTAAGGCTTCTCATTAAGCACAAGGGCTTGAAGAGAGAGAAGGACTTGAAGAATACTTGAGATCCCTGGATTCCACACTTCAGTGTCTGTCCCTGTCCATGTATTGAGAAGACTGAGACAGACTTTGCCAGACTCGTACAGGTTTGGGTTAACACGAAGCCCACCAGAAATATAATGCACCGTCTACAGAGAATTTTCATATCCAAGATAACTAATGTAAGAATTTAATTGAAAGTAATCATCCAAATAACAGTCCTTGTAAAAATCATAATGCAATGATAAGTGCTGCAGAAACTTACTGGTGGTTCTTGAGGATATTCGGGAGGGAGATATATGTCAAAGAAGAAAAGTCCGTCATGGTATGGAGTTCCAGAGGCACCAACAATGGCTGCCCGCATAAGATCCATCCTCTCCTCGAAAATGCGGACATATATTGTTTCTGTTCAGATCAGAAAAAAACTTTTGTAAGTCAAGTACCACCATGTTTCAATTAAGAAATTTCAATTTTCATATAATAGTATTCCATTTTGATTTTCTGTGGATTTAGAACAACGCAAGAACCATTTTTTTTTTTCCAAAATTCCTGAATTGAAAGAGAATTATGACCCCCATGATGCTATAATTTGAGAAAAAAAAAAGAAACAGATGAGATCAAATGATAATTTTGCTAACCGAAATGCTTAAAGGAATGCAAAAGATTAAAGTACTGACCAGGGAGATCTTTCCCTAGTATGCTCCATTCCTGCTGAACCTTCTTTACCCAGCTTCTTTTCACCTATAAGGAAACAAAATGCAAAGGAAAGGAGTTAAGAGGGTCATCTTGAGTACTATAATGTGACAACTTATTCCTATACAAATTTGTAGCAAGTTCTCTCACCTGAGACAACATGAATCCTTTACCGGCGCTTATAAAATTGTGATCTGAGCAATCTACAGCCATATCGAACTGCCTAAATTTATCTTGATTTTCATTCCCGGTTGAATGCGGCAGGTCTTTATCCTCTGGAAGCTCTTTAGCTTCCTGATATAACATTTTCTTGACAAATGTATCCAAGTGAATTATTTGTGGCTCATTACACATATCACTCCCTTCCACAACTTCCTTTTCTTCAGGGATCCCAGATTCGCTTGCAACTCTAGGAATGTGGACCAATGGTGTTGAACTTGAGATGGAAGTGGACCAAGAGGATCCAAGTAGACTTGAAGCAATGCTTGTGAAAAATTCGATGGCGGCTTGCGGAAGGAAAAAGGAAGTGGACTTCCATAGGTGTTTCTTGCAACCATCACCATCACCATCCGAGCTCAGCGTACCCTGAATGAGAAACTACCATTAGTTGATGTTGAAAAGAGAAATGGACCATTTGGTTCATAGGTTTGAACACAAAGTTTGAACAGAACTTTGAATTTTAGTGGGAGAAAATATTGTAGCAAGAAGTTTTGACCTATAATTCAAATTGTAAACCAAACAACACAAAAATGTCATACAAGAATTTTATACATTAATTTATATGCCTTGTTTCTTCCCGTTGAAGTTGCTAACATTCACACATGCTCAATTTCGATATATCACTTCTTCCAGCTTCGCTTATTTCAGAAACATTATCAGTGTTGTAGCATCTTTTTCCACAGTAAGTTTGTTGGTACTATTATTTACTTGCATCAGTGGGAACCCAAAGAGCAACAGAGTTAGTTTTACCTTTTGAACCATTGAAGTTTGTTTGTCACGTTCGGTCATCCCTTCATTCAAGTCGTCCACATCTTCATCCAAAGATACTGCAGCTGTACGGTCATGTTTATCAATGCGATAAATTTCACAAGGCGTGACCTGTCAGAATGACAAACAACTAATATTTGATCTATCCTATTACCAATCTGAACAAATAATGAATTAAAAAAATGTAATGATCCAGAGATTTGGTACCTTGCTTATAATACCAGAAGCCCATTTCACCGCCACAGCACCATGTTTAAAACCTATAACAGTACCAATGCAAGATAGGTAACATTTCTCAGGAAACTTGTTCTCATCCCCCCCATAGCTTTTGCCTACCCCATCTCTCTCCCCAACCGTGGCATCGTTGTTTTTATCAGCACGATCATCAAACTGATTCTGCACCACTCTGGACACAAGATCACCAAAACAGTAGCAGTAGTGCGGATGTTCAACAAGCTCATAAGCGCTCACAGTTTCTACCATCTGTTTACCATCCAAATCTTCTGTTCCAGCGGTAGTAAGAGTCTTCCATTGCACCTTCACTGTTCGTTCCTTCGCATCCATACCCAAAACCACACCCCATCTTTGGCCACTACATTGTTCATCACAAGTGCCTTTCTCTAGCACAAACTGTTCAGGCCAAAACTCATAAGAATTTACGACACTCGCAGGAAGCAACGTCTGCGAGTCCAGGCCCAAAGAGATACTCCCATTTTGCCACATAACATCAACTTTGGTTTTTGTCTTCACAATCACAAGAATTTCGTCGAAGTTCGAACCAACTTTTCTTCCTCTAACCCCTCTCTCAAATTTCTGCTCCATGACACCCTTATAACCAGAAGCTGGAAGCATGCACCAGTCACCAAGTTGCCAATTTGCATGCAACAAGCATGACAATAATGTCAGCTTTGTCGAGTCCAGCACACGTGGTGGAGAAGGAAGATCAGGACTACTAGCTGCAAGAATGGAGGTGAGCCAATCAACGTATACCAAACCCGCTTCCACAGTGCAAACAGTTCCTTCATCTTGATTCTCCCTCCAAGTTCCACATAGCCATCTGGTTGACTTGGAAACAGTTGGAAGCTTAACCTTGACTCTTTGTCCTGGATAGTACGGGTATTGCATGTCTTCGAGTATGTTTGGAGATAAAGGCACCAGCTTATCTTGATCCATGGGGTTGACCTCATATTTTGTCCCATCATTGAAAACAACGGTTACATGATCAACGACCTTGTCCACTTGACCAATCCATGGCCCGCAAACAACATAATCTCCTGCCGAAAAGGATCGAATCTTTGATAGATTCTTGGAGTTGACATCTTTTACAATTTTCCCATGAACGTTCTCCAAATCGACAAGCATGTCAATGCCAATAACTCTGCCCATCTGCCCTGATGGATCTGTCACAGAGAAAATCATGTCCCCATGCATAAATCCTCTCTCAAACGAGAGTAAATCATCAATTTTTTCAATGCTCTGCTCCAAACTTGACAAAATGCTCTGTGCTTGACCACCATACAACAATTCTATTTCTTCTTGATCCTCCATGCCACTTTCACTAGAACTCTCCGAGTCAGAGTCGCTGAGGAGGAGATCCATCGTGAAAATGCCTACAGTACACAAGTACTACAACGTTAAAAAAAATACAGAAATGACAATAGATTAAAAAAAGTGAATTATTTGCAGGGGATCGTACCTCAATCACAAAAGTAGATAAATTGGAGTTATAATTTACTAAGTAAATTTTGCCAAAAGTACTAGGATAATCTTCACACTCAAAAAGACCAGACCTTTCTTAGGATTTGAATGTCTTTGAGGAAAGCATGTAAGCCTGTCCGGAGCAAAGACAACATGAATAAATATCCTATGAGACTTTAGCATGGGTAAGATATTATTATGCTATAGAGTTTAGAAATTTTAGTACAAAAGATATGAGCAAAAGTTATTAATTGCATTTTCCTTAGAATAAAAACTTTATGCGACTTGGGATTAGCTTGCATAATTTATCAAAAACAAATATGATAAATTAACGAAGAGCCATATTAAAGTAGTCATATTGAGCAAGGATGAAATATACCTTCTTTCACCAAGTGAAATTTGCAATACCAGTTTCAGTCCTCAAAGTCCTCAGCCGGCAGTATAAGGATCGGTAGTTTGAGCAGATCCAAAAGGTGAAAACTAATGGTGTAGGAAACTGGATCTTTGAGATGAAGAGTTGGTATCGGACACAAATGATGTGCCGGTTATAATGCCAAAGGAGATTTGCCCTATCAAGGACGGTGAGAGTCGACTAAGGACTCCCCAATGCCAAAGGAGATTTGCCCAATGAATGGACTCAAAGATTTCTTATAGGAGGAAAATCTTCCCAAAAGAAATTTGAATATGAAGTTCCCAACTGCAGATGCCAAAGAATAGCAACTACAAGAAGAGATATTTCCCAAAGGAAGGGGTGAATTTCCAGGATTAAAGACCAAATGCCAAAGGAAATCTGCCCTACAACAAGGGATGGAGTAGAGGTAGATTAATTTCCAATGATGAATGGGAATTTCGCCCGACCAAAGGGAAATTTCATGACTTTTGCCAAAGGAGATTTGCCCAAAAGAGCTAAAGCCTTACTTGATGATATGTTCTATATATATTTATCTAAGACCAAAACCACCAAAAGATCCAAAACTTATTGCCAAAGGAGATTTGCTCCCAAAATGATGCCAAAGTTTCTGTCCGGGTTCATACACAGCCAAAGGAGTTTGAATTGCATGAAGAGTTCAACCAACCAACAGAAACTCAGGATTTAGAAAAAGCAACATACAATCCAACAACAGAAACAGCTTGTTAGATACGTATCTACTGGCTCTATATGCAGCCGTTTGCCAATATACTGGATCATGACTCAGATGGGTGTCTCAAAGACGACTTGTCATTTCTAGGGTTGAAAAGAGATCCCTTGAAATTTCTGCAAAACTAGCAACAACAACTTTTATCACAACTAGTTGCTCATAGCAGCTAATTGAAGGATGAAGTTTCTCCTAGCTTACAATCCTTGGGATCCTGCAACAAAGAGTTTTGTTAATATTTTCAGAATTTCTCGATATGAAAAAATGAACTGAAATAGTAACATCTGAGAATACAGTTGCTCTGTCTATAGTTTCTACCTTTCTTGTTAAATCCATACTCCTATTTTTAAGTTAAAAAGGTCAAAGTTAGGTCTAGGGAAAGGCCATAAAGGCAGATGAAGAGAAGAGATATTTGTATAGTTTTTTTTTCAATAAAAAAGAACAAGGAGATTTAATTGATAATAACCATTGTTATCTTCAGTACAGATAAGTGAGAGAAAACCAGGATCTTGGAATATGGCAGCTATTAGCATTTCAGAGTTGTTAAAGGAAAACAGACATTAAACAAATTGAACAGAAATAGTAACACCTGAGAACAGAGTTCTAAAGTCTATAGGAGCTACCTTTCTTGTAAAAACATATTACTATTTCAAACTGAAAAGGTAAAAAGTTGAGTTTAGGGAGAGGCCATAAAGGGCGATGAAAAGAAGAGATTTCAGAAGTCAAAGTATGTGATATGTTGATTTATGTATTTTGCCCATGTTGTTTCTTTTTTTTTTCTTTAGTGGATATCCATCAAAGCTAGCTTTGAAAGACTAAAGTAACAAAAGGATATTTGTCTAGGCAATTTTTTTTTTTTTTGAAAAAAGGAGATTTAACAGATGATAACCATTGTTATTTTCAGAACACACAAGTTAGAGCAATCCAGGATCCCTGGAATATAGCAGCTGGTAGCATTTCAGACCTTTTTAAGGACAAAGAAATGAAACAAAATGCAAATTTTCATTTCGTACAAGAAAATTTTGTAGAAGACATGAACTCAGACAAATAATATATGATGCTTCATCCTTCAAAGTGAGTACTTCAGATTCCCTCAAAATTAAATTTGTCTATAACAGATTAGATAAGAAACATTAGTCTCTATTATAAACCGCTGCTATAAAATTTCTAAGGACTACTGTTTTCAGAGAAAGTAGAGCAACAATTTCAGGACTACAAAACTTTACCTCCAACTAAATTATTTAGAAAAATGAGAAGGAAACAACTTTCACATTAAAAAGGTTTTAACCCATTTGCGTATTGCAGCTACACAAAAAAATTTGCATGTAGATACGTCCCAATAAAGACAAACCATAGTCCCAAAACCCATTTCAGTCCGATAGCTTTAAAACAGACAATCATGTTAAAAGTTCAAAAAACAGTCGAAGCTACTTTAATAAGAACAAAATCTTAACAAACAAAAGAAAAAATTTGTCAAACAATTAGCAATATAAAGGAGAGAAAACATAGAATTAGCATGTTAAATGTCCAAAACTTCTAATACAACCATGAGAAATTTCTTGTTTTGGCAATTATTAAAGAAAACAAATTTAAAAAAAGTGTTATACTTAACCCATCAACAATCATAACTAATAACCGAAAGAACGAATAAGTGCATAAAATTAAAAAAAGAAAAAAAGAGAGAAGAATTTATACCATTTGCTGCACTGGAACCATTGAAACATATCGAATTGGCATGAGTACGACCAAAAAGTACCAGAAAACAGCCTTAAAATCTCCAAAAGCTGATGAAAGAAGCTTGACCCAGATCACAACTGCTTGCAACCAATTGATTCCACTGCTTTTTCTTTTTGCTGTTCAATTTCTCTCTACGTTTGGAAAGTGTGTTTCTTCCCAGCCAGTGATAAAGAAAAAAAAAAAAAGCTGAGAATTCAGAGAGGTCAAGTTCCTCCCTGAATCCTGCCCATCATGCCACCATAACCAGACCTCGAAACCATTGCATAGTGACACACATACACAGAGATTGTTCTCTCTCAAACTTTTTAAAGTTGGAAGGAAGACGTTGAAGTTCTGGTTGAGTGGGGTTGGTGTTTTGCGCAGCCAACTAAATATAGGGAGTATTGAATGAATACATGGGAGAATATACCAACAGTATCTATCACACAAATGACAAGTACCGTTATACAACCAAGCAGTTAGGAACTTTTAAATTCCAATACTACCCTTTCCATTTATACGCAGCTTCCTTTTTTTTTTTTTTCCTGATTTTCTTCCCTTTAAAAAACTTGATATGGGTTTTTTGGCTGATTTTTTCCCAAAAAAACATGGGTTTTTTTTTTTCAAGAAAAAAAAGGATGAAATTTTAAGAGCAAGCTCATTTAAACCTATAGGTTACAACCCCGTTCTTAGTGAGTCTTACTTTAAAAAATATATTACATGCTACACTTAGACCTATAATTTTATGAGTCGAGAGATTTTAATCCTGTGAGATGAAGAGAATTCTTTGAATTTTAAATTTTTGTGTTTGATCAATGATTTTAAAATTTTCATTAGTTTTTGGTAATGAAAAAATATTAGAAGGACCAACCGGTCATTTTTTATTATTATTATTTTTTATAAATATATAAGCTTATGACTGCATGCATTGAGGCATAGCTATTTATAAAAAAAATGTTCACATTTAACCATAACTATCAAGTGCATCATTTCATCAACCTTACCAATTCTACTAAATTTGTATAACGTCTGATTACATTATGCTTTTGGAACAGTCTGATATTATGATAGATTTCTTCTATAAGAATCCCTCAATTGGATAGATTTTTTTTATTCTTTATATATTTGCTTATACTCCTATCCTTTAAATACCCTAGACAGCCCCCCATGATGTCACTGCAATAATGAAAAAAGAAGCTACAAATTAATGATATTCCCCTCCAAAGTGGAAAATCTAATGGGAGGTTCTTAACGGACGCAAGCTTTATTCATGTGTAATGCTACTTTAAAACAACCACTACAACGTCTGTTTTGCCAAATTTTAGACCCCAGAAGGCCGTTGGCACCTAGTATAAAAAGGCAGCACTTAAAGTCTGCATATCTAAGGACTAAGGACCACTTCAAAAGAAAAGAGGGATGTAGGCACCAAATTTTGTACTTTTTCTCTGTGGTCAAACGTGTTTTGAAGATATATCTTTTTTATTGAAAAAGAGAAATTATTTGTGTGTTCCATTTTCATTTTTATTGTTTATAGCAGAGATTTAAGACCCCATTGACAAAACAGAGAGAACTATATCCAATTTCGCTTAAATTAAATAATAACGAAGATAAAGAGGTGGGGGAAGGGATGGTTGGTTGCAAGCTTGGAATAGGCATGGGAACATGCATTGATGTACCAAATCGGCTAGGGGGAGGATCTATTATCTCTCTACCCAGCTTCTCGTTTAGCATCCAAGAACAAGAGAGCTAAACAAGTATAAGAATGGCAAGGATCAGATGAGAAGACCAACGCTAGAAGAGAGGCTCAATAAGATAAGTTAACCGGACCTCTTTCTGTTGTGTTTGGTTAAGGATGGTTCACACCACAAACTCAATTATAAACAGTGTAAAGTTCTCACATGCTGCAGTAAAAAGAAAAAAAAATTGCTACAGTGTAAAGCTTTCACATGCTACAGTAAAAACGGTTCCCACCACTAGCCAAACACTCATTTTACTCCCATCACCACAAGCCTAACGCCACACAGTTTATTGATTGAGCAGGAATTTTAAAGTGGGGTTTTATGATATCCAATTTGAGAAGTGTTAGATATAATCTCTTTCTCTCTTTTTTTTACACTCTCTTTATTTACTGTTTGACACGTGGACTTTACTATCTCCTTTTTTGTTTAAATAATAATTTATAATATTGATGGATTTTAATGATTAGAGAGAGTGTTGTTAGTACTTCTTGTCCAATTTTGAACTATCTTGAGAGGAGAAAAACATTTCTGGTCGTATGAAACAAGACTTTTAGGTATGCTTACCTATGCTGTTTTGTTTTCCGTACTTAGCACAAAGAATATTCTCACCTTCATTCCATAAGGCCAATGCATAAACATGCATAAAGAGGATTGTAATGCAATTATGCTTGTTTATTTCCAGAAAATAAAATATTTATTTCCGATTTAGGCACAAGAAATGATGTTGACAAAGTGCTTTTGCTAACTTCATGAGTTCGAAAGCCAATAAGATTTCTGAACCAGTTCAAAAGCACAAGACTGTTTCTTCTTTGGCACAAACTTGAAGAATAAAACCCACAGTAACAGCGCAAAGGCACCTTTAGTTAGAAAAGCAGAAAGAATAACATAAGGCATTTTGTAATGAAAATGACAAGTGCCTAACTACCTTCTTTTCCACGTCAATAACCACAGTTTTTGTTTTTAATTATTATTGTTTTCTTCTTTTTGGTACTTTCTACTATGAATTTTCCCTGTTTATGATCCAAAATTCCAGTGACCCTCTGGTATTGACAAAGGGTCATAATACTTAGAGAGAGATTTGCCTCTTTTTTTTTTTTTTAAATCTCTTTTCTTCTTTTTTCTGAATGTAACCATTTAAAGAGTGTCCAACTTGGAAGATTCTGAAGTACCACATTTTGTTACAGTGGCAAAAAAACATTGCCCATTTTGTAATCAACTTTTAGTGAGCCAATCCCACCTCCAAAAAAAAAAAAAAAACCAATGATGCTTAAGCTTCATCAATTGACAGTCAAAGCACCAAGCAAGTTGAACCTGCAAGTTCCTTCACTAGTTCTATCATTTGACTGTAATTATAGTGATCTTTCTTTATCTTTTGTTTTTTTTTAGTATATATTTCGCGCATTACTCTCACTTTTATTAGTCATTATGTGTTTTTTCTCGTGTCAAATTTAACATGGCCCGTCAATGAAAAAAGCTTGAGTAGTTATTTCATAGCATCTTTCTTCTGCAGCACTTGGTTCACATGGCTTCTAAGTAAAAGCCAACAACATCTTGCTCAAAATTTTCAATTTTTGACCCCCCCCCCCTTTTTTTTTTTCTTACTCTCTTGCTCTCACCCTCAAATGTATAGCCACAGTGTACATATAAGCCTACACAAGATAATTATGTGCATTATTTAGCATAGTGGATTTCATGCATCAGAACAACACTACATTGGCCATTTTGCAATAGGGCAGTTGCTTTTAATATTTTTTTCTGTCATTATGCACTAGTTGTCATTGGGATAAAGCACAATAATTTTAAAAAAATAAAATTCCTGAGGATCTAGAAGAATAGGAGCTCCATTATTAGAAAGCAAAGCAGAATATCCACAGGGCTAATTCCCACTTTCATGTCATATGGGCAATATTGCTGCACAATTCCAACTTATATCTTGATTTTTGTTTGAGGCTAGATTAATTGTACATAATTTTCTTCTTTTTAATTTTTAATGATTATCATTCATAGAATGTGGAATTGTATAGCAGTAAAATTAAATTCTGTTCTCATTGTAGCTTAACCATTGAGGGTGGATGCTGGAATAATTCCACCCCTTAATAATAAATATTTTACCATGCAATAACAAAAATGATGAAGGATCTAGATCTCTTTGAATTTCCCAAAATTGGTGTCACATGTTCATGCTCCTTGTCATGACCAAAGACTCATTACTAATGTCTCATTGGATTTTCTTTCTCCTTTTGAAGGTCGCATTGCATAAAACTGTACTACAACATTGAAAAGATAGACAAGACTATCTAACATAGAAGATGGTACAGGAGTATCACTTTTAAAGTAAACCCTTTTGGAAGTCAACTTATAATCACATCACATGGGAGATTCATATTAGACCAATGCAGCCAACAAAAAAACTCCTTTAAAGTAATTTCCTTCCTTTCTAGACCATGTTCTTGTGTTGGAAGATATGAGTGATAATTAATTCCCAGAATATGGTTCATAACTCTTAAAAACAAACACTTTCTTTGGTTACAATGTATTTGTACCTTGATTTTTAGTGCATACTTTTACAACCAAAAAGAGAGAATAATTTCTTAAAAAGTTGGCAGAAGAACAAAACATAATAATAGCTATGATAATGGGGGAGTAATGTTAGCAACAGAAGAAGCAGAACAAAATATCTTTTAGGGTGTTTGGAAGGGTGGTGGGAACCAATGGTGAGAACCACTTTTACTGTAGCATGTGAGAGTTTTATACTGTAGCATATTTTTTTATTGTTACTGTAGCATGTGAGAGTTTTATACTGTTCATAACTAAGATTGTGGTGGGAACTGAGTAGTTCCCACCACTGCCAAACACCCCCAATTTGATTTTTTTTTTTTTGTTAAGTAGCTTTTTTTTTTTTTTTTTTTTGCTAAGTAAATATCTTTGATTGATAATTAAGTATGTACCTTTGTTGTGTACTTTACATTGATTCTTACATTTACTACTTTCCTGAATGGAAAATATCTTTACAACCTCTGATCATGACCATGTATATTTGGATGCATGTTTGAGGTTGATTAATGTGGGAGATTTTTGTTATAGTAGTTGTTTTCTATATTTGCTTACTCTCTTTTCACACCAGATTCCCTTCTTGCACCTTTACCTCCGAAGGCCTGTCGTCCCTTCTAGCTCATTAATTTAGTTTTGAATTTTTATTTTGTCGTCGTCTTTTAGGTATCGTAAAACCCAATTTTGTTATCCAATGGACTATAAATACCCATATTAGCTATTAAATATGGACACATTTAATACAAAATTTGATTTTCTCCATGGATTTGGTTTGACTTTCCAAGTTCCCATATATCAATTACTTCCTCTCTCTTGACTCTTGCAATGATCTGGTTCAGCAAAAGAAAAAGGAAAAAAAGAGTTAAAAATGTTACCAATACCTTGTCATGTTAAATATCTTTTGTAGTGGAAATGTTACACTATCTATTTCTTTTTGTTTTTTGAAGCTTCAAGTGATTGGACAGTTACAACACTTACGACTCTCGAAACTTCAGATTCAATCCATTAATTATAATTATAAATAGTGTAACTACAGTAAAAATTAAAAGTTGCAACAATATAAAACTCTCACATGCTACAGTTCTTAAACTTAAAATGTCAGTTACAACTGAAGCTTAATTTATAGATCATAATGGTGAAATTTCTGCTCACGTTTGCATCGTATATGTAACATATGCAAACAACAGTTCTTAAACTTAAAATATCAGTTACAACTGAAGCTTAATTTATAGATCTTAATGGTAAAATTTCTGCTCACATTTGCGTTGTATATGTAACATATGCAAACATACATGAATTTATCATTTGAATTTTGTTAAAGTTTGCATCACGCGGTGTGAGATAAGTGGATACAAGAAATGAAAATAAAAAGGTGACGTTTTTATAACTTTAACGAAGCTAAAATTGGAAAATAAAAATACCGTGTTGTTTGTGGAGTGCTTAATACTTGTATTGAAGGTGTCGATCGGCATTAGATTTGAAAGAATATAGTGTCTTAAAGACGAGTGGATTGTGTTATCTAAACTTCTTTATCACTTTTAGAGTTATTAAAAGTAGACGTAATTTTTATATTATTATTATTATTATTATTGTTCGAATAAGCAATTGTCACATTAAAATAAACCACAACAATATCATCTGTGCTTATTTGTCTTTTCCTTTATATTACTACCCTCAATAAGGATCAACTAATTATGGCGTTTAAGGCAGGACAGAGAAAGCAAAACAGAAAACCCACAAATTTGAGTCAATAATTTGGAAATATATGATTGTATGTCCGTGAATTTTAATTTCAACCAAAATTTTTAGTTATTACAGTTTGTGTCAAAAAATATAACTTATAATATAAAATTTTTATATATTAAAATATTTTAAACCAAAATTAATTTAAAACACACTTTTAAAACACTCTAATAATGAATCAATCATTACGAAAAATTATTGAAACATAATACCTAGTGCTTATGTAATTAAAAAGTCCTTTTTTTGACTTAACAATAATTGGCACCACAATCTAGAAAAATACTAGCAGTATTTATTATAATAATTATAAAAAAAAAAGACAAAGAAAATGAAGAACTACCAACCTAAGAGTGAAACAAGGCCATTAAATTTGACTCCAATAGATTACAAATAGGAAAGTGATGCCCAAAATTTTATTAGTCAAGACATTACTTTTTGTTTCAACCTCTTAAACTCTTCTATTGTTCCTTTTGTCCCTATCAAACACAATTCACAACGGTATCAAATTTAACAACTTTTCTGGTGTAACTCCTGTTGTATCCATCCCCTCAAAAAAAAAAAAAAAATCCTGTTGTATCTGGTATATATTTATTTTCATTTCATGAGTCATGAACCAACTTTGGATAATAAAGAGTTTCCCCAAAGTATTGCATAAGAATCAAAACGACAATATTTTGTCACAAAATTAGCTTTATATAAGGTTTCGATTTCAAAGGACTAAATTGGCACGTCATGTACTTATCTGTAATGCAATAAGTAGAAATATATTTTATTTTCAAAAATTTCCCCTCTATATTGAGTGGCCACCGTTGCCCCTAGAGTTAAAAAAGAAAGAGAAAAGAAGACAAAAAAAAAAAAAAAAAAAAAAAAAAAAAAAAAAAAAAGAAGAAGAAGAAGAAGAGGAAGAAGCAAAGATTATGCTAAATCCCAAAATGTTACATCACTGATCAAACAAAAAAAAAGTGGAATGTGCACATATAAATGGGTAAGTTGTGGTTTAAAAAAAAGATCACTAGTCATCTCTCTAAGGCCAAATAAATTACATCTCAAAGAGAAATAAACTCCCTTTTTTTTTTTTTTCCCAATGTTAAGACTGATGTTTCACGTTAATGGTGATTTTAAAAAAAAATAAAAATTAAAGGGTATGCGTCAGATGGGAGTGGAGAAACTATTTTGACAAGGAATTCCATTAACATAATCATATTTAAAATGAAAGTGGAAGTCACACAAAGTGCTTCAAGAAAATTCTCCTGTCTTTTTTTTTTTAAATAGTTGAAGGAGGATTGATAGGTGGCAAAGAAAGGGAGTCCACTGAAAACCACTTTGTTTTATGGGAAGAGACGTTCTTCAATTACTTAATCACGCCCCTGGCCCTTCAGCCACCAGAGCAGCACACACAAGTATTAGACTTCTATTCAAAGCATGATGAAATAGAAAAATTCATTAAAGGAGGATGTGCTGGGGTCAACAAATGACCTGTAAAAGATTTACAGCTGTTTCACAAGCATTATTGATCCATTTCCCTCATTCATTTTTCAACTCATCCGTTAAAGAGAGAGAGAGAGAGAGAGAGATGAGAGGACCAAACACATGCATATCCATAGTTTTTGGTAGAACAAGGGATCCTACTTTTCTTTTCTTGTCTAAATTTCAAAGCCATCAATCAATATACTTGTTACTTTTTCTCTTAAAAACTAAGAAGATTGTAAGAAAGTTACTAGATGATAATTTTGTGATAGCCTAATAATTTATTTTTCTTTAAAAAAGACATTATTTATCATATATAGTTTTAGATTGTTCAATCATCATTAAGTTTTGTTAAATTCGCATATTTTACTGATTTTAATATAATTTTGATGGGACATGATGGTCTAGATTTATACAATACCAATAAGCCTGTACCCTACCACAAAATAAGACGACATAAGATTTAGAGACTTAGGACACGCGGCATGCATCTAAAAGTCGTTTGCCAATATAGGAATGGCAGGGCTTAAGCAATGGCCCTACACAGACCAAAAGTGCGCAACATGGTGCAATGGCCGAAAGCAAAGGTTTTGTTGGTTCAATGACTCCCAAAAAGGTTTTTGATTTTAATTCCTAATCTGAAGTTTTTGAGTCAAAATTTACACTTGTATAAAAATGGACACGTGCAGCTCTGCTGTCCCTACAAAATGAACTTTGGTGGGGAATACAGATGGGACTCGTTCCTTCCTGTTGTTGGTAGGAGATGATGGGGATTGGATGCCCTATCATTGTCTCTATCCATATGTCCGAAAACAGTTCTGCAGAACACTGATAAGCTTGAAGAACCTGCTTCCACTTTTGGATTCCACTAGCAAAACTCTTAGCACCAACCCAAAAGAACAACTGCTAACTTGGTAACAAGTCAATATACAACACTACTAACTTCATGTTCTTTGTTATCTGTTTATGTGTGATAGACTGGACCGAAACTGGATATCCTAGGGGTAGTTCTGCTGCATTGAGCTTCACCGTTTCTCAAGCCTCTCAATCTTGTGTGGTGCTTCGGAGAAGAGTACAAACCAATGGTTTAAACTATTCTTGATTCAAGACACTGAAACACGTATAGTTGCTAAAAGCTTTACATTTGGACAGTTTGAACCGGTGCCAAACAGAGGGTTGGTCTAGTTTGCAAACCAACTTGGAGCTTAAGTTTAGGTAAGCTTAGACAAGTATTCAGAGAATCCTTGAAGGAGATACTACTTTTGAAGTACTGCAAAATTGGCCTAAACAATCATACTGAGAATTAAGAGAAATGACATCTCAAAAGGTAGCTCCAATATGAGCATTAACGATGTATTTAACAAACTTGGGGCTGCTGCACTAAAGCATATTTGACTATTTAGGTTTACTAAGGGTCCATTGGCCCTTTTTTTCAAATTAAAAGAATATGCATGATCATTTTACCTAAGCATCTATCTTGTTATATCACATTTCATGAAAAGTTTTATGCACTGCTTGGGAAAGCCACAATTAAACAAAGACAAAGCAAAAGGGGGATTCAATAAAAATATCAAGCTGACCCTTTCGGTAAGTGATATCAACTAAATCAGATTCGTTATGCAATGCTTAAAAAAAAAAAAAAAGAAAGGGAAAAAGGCATGTGACTTTTGGAGTCCAGGAACAAGCTAAGTTGTCCGTACCACATCATTTACATTTTTCTTTTTCATAAAAAAAGGAACTGCTAGCCTCATTACCCCAACCCCAAGTACAAGAAAATGAAAAGATTGGTCAAGACCATGAGAGCATGTAATTGAAACTAAACTTATTAATTCATTAGCAAGATTTCAAAAATTTTTTACTGCCAAATTACAAAAAATACAAAATGGCAAAAAGAATTACAGAAACGAACCATATCTTTTACATCTACCTCATGTGATGGTAAGGTTTCTGCTACAACATGACATCCAAGATGTACATGGAGAACTTTTGGAATATGATCAGGAATTTCATTAAAAAGTAATACTGCCGATTATAAAAATGGGAAAAGTTCCATCTACGCAGCAACCGCAACCTTTTCTTGCTTCTTACCATGTGTCTTTGGAGGCTTTTGCTTCTCTTCTGGTCCTGGTTTCTCAATTCCTTGAATGTCAGTTATCCTTAACTTAGTCAATTCCTGAAAAAGAGAACGACGGTCAAAGAGTTGCTTACTAATGTACTCGCATCAACCACACAATTGGTTTCTGACGTACCTGGCGATGTCCTTTGGTTCGACGATAATTCTTTCTCCTCTTTTTCTTGAAAATAATTACTTTAGCATCCAATGCCTGCAAGGAAAGGGGTGGGAAAGAATTGATATAAAAACAAACAAAGAACATTGGCTTTTACAATTTTTAAAATTCCATAATGAGAGAGAAAGAAGATACAGGTTTTTTGCAAAGACATATCACATAACTCGTGACTCTTTTTGACAGGGTATAATTCACAGCCCTTATACCCAAAACTCAAACGACATATAACTTGTATCTCTTGTACCAAATTACCTGCCATTCATTTAAAGTCTTTGAACTGCTACTATCAACAACGGTAAGAAAGAGTTCCCTAAGCATGTCTAAGCTTTTCAATCAAGGTTTTAAAAGATGAAAACGGAAACCGAGGCGTTTTGTCTAATTGAGGCGAGGCGTAAGCCTCAAGGCAGATTGAGGTGAGGCAAGGCGTAAGCCTCAAGGCAGATTGAGGCGTAAGCCTCTAATGTAAAATAAAAAATTCAAAAAATTAAATAAAATTCATAAACATGCCATAAAACACACACTTAGTTTATCACAAAACTATAAGACACAATAAGAAAGTGCATAAAACACATACAATATAATTTATACGCTACTGCTCTTCTTATATAGTTATACTTACATGGCTTTTGTAGCACAAAAGATGACTCTTTTCTTTTTTTTTTTTGCGAAAATAAAACAACTATAAATCTAAATAAATAAAAAATCACATACTGCTTTCTTGATATAACTTTCATTTTATATAACATTATAACTTTTGTATAACACCTACTTCTATAAAATATACATTACTACAGTAGCTAAGAGGGGAAAAAAAAAAAAAAAAAACCCAGCCTACGGTAAAAAATAAAAGGAAAAAAAAAAACCTAAGGAGTAAAGGCTGAGGAGGTCAAAATCTGAAGGTGGCTGTTGCCGGTAGGTCATCGCTCTGGTCACTGCTCATAGGGCAATGGGCTTGAAAGTTGCAGGGGTTGAAGATGAAGAGAGGGTCGATGATGAAGAAGGGGGCAGATGATGAAGAAGGGGGCAGATGATGAAGCAGATGGTAGACTTAGGGTTTGAAAATCTATTTGCATATTTTGATCAAATTAAAGCCCAATTTTGGTATTGGTTGACTTTCTTTAAAAGAGAAAAAAAAGATTGGGTTGAAAACCGGCTCAAAATATCCTTCAATCTGAGGCTCACGCCTCATAAGCCTTGAGGCGAAAACGCCTCAAGGCGCACGCCTCAATGAAAAAAGGCATAAGCCTCGTTCAAGCCATTTAAGGCTTAAGCCTTGAAGCGCTGATTGAGCGTCTCAAACTGAGGCGCACCTCGAGGCGTATGCCTCGAACGCCTTTTTAAACCATGTTTTAAATACACAATGCAAGTGAAATGCAACTAATTGAAGGAGATTATTAGCACTCTATTTCCTTGGAAATTGCCCCAAGTAGGTTGAGTTAGAGATAACTAACAATCATTCATATTCTAAGACTAAAGTCCATTTCTAGTCTTATGTTGTTTTACACAACATGGATTTGTCAAATCAAAGATGTTTGCTTTAACAGAGCAGATGTCTCATACAATCTACCAAGCCAGATTCACTCTTGAGATAGAATCAAATACATGCCGTTGGTTTCACCGGCTCAAACCACATTTCAAACCTTTGTACTACAGTGTTTTCTCTTGCAAAAATTTAAATTTACATTCAAACTTTTAGTTCAAACCTATAAACCAAACAAACACATAGTTTCTTTGTCATCATCGTAAAGTTTCTTTTTGTTTTAATTTGGTAAGGACATCAGGAAGAATAAAGTTGTTTACAGAAACTATAGAGAAGGCAAAATAGAATAACAAGGAAAAGAAAACGCAGTCACACTCACATGCTCTTCGACAACAGCATGAACGGTTGCATCTGGTACTATAGGCCTACCAACTATGGTCTGACTCCTCGAGCCCAGCAAGAGAACCTTGTTCAAAATGAGCTGCAGTGCAATGAAGCAATAAAAATCATCCAAAGAGGTTTTGTGTAAATAATTTGTTTTGCAGGGAAAATCATAAAAGATCACAACCATAGAAGACCTTAACGTAAAATCTTATTATCAGTATCACAACAGGAAACGTTAAAAGAGAACACAAATTGCAAAGAGATATAACTGCTTGTTTACTAAAGCCGTGAACCAAGAACCAGAAATTTATGAACCATGATAAATCTCTAGATAAAAAACTCCAGAAACTAATTTCTACAATAAGCGTAACCTTATTTCCAACCATGTAACTCCACCTTGCCTCAGCTCAACCAGACAACCTCATGTTCTAAGTCCAAACAACTACAGGATCAAGCCCAATTTCACGGTCGGACTTCAGAACACCCTTTTAAACAAGCCATAAACCACATCAGCCCAAACCCACTTTATCTTTCTCAAACCGTTGCAGAACAGAGACCTCGAACCTTCAAAGAGAAATATTACGTCCATCTATTTTAAGCAGCTTCCAAGCCCAAAGATAAAAAATTCTAGCCTTCACACATTCAATAGTTTCATTTTCACTCAAAATCTTGGCTCTTTCAGTCACTGCACATTATAAGAAACACTCCGCACATTGCACTTTGCAGTTGCTTACAAAGACAGCAATAAAAATTTTGCAGTGTATTTTTTGTTTTAAAAAAAGAGAATAGCATACCTTGTCGTTCACCTCGCAAAATTTCAATTTCTCGGTGAAAATGCAGTCTCCATTACTGATCTTAAACTGATGCGAGCCAATCTACCAAAACCACACCAAAATTAAATTAAAAAAAAAGACCACAAATTAACTGAATAATTATATATATATATATATATATACATCATTTTATCCATTTTTTTCTAAAAAAATTGAACTAGGATCGACATTCATCAGAAAGTAAACAAATGAGAGCAGATTGCAAACCTGAACAACGGCAAAAACAGGTTTATACGGCTTGAAAACCCTATCAGAATTTTTAAGCGAGCCGATCACATTGTACCCGATGGCGGCAGCCTCCGCTGCTCTCTCTTCCGGAGAAAGCTCCCTTCTTGAACCGCCACTAGACGCCGAAACATCCTCATCCTCGCTAGATTCCGCAACTTCCTCTTCGCCGTCGTCTTCTTCACCGTCTTCGGTGCCTTCATCGTCTTCGCCTCTGTTCGAGGAGAAATGGCGAGCCTGCGACCATTGGTCGTGCCGGGGAGATCGTGGATTGGCAGAAATGAACGCGAATTTGGCGGTTAGGGTTTCGAGGGGTCGTTGGTTGGGGCAGGGAAGTGGCGTGGCAAGGGAGCGGACTGAAGCGTGGTCTCTGGAGAAGAGAGATGCGGCCTTGCGGGTCAGAGAGTGAAGGCACCGTCTGGACGCCATTGGAGCGCGTGACTGTCACCTTCGACTCCGAATTTTGGGAAGTTGTATGAGCTCGGAGCTCCTCTGGTGATCTAGGGTCCTACGGGGATTTTGCCTTCTTTTTTTCCCTTCGTCCTTTTAGAATCTTTTTTAATACATACCTTGCCTTTGGTTGGATTCTTCACGAGGAGAATTTTATTATTTTATTTTGGCAATTTTTTGAGTGGGAAGGAAAAAAAATTCCCATCAATAGAAATATGTTGTGTAGCCGTTTGATTTGTGTTCTACGATCAAAACAAAAATAAATACAGTCAGTAAAATAAAATCATAAATGTGAAAATTGAGGCTCTTCATCACCGTTACTATCTTTATCGATGTTAGTTAAATTACGATGAAAAACACATGACAAACAACCAATGAATAAATAAAGTGATTAAAGTAAATAACAAAACTAAAATTTATAATGGCTTATTCTTGAATGAGCTATGTCTATTGTTGAGATGTTCATTATGTTGGATCAAAATTTACAAGATAACTTGAGTACAATGTTTTTTAAGTGATTTTTGCAATGTAACAACAAGTAAAAATTACGTCAGTTACCTTCTGAGGAGTCCTCCCCTCTATTTATAGAGGTCAAATGAGGTGATTACATTAACGGTTACCACTCCTTTCCTCTGATCATGGGGTAGCTAAGCGTAGTGGTGGTGTGAAGTAGTGGGTGGTTACTACATATAGTACGCCCATGTTCTTCTAGTAATGGTAGTTATGGAGATGTGTCCACAAAAATTAGAGTGGTTTCGAGGAGTCTAGAGTTGTTAACTATCACATACGAGTGATGAGGAGCGAGCGACAAGCGACAAGGAGTGAGTGAGGAGCCATCAAGTGGAAAATGAAATCAACTAGTGGTGAGCCAACTCGAGGCAAGTGAGGCTAACAAATGACAAACCGTTGAATGCTGAACCAACGAGTGGTGAGCCGACAAGTGGCAAGCCAATGAGTGTCGAATCGATGAGTGTCGAAGAGCGAGGAGCAAGTAGCAAATACCCTTCTTGTAATGATAAGCAAATACTCTTCGTATAGTGATGATTTACAACTGACGAGTGACAAATAGTGACCAATGACTTGCCACTTCTAACACATGAGAGGTTGTCGAGTGGTGAATAGGCAACTAGGCAACCATCAAGTAGTCGATTGGATGACCATCGAGCAATGGACAAGATGATAGTCGAGCAATAAATTGGGTGACCATCGATTTTACAACTAATTGATTAGTATGAACTTATGACTAGTTCCAAGCAAAGCGGTCTCTGATCATGTGTATGATTGTAAGTGGTAGACAAAGTATGACCTCCAACAAATAGGGCCCCACTCCTGTAATGACCGAGAAAATTTTAAAATTAAATAATGTATTTTACAAATTTGAATCAAGGATTTTTTGGGAAACATCGTGTATCAATTTTGTAATTGAAAAATTTATGGAATTAATATAAGAACATTCAAAAAAAATGCTATAGTAAATTTTATCGTTAAATTTATTAGCCATCATAGTTTAATAAATTGATTGAGAAATTCTACCATAACTAAGGCGGGAGAAATTTCAATATGCATTAACTCAAGAAATTTAATAATGAGAATTTCTAAGCACAGTATAATATTTGAAGTGTGCTGAGAAATACTCTAAAGCATATTAAATCCTTAATTACCAATTAATTTGAAATCGGAGCTACGTTAGTAACGGATTGACAAATAACGCTACACAAACTCATATAGTGACACTGTTAAAAAAACTACATCATTACTGAGTTTAGATACTGAAAAAGTCAAGCTTAGATTTTTTGTCAACCTTAAAATAAATTTTAAGACTCAGCGTAGTCAAAATCGATACGCAATTAAACTTATATCGATATTGGTCCATATTGTGATTGGCGTATTACAATATTTGAAAAATAAGAGGAGACTTGTCAGATATTAAAATTTCCTGTCAGCAAAGTGAGTCATTGCTAATAGTATAAAATCATCTGCTTAATTTGTAACTTCCAAGAATCAACTAGGGACAAGAATCCCTTAATTTTAGCCTCCACCCCATGATGAGTATCCTTCGGCAATTAATAAAACAAACCCAACATTCCACTCTACCCTCCAAATGGCGCCGCATTTAGGGAAATTTAAGCTTAATTTAAGCTTTATTAAGCCACTTAAGCGACTAATTAACCTTGAGTTAAGTGGCAAAGATCAATTAAGGAAAGTCTATATAAAGATGACCAAGTTAACCATCACAAAATTTTCTTCACTTTTGCTTCTCCACCTCCCTATCTACCGTGTGTATTAAAGGTATCCAAGAAAAGATTTTTTTTTTGCTTCCAAATTTCCTCCCAAAGCCTAATCAAAACAAGCCAAAATCCCAAAATATTTTCTACCACTTTCATACCACAAAACTAAGTTCAACAAAGAAGAAGAAGAAAAGAAGAAATATGGATTCTTAGAGCCTTGAACTAAGTAATATCTACACTTTTCTTTCTTCTCCTTTTTCCTAGCAAAGAAAGAAATATGCTACTTAGAGAGTTTTAGTATGAAAACCAAAACAAAGCTAATTTTTTTTTACATGCTTAAGTTTGTGATTTAATGTGTTACAAGAAGAAGAAAAAGAGGAGATAGAAGCCTTAAGATCACCCTCCCAAGAGTAGTCATCAAGGGTAAGTAATCTAAACTTTTCCTTAATTTTTTTTGGGTTAAAGTTTACAACTTTATGAGAGACTTGATGATTAGGTGAGGAAATAGATTGTAATAACTATTTATGTGTTGATTAGAATAGTTTGTGCTTGTATGAGATGTAAAAAGTTATTGAGTGTTTGGTAAGGTGGTTAGAACTGTTGGTTAGAACTGTTTTTATTTAGCACGTGAGAGCTTTACACTGTAACGATTTTTTTTAAATTGTTATTGTAGCATGTGAAAGCTTTATACTGTTTATAATTGAGAAAGTGGTGTATACCACTATTGTCAAACACTACTTTAGTATTTACATGTTAGGATTATGCTTTTGCAAGTTTTGATTTATAAAAAAATTTTCTACAAACTTTGAACGTATACACGGAAGCCTTAGAGTCGCTTTTAAAAATTTTTCCGAACATGGGACTTTTATACTTCAATGGTTTGAACAAAACTTGTTGACTAAGTAAAAACATAGTTTTGACTCTAAATAGACTTACCGAACAGTTTTTAAGGACTGCCTAAAACAGTCCCAAAAAACTACCTTAAGGCAGCCTAAAAACTCCCTAAAGCAGTTTGTAGAAACTACCCAAAATAATTTCAGGAGTGTTGGAACTATTTTGCCATTTTCGGGCCATTTCGGATTTGAATTTTATGTTTCACTGACACAAAAGTTTTAGATTTTGACGATATGAAAAACTTTGAGGAAGAATTTTTTTTTTTTTTTCCAAAATCTACCTCTAAAACCACCCAAAATAGTTCCAGGAGGACGACGGTGGCGGCTACGACTTGGAGATCCAATATGAGGCAACCAATCAACGAGGATGATGGCAGTGGCGGCTGTGATCCTCGTCGCTAGTTGTGTGATAATCTGAGCTTCCAATCGCTGTTCGATCGTCAGCCATGGTAGCACAAAGATCCAAATTTCAAAGTCATCTATTCGATCGTCACCGTGGTTGCAAAAAGAATGGAGCTTTCAAACGTTGTTCCATGGCTGCTAATTGCTGGTGGATTGTTGTTTGTTCTTTTGGGATGAGAAGAAACAAAGAAGAGGAAGATTAAAAAGAGAAGAGAGAGAGGAGATAGGGAAAGGTGAAGAAGAAGGAGAATAAGAAAGAGCAAGGGAAGATAGAAGAGAAATGAAGAAAAAAAAAAAGAAAAAAAGGAAAAGAAAAGGAGAATAAGGATAAAAAGGAATTAAAAAATAAAATTAAAGAAAAAAATAAAAACGCAGCTTTGAAAATGTAGAAATAGAAAGACATTTTTAACAAAGTGTTCATAAAAAGCATTTCATATAATTTTCTCAAAAAAAAAAAAAAAAAACCTACCCAAGTCGCCCTAAAAGCAGGTTAATAAGATAATTGGCCCAATTACGTTTATTGAATTAAAATATATTTCTAATTTATAAAAATTCTACAAATATCTCATAATGATATCATTAAAATTATTTATATGTAATTATATAATACAATATCATTAAGATAATCACTATATCATTAAAGATATTTTTAAAATATTTTAAATGTTATGTTAAATTTTAATTCCATAACAATAATTTATACACTTATTGTAATTTTTTTCCTAAAAGCATACGTATTCCATACTCTTGCACCCATTTGGACTCCTCGCACGCGACCCGAGAAGCCCCAAAAAAAAAAAGCCCGGGATCCTCCGTGTAACAGACGTCATCGTCCCAACGAAATTCAAGTTGTTTCCTCCCTCTGGTTTCCATTTCCTTCGAAACAAAGCAATCTGAAGAAACAAAAACAAACACACAGAGATCTCTCCATCTAACGCCATGGCCGGCCGGTACGGCTTCTCATCGTCCGTTCAGGAGACCATGGAGGTGACTCAGACTCCAGCTGCCGATCTCGCTCTTAACAACTTCGCTTACGTTTCATCCTCCGATCTTCCCAACTTCGCGGTTCCTGGCTCTAAGCTTTTCCTCGCTCTGATCGGCAATTCATTCGTTCTCTCTCTTGGATATCCTTTTCTAATAATCGATTTTTCTTTTTCTCGCATCGAATTATCCCATTTTCTGTTATATAATCTGGTTTTTGGTAGAAATCTAGTTGAATTTTGGTGCAATTCTAATGGTTTTTTTTTTTTCGTGTTCTTAAATTAGATACTTTGCGTGTGGATTTCTGTAAAACTGAGAACGTAATTTTTTTTTAATTCTTTCTTGAAAAGATTTTATCTTCTTTTTGAGTTTCTCTTAACGAAGTAGATACTGCTCATCCAATCGTAAAAATCAGACAAATCGCCCTAAACGCAATCCAACGTCGACTTGTGAAGGTTTCTACTGGTGATGCAGTATCTGTGACCAGGTTATTGTCAAATCAGCGCTTACATTTTTGATTTTTCGACATTTGATTGATGATTTTTTGTTTGTTTCGTTTTGCTAAATTGGGGTTTTGTAATTCGTTTAGGTTTATTCCACCTGACAATTTTAACCTGGCATTGCTCACGCTAGAGTTAGAGTTTGTGAAAAAGGGAACTAAAAATGAACAGGTGTGTGGATTTTGTTGGGACTCGCATTTTCTGTTTGGTTATTGATCAGCATGACGATCATTCAAGGTGATTTTATGTACTTGTGTAGGTTGATGCTGTTCTCCTGGCTAATCAGCTCAGAAAGAGGTTTATCCACCAGGTAAAGCTTCTTTTTATAGATTGATGTTATACATGTTTTGTGTTAATAGCATTGTTAAATGTCCAGAAAATGCTATTCAGAATAAGGGTATTGTTTGTTAGCAAACTGTTTACGGTGTCATGATAAAAGCAGAGGATCACACATTGTCATTTTAGATGTTATACATGTTTTGTATTAACAGCGTTGTTAAATGCTGAGAAAATGCTATTCAGAATAAGGCCCTGTTTGGTTCGCTGGACTGGATAGGATTATAAGAACTGGATTGGATGGTGCTTAATGCTATCTTATGTATGGCAAACTACCGTATTAAATATCCGGAAAAACAATCTAATGTGTTTGGTTTGTTATCATATTGAATTAATAAAATGAAGTAATTAAAAAATAGTTTGATTAAATAAATCATATGTAATAAAAAATTACCCAAATTTAGAGCGAGTAACAAAAATAAGAAAATTAATATCTGATTTATAATGAAATATTTGTTATTAAAAAACATAATTACTAAAATTTAAATGGTGACATTAAAAAAATTGTTCATGTTTTTCTATTAACAATATTTAATATTAAAACTTTTCTATTAAGAACAATATTCAACATCCGTATTAACAATTATCTAAAAAAATAACTATTAACAATATACATTAACATTATATACGATTTCTCTTCAAAACAAAAAACAAAAAAATCAAATATATCCGGCTTTTGTCTCTCCTGCTACTCTGTACAGAAACTTGTTGCGCTGGTTTCGGTGGCCATTGGAATTCTTGTAAAGCATGCTTGCATTTTAGATATGGTGGGCCACAGGACTTCTGGCATTGGGTTTGATCTCTGGCGAACTACTTCGGCACCGGCTAGCTATGTTGGTGGCTTCTTAGCTCCAACAAATATGAAGGAGAGGGGGCAACGGGACTTTGGCTTGGTTGCGACGTTGGGTCGGAGAACTACTTCAATCCCAACTCTGGACTAATTATCCCACCATTTTTGGTGGGATTACTAATCCCATGAATTTGGGACTTTTTTTGGTCAATGGCAAATAGTCCGGTCAACATTTGATACAAACATGGGATTGGGATACATAATCCCAATCCCAGTCCTCATCCCGTGTGCCAAACACGGCCTAACGGTATTTTTTGTTAGCAAACTGTTTACGGGTATCATGATAAAAGCAGGGGATCACACATTGTCATTTTAGATGTTCTTGTCATTTTCACACTGTCATTTTAGATGTCCTCGTTATTTTCATTTTGGTTGATGCAATAGGCTTTGATCTCCTACTCTTTAGTTTGTTGCACTTCCCTTTATCTTTTTAACTTTTTGGTATTGATCATGGATCTTTTGCCTGGTCTAGGTTATGACGGAAGGACAAAGAGTATCATTCGAGTATCATGGTAATAATTATATTTTCACGGTCACTCAAGCTGCTGTGGAGGGACAAGAAAAGTCTAATGGTCCTGACAGAGGGATGATTTCCAATGATACATATATTGTTTTTGAAACCTCAAATGCAAGTGGGATAAAGGTAAGTTTTTTATTTTCCTGCATTCTTACTTGTTTTGAAAATTTTACATCATGGTTGTCACTACAGTTCTGAACTTGTAGCTGAGCTACATTATGTTGGGTTGCATTTTGATTAACTGTTATTTTCTTTATCTGTAATAAAACTCTAAAAGTAACCTCAGGTAGATTGATTGTTAAACTCTTTACAGTTCTACTGCAACATGTTTTCTTAAAAAACTGAAAAAGGTTATTTCTGAAGGTGTAGAACCTGCTTTAAGTTATTAAAAACGTGCACATACTGTATGCAGTAGGCACGTAATGCCATACATTTTAATGTTGTAGCTTACTTTTCTTCGCACAGATTGTCAATCAGCGTGAAGCTGCCAGTAGTAACATCTTCAGGCAGAAGGAGTTTAACCTTCAGGCACTAGGTATTGGTGGCTTGAGTGCAGAGTTTGGGGATATATTTCGAAGAGCGTTTGCTTCACGTGTTTTTCCTCCACATGTGACAAATAAGTAATCTGTTTGTGGCCTTCTGATTATGTAGAACCGCTGGTTTATTATTATTATTATTATTATTATTATTTATATTTTTGTTGTAGAATGTTCTTTTAATTTGGAATGTTTTTATGTTTCAGACTGGGGATAAAGCACGTGAAAGGCATGCTGCTGTATGGACCGCCTGGTACTGGAAAAACTCTTATGGCTCGTCAGATTGGAAAACTATTGAATGGAAGGGAACCGAAGGTTTGGAAATAGCTAAACTCTTCTTGAATTGAGATGTTCAATGGCAAGGAAAATTGAGGTCGAATGCATGTTGGAAAGATTTTTGTTCCTTGATTTTAGGTGAAGTTGATAGTTTAAGGAAGTTAGAAAACTTGAACATATAGGATACCTGATGAAATTGTGAAAGTGATACTTTGGTGGTCACAATTTTGTATTTTTATTTCTTGCCTGTCCAAGTTACTGAATTCAAGGATTCCCACATTTTGTACGAGCAACAGAAAAGGATTGTTGATAAACAGCTATTAGAGTTACTATTTTCTTATATCCGCACTCTTTGGATTCCAACATGCTTTTTTTCTGTAAATTTCAGGCCATTGCTTAACCATCCGCTTATATATTTTGGTGCTATGTAAATTTTTATTAGATTCTTGTGCTGTTTGGTCATTGTCTGGATGAGTTCGTGAAATGGAAATCAGTAGCTAGTATTTTGTTCCTACCATTCATTTAGGCAGTGAATTTAGGTTTAGTTTTTTGATTATGAATCTCCTCTCACCAGATTGTCAATGGACCTGAAGTATTGAGCAAATTTGTCGGTGAGACGGAAAAAAATGTGAGGGATCTGTTTGCTGATGCTGAGAATGATCAGAGAACTCGAGGTGAGATAGAGTCATAGACATGCATGGTCAAATGTAATAAATTGATCTTCTGGTATTTTCTTATGTTATTGTCCTCTACTTTGCAGGGGACCAAAGTGACTTGCATGTCATAATCTTTGATGAGATTGATGCTATTTGTAAGGTATGGGATTTTGCTGATCCGTATTAGATTTATTTTTCCTTTTTTTTTTGGGTACTGGATTTGGTAGTAGCATCTATAGGTTGCTGCTGATTATGACCGTTAGTCTTTCAGCTCACTTTTTGCTCTTTTTTTTCAGTAATACATCTGTGAGATTGATAAACTTCCTTTCGTTATTGGCTTGCACTGTATCAAATTAGGGTTTCCCCTTCATTATTATTACTTAAATTTTTTCATTTTTTATGACGTAATATGTGGAATTTAAATGTGATGTTCATTTGAAATTATATGAGCATTTTATGATATTATCTTTTTACTGTAGAATTTAAATATGTGATTTCATTTGAAACTTTGAGTATTTTTCTATATTCTCTTAGGCCATTTGCTTGAATTTTATATCGCTCAGTTTTTTCACTTCTTTGTTACTTGGCCGTTAGTCATGGTGACTTGCTTCTAATTTGTAAATACAGTCAAGAGGTTCAACTAGAGATGGTACTGGAGTTCATGATAGTATTGTAAACCAGCTACTTACAAAGGTATGGGAATGGTTTCAACTGTTAGGCTTTGAAGTGATAAAAAATTCTTCTTCAGCCATAATACTCTTTATCTTTTATTGAGATTTCCCCGGGCAATATCATCTATTACGACTGAGACACTAATTGCTTTCCAGATTGATGGTGTAGAGTCTTTGAATAATGTTTTGCTCATTGGAATGACCAACAGAAAGGATCTGCTTGATGAAGCCCTGTTGAGGTGCTTTCTCTATCCTTTGTTATTCAAATAACTGTAGTCTACCTGAATCCAGATTATCTTGCGTTTTAAAGAATGAGTATTTATTTATTCTCAACAGTGATACATTTTGGTATAATTCGATAAATTGCCAATGCTATCCAAAAGAACTCATTGTTTATGAGAAACATCTCGTGATATCACCATATTGCTTGTAATTTGTTGTTGCAAAATATAAAACACTTCCTAATAGCCATTGCACTCACTCTGAATTATGAAGATTCTTGGTATTTACTTTAGTTCCAACAAAATGACGTATGAGAAAAAGTTTCTGGTGACAAACTTTTGAAACATTTCTTTAGAAAACATCTTCTAATTTTTCGTCTTCCTGTTGTGTAGACCAGGACGGTTGGAGGTTCAAGTCGAGATAAACCTTCCTGATGAGAATGGCCGGCTGCAGATTCTTCAAATTCATACAAACAAAATGAAAGAGAACTCCTTTCTTACCCCTGATGTGAACCTTCAAGAGCTTGGTATGTCTGTTCATTACGTATGCTTGTTAGATTTACATAGTCGGTCCTCATTTTATTAAAAATGAAGAAATGTGTGGAAAAAGAATGTTGGAAGATGAAATACCATGTCCTATGATATGGTCAATGTTATTGGCCTTCATCCTCCCTTGAACGGTTTACCTTGTTCTGATGATAGACTGTTCCTAAATTGGTTTTATATTTTATAAATCGTTTATTTGGAAGACTTTTTTGACTGTTGGTCGTTTGAACTTTAACCACGTGTGTTATGGATGGTTGAACTTAAAATACCTTTTGTTTTATTTATATTTTGTTTTTTTGGTGCAGCTGCCCGTACAAAGAATTATAGTGGTGCAGAACTTGAAGGTGTTGTAAAAAGTGCAGTATCATTTGCTTTGAATAGGCAACTGAGTATGGATGATCTTACCAAGCCGGTGGATGAAGAAAGTATTAAAGTGACTATGGATGACTTTTTGACTGCACTTCAAGAAATTGTACCTGCATTTGGAGCATCTACGGATAATCTTAGACGATGCAGGTATTGGTTTTTTCTATTATCTGGGATAGGTCCAGTTTGAATATTATGCCCATGTAGGTTTTTTATTTTCATGGTTAAAATTTGTCATGTATCCTGAGGAGCTTCTCAGGATAAATGCCCTCTTTGACATTGTGATCTATATTCTTTCTTATTAGACTGGCAGATTGTGCAATAACTTCTTTCCCCGAAAATATAGCTCAGTTGTTTGTAACATGATCTGTAGGCTCAATGGTATGGTTGATTGTGGTGATCGACATAAGCATATCTATCAAAGAGCTATGCTACTTGTAGAGCAAGTTAAAGTGAGCAAAGGAAGCCCACTTGTTACCTGCCTTTTGGAAGGGCCTAGTGGCAGGTACACCCGGTTTCTGTTTTTTAATTTTTTTTTTATTGCAAAAACTCTGAACCTTACTGGTCTTGGACAGTGGTAAAACGGCGTTATCAGCTACCGTTGGCATTGACAGTGATTTTCCATATGTCAAGATAGTAAGCTCCTGTCCATTTTTTTTTTCTTTCCTTTTGATAAATTTCATTTTCAACAAGTTTATTTTCATTTCTGGATTGGATAGGTCTCAGCTGAGTCAATGATTGGTCTTCATGAGAGTACCAAATGTGCACAGATTGTCAAGGTTTGTGAACGCCTCGTTTATGAGCCACTTGAACTCTTTTGAAGAAATTCTATTATTTTGATCAGTGCTATTTACTCTCCAGTTGCGAATCACCTTTGTTGTTATGAACTATTTTCCAGAAGTTGACAATTTATGTCTCTGCTTTTTAAACCTTGTATATTTTGCTGTCTAAGAAACATTCGTTGGCCTTGTGTATTTGATTCTTATTTTTTTTAATCTTTGCTGTTTAAAGGTTTTTGAAGATGCATACAAGTCACCATTGAGCATAATCATCCTTGATGATATTGAGAGGTAACTACAGCTCATTTAATGTTGATTAACGCTAGCACACTTTGATCCTAGTCTGCCTTAGTCTTCCCTTTGTATTTTCATTTAACCAAGTCTTTATTCAAATTTTGTTGCAGGCTGCTGGAATATGTTGCTATTGGACCTCGCTTCTCTAATATTATATCTCAAACTCTTCTTGTCCTTCTTAAGCGGCTTCCCCCAGAGGTTTGTTATTTCCTTGTCTTGATTGGTTAAATTGATTCTATATAAAATAATGTTTATATTATATAATCTTGTTTCTGCACTTAGGAAAAACATTGAATTAAGTTTATGTTTGTATTTGACATCAGAATATTGATAGTAATGGATGTAACTTCATTTCTCTGTTTATGATAGTTAATTTCCTGGGTGTCCTGCCATTAATCATACTGCCACCTATATTGTCTGATTACACAGCTTTATTCGCTTAACATTGAGTAATATTTTATACCCGCTTTTTTCTGCTTGACTCCAAGTTCTAACAGGCCTGTTCAAATTGATTATCAGGGGAAAAAGCTTATGGTGATTGGGACCACAAGTGAAGTAAGCTTTTTAGATTCCATTGGTCTTTGTGATGCTTTTGCGGTTACTTACCACGTACCCACATTGAAGACTAGCGATGCAAAGAAGGTAACTCACATTATTCCCATTTTGTTTTTGTCTCTAATAACTATGTTTTGAGACTCCTGTTGGTCATTAAAATGTGAATCTATGTGGCTTATAAAACTTAGGCTGTTGAAATAAATCAACCATTTAGGAGTATATCTTAACTTGGAATTTGTAAAAATTAAATACAAATGTTTTAAGAGTTGGAGGTTTTAAACAACGGAACAAATTCTTAACTTAAAATTTGTAAAAATTTAATACAGACCTCATGGGCACCTACACAACAAAAATCATAGTTTCCTGCCTTCTAAAGATTGTAGGGTTCTTCGGGAGGAAAAATCTAAAAGAAAAATTAAATACAAATGTCTTAAGAGTTGGAGATTTTAAATGGCGGAACATATTCTGCCAAAGCGGAGAAAATCCAATCATATGAAAAGTGTGCACTTTTTCATAATTACATTTGACAAAACTGGAAAACGGTAACCTTTATTGTTCACTTCATCTTGTTTTTGAAGCTTAGTTTTCCCCTGTTTCCAAATCTTGCTGAGTAGTTCCTTTGCAGACGCAAGCTCAGTTCAATGACCACAAATTTATGTGTCGAGTCTTTGTTTGTTATTCATTTGTGCTCTCTCTTATACCAGGTGCTGCAACAATTGAATGTCTTTGCTGATGACGACATTGATGCAGCTGCGGAGGCACTAAATGATGTAAGTTACTTTGGCCTTTTTGTTGCTTTTTTATTTTCAAATTTGTCCATTTAGTTAATTCTGGTGTCATTTACCTTTTTGATTTATGGGGTATTTTACTTTAGGTGGTATCTTTTTTTTTTTTTTTTTTTTTTTTTGTGTGTTGAGATTACTTAAAATAATATCAGTTAATAAATTGTTCTCCAATGCTGGCTCTGTCTGTGTAATTCCTCTTTTTAGATGCCCGTCAAAAAGCTGTATATGTTGATTGAGATGGCAGCCCAAGGTGAGGCGGGAGGATCTGCCGAGGCTATATACTCTGGTCAAGAGAAAATTAAACTTGCTCACTTCTATGACTGCATTCAGGATGTTGTCCGGTATTAGTTTCTATGCAATGTTTTGAAGAGTTGAAAATTGATAGAACATCCGGACTTTTGAGCCTCATGTATTTGTATGTAATCCGAGCCTCCTTCCCCCAACCCCATCCCATGCTATCCACTTTTTGTAACTCCCCAACTTTTATTGGTGGAGGTGGAGCTTTGTGTTGTTTACAATTCTCTACTTCCTCGTGTGGGTTGAGATGAGGCCTAATTTGAATTGAATTAATATTTCTAAATAACTTAATATTTGCTGCTAGTTTACTTTGCACTGAAATAGACAAGCTAATCCTAGTGCAACTGATGGTTCATCGTACTAATCGAAATGTTGCTTTAGATTTATGTCAAAGGACCACTATATCACACCCCAATGCAAGCGTGGTCCACTCAAATATTGCATAGTATTTGACAAACTTTGTTCCAACTCAACAATATAAAACTCTCATATGTTATAATGTAAAGCAAAATTATGTTACAATATAAACCTCTCATATGCTACAGCATTTTTATTTCTTATTTTCAGTTTTAACTTGTTTTTTAAACATCCTTTAGTTTAATTCTGTCATGACAGCATAATTATATATTTTCAAAATGCTAAGAATATCAACTTATGAGTTGTTATATTTTTATTGATAGGTGCTTAAAAGATTATCATATTAATAAACTACGTCTTTCAAAATGAATTAATGACCACTCATGAGTTGCGATAAAAATTGGGAACGTTACTCACATAACAAACCGATAAGCGCACACAACGTGTGAAACAGACGAGACCAGGAAACTCAGCATATACAATCAATACGCAACTGGTTAACTTTCATGATGGTACGTCGCAGCTATTTTGAAGAATCACAAATTGGACAATTTGGAATCACCATTCGCAGAGATCGTCGATAAAGACTTGACATAGCTATTATAAAAACTAAAATCTGCGCAAAGACATGTAGCGACTACACAGAAAGCAGTGCAGCTCAGGCGTTTAACAACTTTTATTGTGCTCACAAGAATTGTGGATAATGAACTAATGAGGATAAATCTTGTCGGCCTTTTTTTTTTTTTTTTTTTTCACTCAAAAGCCATGTTCAAAGATATGTAACGTTCTCACATGTAAAGCCAATCAAAAAGCTTCCCCACAAGGAAAATCAATCTCACTTCAATTTCCTGAATAATTAGTGGGGAAAAAAGAGAACCAAAAACAAGAGCAAATGCCACTAAATTCAGTTTTAGACCATTGTAATCATCCTACTAAATACATTCATGCAATAGCAAGCTTCATTGTTCTTCCCATGAAGCAAGCCAACAATGTATACAACTTATTATATTATATATATATATACACTATACACACAAGGGTTATTTTTCATAAACATGGATTTGTACATAATCTTTTAACCAGATAATATAAATAAATAAATAAACACTGGAACTAATTCCGGCCAAAGTTGACACTTTACTTAAATTCTACCCCCAATTTCAGCAACACCCAGAATACAACAATCAATCCTCAAGCATCAACAAAAACATTTTTTTTTTGGGGGAAAAAAAAGAAAAAAAATGTAAAGGAACAATTAGGAATTAATCATACTTTTCTCTCCATGAATAAACAAGGAAGAAGACCCAAGAGAGAGCCAAGAGGACGTCGCCGACGCTCTGCCTGATCCAATCCCAAGCGAGGTCCTCGACTCTGCGCTCGAAGTAAATCCTCCAGAGCGCCATGAAAAAGTGGAGAACCGTACATCCCTTGGCGAAGAAGGCCTGGAATTCCCTGTCCCTCACGAACGACACCATCACGAGGACGAACCCGATCGCGATCAGGAGGAGGCCCGAGAACGAATCGGAGGTCCGGATCAGGAGCTGGTCGTGAGGCGTGGACCCCAGCAGCCGGACCGCCGTCTCGCTGCCGTGCCCAAACGTGTAGATCTCTTTCATGTAGAACATCATGAGGCCGCCGCAGCTTAGGGCGATCAGGCCGTGGAGGACGCAGATCACGAAGAACGCCGACGACGATGGGGCTGGTGATGCCATTTGATGACGATCTGATCAGCCGTATTTATTTATTTTTTGATAATATATTTAATTTCCTTTTAATACCTTTAAGTAAAAAGAAAATATTTTTTTCCCCAAAAAAAAAAAAGAGAGTAAATATTGTTTTAATGTTAGAGTAATTTCTTATAAAAAAGGAATTAATAAGTGGGCGAGAGAATCTGAGACAGAGTGCTGTCAGTTTGGTGTTTGTTTGTTGTTTAAGTGCCAGAACTTCAATCAAAAAAGATATTAAAAAGTACTGAGGAATCTAGTGGGACCCAGACACCCAGATTTGTGTGAAGGACATTTGTTGGATACTTTGTCCCATGTAACGTCACACGTGGCACTTGCCGACATTTTCATCTCTAATTCTACTCGACAGTCTTCGGATTTTTTGCAAGAAAAACTGAAATAGCTTGTTCCGAGAAAAGACATTAAAAAAAACACACACGCTAAAAAGGAAGAAAATTTTTCTCCAAAAAAAAAAAAAGACGAAATTCTACAACTTTTCTAGCAACTACAAGCATCAAATTTCATTTCCGAGGCAACAAATTGCTTAATGCCTAACACTGAGATGAATGGTTTCTGGCCAAACAAAAAAATTTGCCTAACATGAGACTATGCATAAAAGTTGGTTATTGGGTACCCACACCGCTTTGTGACATTAAACAAAGACTTGTCTTTTAGAATCAGACTATATTTTAAAGTCTGATATTCCAAATTGTCAAATCTTTTTTATAAGTATCAATGATACGTTTCGCAATGCAATTAGATCAAATATTCTATAGCATGTGAAAGGTTTACATTGTAATAGTTAAAAGTAATTATAGTTGAAAAGACGTTGTCAATATCAAAAAGAGTTTCGTCTGTTCAGTTTAGCCATTCTTGTGAGAAACAATTTTTCACAGTCATCAATTGTAGGAAATTGCAAAGAGAAAACTATCATCTTTATTCAATTTCAGGGAAACATGAATAAATAGCTACATAATTTGGAGTTCAATACAATGGATGTATCTTATCATAATTGTAACCAAAATGGGCCACCACATGACACATTTGGCAGCGAACCCATATTACAATTATTATATACAACGAAAAAATGAGTAAAATTAAAGACATTTCAGGTGGAAAGAATGAGAAACATGTGTTCCCTGTGGAAGAACTATGACACTCAACTTGCATAAGCCTACAGCCCCCAAAACCAAGGATTTCGAGAGGGCGAGGGAAAAGAATAATTTACTTTTGCTTGAACAAAACTTTTTAGCTTGAATCAGTGTCCCTACCACCAACAACGACTTTTCGGTGACGTCTCGAACCAGATCTCCTATTTCTCCCCCGCCGTGTTGTGACCGTTCTAACTGGGGCAGTAACAACACTTTCGGGGGAAGTTTCAAGTAATACTGTCATTGGCGTTTCAATAACCAGAGGAGGAGGAGGAGGAGGTGGCGGTGACGGTGGTGGTGGCGGCGGTAATACTGGTGGAGGAGGTGCATGAGCAGCCAAGAGTTGCTCCATCACCTCTCTGTGGTATTTCTGCAGGCAGCATAAAAACAAAAACAACAAAAGAAAAAAGAGAATATGTCAACCAATGTTCCGCGACTATAAGTAGCTAGTTCCTGCTACAAGTTGCCAAAAAATTTCCTTTGGCATCATCAAAATGATTTTTAACTACACCTAAATCTTCTGATGGTTATGCATCCGTTGTCCATGCCATTATAACGTTGGTTAAGGATCTTAGAGTTTCTTTTTGTTTTAGCATTTCCAGGTCCACTTCTACAAATGTAGTGGTTAGTACCAAATTTAAAAATATTCTGAAAACTACGAGCAATCGTTCGGAAGCAACAAATAAAACGATTGATGCAAAGGGTAAGGTCACACAAAACAATGAAGAAATCAGCAACGTCCTTTTTTTATATACTACCTTAATGTGTAAGCATACAAGGATCAAACCCATTTATGCAAAAAAGTAATTACCTGAACGACAAAATTACGCCTTTCACAGTCGAGGAACATATTGATAGTGTAATTTGTTTTTGCCCTGATCTTGTCCCTCACAGTGGAAAAACTAATTTGGTCCCTGGAAGTAAATCGATCAACTTCATTGAACCAAAGACAAGTAAACAAGTTGCTGATAGGAACATGCTCCCTTAATATAACACATCCTTCAGGAACATCTGCAAGGCAACAATAAAACAGAAAAATTAACCAAATAAAATACATAGAATTACACGAAAAGACAGAGGAAGTTGCACCAACCACTTGTAATTGGAAGCTTTTCTGCAGTATATGGAGTCAAACCCTCCTTTCTATAGAAATCAACCTGGAAGTCAATGGAGGCATTATCGTATTTTCCAGCAACTTTGTTTGCCTCAGCTTCCACAAACACATCAAATCGTTTATAGTGTCTGGAAATTGCCAAAGTCGCATTCTTCCTCCACAAAAACCTGAAGTCAAATGAAAAGAATAAGGGGTCAAGGTGCCAACAAAATAAGAAAATCAGAATAAAGGTAGCATATAGAAAATTATTATCCTTTTAAAGGGTGCATTTTTTGCATTTCATTCAGTATCCAAACATTTGAAAAGTTCAAAATTTAATGGAGTCCAAAGAACATATTGCAGTTAGAAGGTTAAGAAGGCATCAGTCATACACGTTGCATGGGCTTCACATTAGTCCAGCATCTCACTCATCTTATCTTGTTCACACAAAATACGACATAATATTGTTAAAGGTTGCATGGGTTTCACATTAGTCCAGCATCTCACTCATATATCTTGTTCACAAACTATGACATAATATTCTTAAAGCCGCCTAGGAAACAAAGTGTATTTGACAACATGAACAAAATGCAAGGAATAATTAACACCCCTGCCAGTCCTAGATGAGGGCACAATGCAAAATACTACACAATGGGGAAGGAAACGCCGCTAGGTTCTGGAGATCATAATTAAGTATTTAAAGCATGATTTGCAAATGTTGCACACTAAATTACCTCATTACTTATCTTAACTCTTATAAAATAGCAGTATGGGAATAATCTAAATTCAATCCTAGGAACATCACACTACCTAAAGGAGGAAGCTTGTTGCTGTATTGCACAGCATATATAAGAAACGATATAAAAACATGTATGGTTGGCATTCTGTCAGTACAAAAACCTGTTGTGCAAAACAATTGGATTCATTCCAAGAAGATTAAGGTGTCTTGAAATGAGAAAGAATCCTATAAATAAGAATCAAACAGTTTGACTTGTAAAATGTATCAGGCAAGAGGATTCATGTGTTAATGAAAATCTATACAAGTTCAAATGCGAAAGAGAGGGAGAAACCACACAAACCTTTCAAGAACTTGATATGGATCCACCACAAGCTCAAGTTTTCCATCAATCCACAATGAAAAGCGAGCATTGGGAAACAGCCTATGCATTAGAAGCTTGGGAATCTGTAACCAGAAATTTGCTTGAGAACAAAAGGTAAATAAAAGAAATATTATGATTAACATTAACTACACAATGCACCGTGATTCAGGGCATAGAGCCCTGTAAATTCTAACCAAAATATTGACCAAATTAGCCCTTTGTTTAAGTTGAAACTCTTTCCTCCTAAGGAAAAAAGCTTACATAACCATTGCAAGCTACATGTTGCTTGGAAGTTTTAAATTTATGATAAAATCAGGCCACTTAATGTGCTTGTGCTCTTCCTTCCTTTTTTCATCTTTCATATGGTAGCAAGGGGAAAAAAAAAATCCAACCAGAAAAATTTTAGAAATCTGACCTTCCCTGTGCGCCTGCCATCCTCATAAGGAAGGTTATGAACAACGACAATTCTCCATACCCCAATTTTCCTGTTGCTGTCCATAGCACCAGTTTTCTTCACATAATCTTCTGTGATTTCATCAATAAACATGTAGAAGCAAACAGTCTCCTTGGAATATTCACTAATGTTCTTTGGCTGGTTTATCTCATCAAAATTTCCTAAGAAAATGATATCTTAGATGAGAAAATAGCGGTCTTGGTCAAGTTAAAAAAGGGTTGAAACTAAATCATGACATTACCAAATATAGCTGATGCAACAACGACACCATGACACTGCTCCATAGAAAGGAGGTCAGTATCATCTATATCAAATCCTGTATTGCGGCCAGGTTTAGCTCCTTTGACAAATCTGATTCGTGTACAGATACCACAATGAAATCCATAAGAGCATACAAGGGAAAACATAAGACATAAAAATCTGTTATTAAGAAAAGAAGAGAAGAAAAAAGGACATACCCACAGTGCACGCTCATTGATTCTCTTATATCGTAAGAATCGGTTCTGTGAGCCAAAGTAGGATAACCACCAAACTCCGAGCCTCCAAATTCTGTGTCTCTAGATAAATTTTCTTCGTAAATGTATGTCAAATTCTTAACTGGAGAAGGCGAGGGGACCTTTGGCATTAAGGCTACAGCTTCCTCCACAGGAAGATAACACACAGGACAAGCTGATAAACAAGGAAGCAAACCCATTAGCTTAAACAGTAAGAAATTAAAAAAAAAAAAAAAGCAACCTCATTAAGGGAAGTACCAATGCTAAAAACATAGACTTCGCCAAATAAAAATAATTGAAATAAAGACGAAGTAGAACTCACGTCGTGGTCCAGTTCTTTTCTTATCCGCAGGCGGAGGAGGCAAAGTGAAACTATTACAAGGATGCCCAGGAGGCAAAGTGTACCCCAGGAAAACAGCAGGAGGAGGAGGTGGCAACGCAAAACTCGGAGTTACTCCGATGGTATCGACGCTGTTTCTTTGCTCTCCATACGTGGGTGAAAACTCGACAAAACCTAAACCCGCTGTGTTGTTCATAGAAATGTTGTGGGCAGGATCGGTTTGTGGATCCTCACCTGATTGCAAGACAAAAAGAACGCAATCTAGATCCTCTTCCCACACAAATTAAACACAAAGCTTCCGAAACACAAAAAATAAAGTACTTCACAACCTAATTACACAGCAAATAAGAAGAAAGAAGATCGTTTTAACCATGCAGGCAAATTTTCGGGCCTAAAACGAACTTCAGACATTGAATTCTAACTATCAGTTCTATATAAACAAAAACCAAAACACAAAAACAAAAACAAAAAAATTACTCTTAACTAAATGCTTTTCACAAATTAAAAAAAGCTGATTTGAAAAACAGAAACTTTTCAGAAAACCAATAATAGAATGAATTCAGAGAGAGAGAGAGAGAGAGAGAGAGACCTTTTCCAACGTACAAAACCCAGCCGAAAACGCCGGCGGAGATGAGGCAGAGAAGGAGCATTCCGACCTTTTTCCGGCCGACGAACTTGCAGATCCAATGGACCAACCTTTCCTTCTCCTTAATCATCTTCGTAGGTTTTCTCGAACTTGCTTGAATTGGCAACCCGCCATTCTTGTCGACCAGAGACCCATAACTGCCGGACCGAATCCCCAATCCCAATGACCCTCCAGTCATTGTCTCTTCAATCCCGCTTCCTCAACTCTCATTGAAAAACTCTTCGCCCCCAAAATCAATCACACAGAAATCCAACAATTTGCCCTAAAACCTCACTGAAATCACCTTCCCCAACCCCCCAAAAAAAAAAAAAAAAAAAAAAACTCTTGGAAATGTACTTCGCAGAAACAATCTCCCGCTATATCACTTGAACTCGATCAATTATCCAAAAAAGTCAAAATTATCTGGAATTCTAAATCGATTCCAAGCCAAATCCTACTTCAAAAAAAAATTGAGTTTTTCAGCTCAATTCAGAAAGGAAAAATGTGACCCTGAAGGGGGAAACACTGTGTATTATACGTATAATAATATAGGGTTTGTGATTGGACGGAAGGGGTTTTATGAAATCTGTTAGATCACCAATATTGTGATGTGATTCTATTTACTTTCTTCTTTTTATTTTGTTTTTGTTTTTTTGTTTTTTGTTTTTGGATGTTTTTGGTAATTTTGAGGTGATCTCCGCGGGTAAATTTTACGCATTATTTATACAGTGACGGTTCTTGAAAACATTTATTAGGGGAAAAAAGGATTTATTTTGATTTTTGACAACATTTATTAGGGGAAGAGAAGGGATTTATTTTGATTTTGGAGAAATAAATTACGTGAAAATCAGTCTAAAAGAAAAACAAAAACGACATGGAATAGCATGATAGGGTAATACTTAATAGACAGCCAAATCAGGTGGGCTGTAACACGTGCCCGACTTTTTAACAATGATGCCTCACCTTAGATGGCACGTAAAATTCGTGCTACCACAATTGGGAAGTGCCACCTGTCAAAGTTTATAAAGTTCAACTGCCTTTTCCGACTTATTAATTGCAAAACTAAAGTCGGGAAAAAACTTTCTTTCCTTTTCATAGAATTCTTTTTCTTTTTTTTTTTGTAATGAGTTGGGAAAGGGTCTCAATTTTCGCCTGGAAAAACGTTTCAATTTTAAGGCAAGCGAGGAATCACTATCGGTTTTCCCCTCTTTGTACTAATGGTAAAAAAAATTTCCTACTAGCATAAGGATGACAAGATTGCAACTTTAGAAATTAAGTGCCAAGTTTGAACCAAAAGTTTGAATGAATAGTATTTGAGAAACATTGGAGAATTTTATGTTATTTGAGTTGGAACTGTTAAGTTAAAACTGAGTTTGTTAAGCATCACAAAAAATTTAAACTTTAGTAAGAAAAGATAGTATTATAATAAAATGATTCAAATTATTTGGCCCAAACCTACAAATTAAACGTTCATTAAATTTTTATGTAAATAAATAATTGAGAGTTTATGTTACGTCAGTCTACATTTTTACTATTGTTGATTATAAATGCGCCTTTTGAAAAATTGATTATAAATGCTCCTTTTGTTTTCAAAAAATTTCAAATAAATAATTAAGATTATGACTCTTGTAGAAGCTGGTTTTATCTAAAAGAATTTCGTTCTCTGTATAAAAAAAAGAAAAAAAGAAAAGAAAAGACGTACATTATAGAGCTATGTGACTGTCTGGTTTTTTTTCTCTCTCTTTTTTTTAGACATTTATCTTAGAGCTATGCGACTGTAATGACCGAGAAAACGTCATCAATAAAACCTAATATTTAATTAGGTTTAATTAATGAATTTATTCTTAAAAATATAAAATTGTGTAAAAATTGTAATTTATGTGAAAATTACAATAAAATATGAATGAGCAACATTGATTGCAAATTTTATGGCATATATAATGCAATGGTGGATATTATAAAATACAAATTTTATGAGTTTGATGACTCAGAGATTTGTGCATAATATCCATAAAATGAATTTCATGTCACAATTAATTGTGAAATTGTGATATAAACGAATGAATGATTATAATGTAAATAGGACATAGAGGTTGTCCTAACCCTAACCAGGGGTAGAAAGGAGGCCAGAGCAGTATAAGAATACTGCTAAATAAAAACACAGATATGAAAAATGTTATGATTGGCCTTAAAAAGTAAACGAAAAGTAAGTTAAATATTTTTATACAGTCTAAGGATAGAAAGTACACTGAATTGGCCACGGCAGTATAGGAAAAATACTGTGTGGTGAAAAATTACACAGTATAAATTTTTAACTCCATAAAGTGGACACTTTTTGCTTTTCTATTGGGCCACATGTCAAGAAAAGTGGCCCAATCATTTTGTGACACCTAGTGGTGTACTCATGGGTTACCATGAGTCACCAAATGAGATAAACATGCATTTATGGCAAGTTTATCAAAGTTTTCTTTTCTTTTCTTTCCACCAAAGTTTCGGCAGCCATAGTTCTGCTCCTAAAAAAAATTTCTCAGCCCCAAATCTTGCAAAAATAGTCCCCAACAAATTTTACAAGCAAGAACAAGGATTTTCCCACAAGTTTAAGGTAAAATCCTAAACTTTTAATGGGTTTTCAAGGGATTTTTCATGGGCAAAGGACAAGAGATTAATCCATGGTATTTTTGTATGGAAAGGAAGCTTAGGAGGGAGTCTAAAAGGATTTTGAAAGCTTCAAACCAAAAGGGTGTCATTTTGGTAAGTTTTAAGCTTTAAAGGTTGAAATTTTATAGATTTTGTTTTGATTTTTGTTCTTTCAAACCCATGAGGGGTTTTGAACATGTATTTGATGGAAGTTCATGTATATGTGGTGTATGATAAGTTTGAGTTATGGAAATTTTTGTTTTAGTGTAAATCGGCAATTTTTGTAAAAATGGTATTTTTGTAATTTTGAGGTTAAACTTTGCAAAGATGATGTTTGAGCATGGGAATGTATTGATTAAGGTATGAAATGATTTCTGCAGGGGTAAAATTGCAAGTTTGAAATGGATTTATGTAAAAATGCCATAGGGACTAAATTGAAAGAAAAAAATTCCTCTCGGCAGAATTGGAAATTAGCCAAAAACACCCCTGTACAGTGATATTTTGGAAAAAGTTAAAACACAAAAGTTGTAGATCTCGATGAAACTGTTAGGCCACGCGGACGGTTCATCAAAAAACTGAATCGTTTATGAGATTTTAATTTTTCAAGAATTTATGGAAATTGTGAAAAATTTGAAAAAGGGGCAAAAAGGTCATTTCTCAAAGGATTTTGAATATGCTACTTTGAGCAAAAATGATCCTTGACAAAAATAGAAAATTCTGGTGCAAAGAAGTAAATTTTAGTTTCGGGGGCAAAAACGTCAAAATTTTTGGGTTCATGGACTAAACCGCAAAGTTTAATGAAAATGGGGCATAATTGAGAAATAAAGAGATTTGACCCACTAGGATGTTATTTTAGAATGAATATATGGTTATTTTATAAGAATAACGAAATCGAGCTCGGGTAGGTTAGTAAACCTACGGAGGGCAAAATCGTCATTTCTGCCCAAATAACCCGAACTGCTTTGAAATGTTCCCAATGGGATAAGAAAACGACTAGAAATGTTTCCACCCTTCGTTAGAAACGATATGGTGAAGTTAGATAGAAATAAGAAAAAACGGTGGTTTTTAGAGTTAAACATAGTAATGCAACTCAATTTATTAACTAACAAATGTTTCGTATCGAAACATAGTAAAATTTGGCTAATGGCTTTGTAATTGGCCAACAGGATCCTAGGAATCTAGAAGAAAGGATATCGTGGTTAAGTTGCCCGACAATTGTATCAAGTAAGTACCCATCCCACCTACAGTATGAAATTGTAGGCTTAGAGTATAAAATGTGTATATGTATACTTGTATGTATATCAAGGTGTATACTTGTATGTATGCAATAACATAAGTATTTATAAATAAAAGAAAGGGTATACTTGTGAGTATATGGAATATATATATATGCCTGAGCGTATATTAATGCATACCAGTGTGTATATTTTATGTTAAGTACCTGTTAGTACATTATGCTATATATACCTGAGCGTATATTAATGTATACCAGTGTGTATATAAAGTATGTACCTGTATGGTCTATATCGTACAAAAGTATTTATGTAGATTATGTTATGTATAACATGTACTCATCACTTCATGCATGGTATGTTAACCATAATAAGTGAATTGGTAATGAATCACCAAAAGTTAAGAAAAGTGTCGTACCGACTCCTGACTCAAGGGGAGTTTAAGGATTACAGGATGGTCACGGTGTTACGTAGACCTAAGTGCGCAATGGTACGAACACTTGGGCCCTAGTTAAAGATAAGAAATGATAAGGATAATGAAGGATTATAAGAAAGCATAATATGATCATGCATTTTATTGAATGTGCATGTGGGTTTATATGGGACTTACTGGGCGTTAGCTCATTAAGTTTTTCATGTTGTAGGTATTCCGACAAAAAGGTCAGAATAAATCATAATGATGAGCTGGCGGACGGATGATGTGTGCAGACTGGGTATGGTTTCCGCCGCAGTATGTTTTCCGCTGTATGATATTTTAAATTATTTTGAAAGTAATGTTTGATAAGCTATATTGTAAGAGAAGGATGGTTATGTAAACACAAGTATATGTATGTATCTCACAGGTTATTAAACAATATATGTACAGTATTTGTATTAAAAAAAAAAAATTTCCTAAATTTTTGCCCTAAAGTAATGAAGAAAGAGTTTAATCACAGCCCGAAAAGGCGGGTTGTGACAGTTGGTATCAGAGCGGAAATCTTGTCATCCTACTGCACATCGTCGTCTGCTCCATTGCCATCGCTCAAGTAAGATAGTTTGATTTTAAGTATAAGAATGTTCAGTACTAATTTATATGATACTGTTATGTTAATTACGACAATAAATATAGTATATGGCGGAGCCGCATCATGATCGTGATATGGAAGCTGATCAAAGAGCCAGCATTGCTTTTCAAGAGGAGATGCCACCGCGGAATTATGGGAGTCGGCAGCCAATGGTGTAGACCGAATGGCTTAGTTAAAGTGATTTTTAACGCTTGTCATATGCCACCGCATCTTCTAGTTTTATTGGCCTCAGTATTATTGATGAGGGAAGCCTTAGTATATGGTTAAGGATTGAACTTGACAAGCAACCACGAGATTGGTAAGGTTTTAGAGGATAAATTCTAGCTAAGTTGCACCCATACCACCAGCAAACGTTATTCCAGTCTAGGTGATTTCGATGTTGTGGGCGGACGGGAGACATCGATTGTACCTGCAAGTAGAATCGATATGGGGAAGATACGTAGGCGAACCGATAGATCATTACATTCTTAAATTTCGCCGTACTAAGATACCACTGATTCCGCCACAATTACCCTTATGGTGCATTTACTAACTAGTTTGGAGAGATCTTCCCAACGTGGTCCAGCAGCGAATGCAGTATCCTGGAAATTACCTTAGTATCCATGATTCTCTTATGGCGACATTACATGCAGACTAGAATGTAGCCGCACCATTAGAAGATCCTCCAGTAGGTATGGATGATGATGATGATGCTGATGATGATAATAATGATAACATTGATGAAGAGCCTGTGCCTCTAGAGCCTATAATCGCAAGTGATGATAAGTCGACTGATTCGGATATGGAGGAAGAAGAGGAATCCTAAGGAGGGTTCCGAATATAGTGGCATGTTTAAAGTCGAGTTCGACAAAAAAAAAGAAAATCTTTGTGTATTATGACGTACATAGATGAGATATTAGTACATATTTGGGCTTTGATGCCTTTGTATATGCATGTATGTTGGTTAGTGGTGTCCTTCTTGGCAAGAAGATATATGTAGCCAGAAGTGATAATGGCTCTCGGAGATGATATGAATAGTTATGTATGAAAGGAAAGTATGTATGTATGTATGTTAGTTATGCATATAATGTTATGGAGAATGTAAAAAGGAAATGAAAGAGGTTTATGAAATGAAATACATGAAGTGAATGACATGAAATGAAACGAAATGTACGAAAGGAAATGAAATGAAATGTATGAAGGGAAATGAAATGAAATGTATGAATGTTTATGAAATGAAATGTATGAATGTTTATGAAATGAAATGTATGAATGTTTATGAAATGAAATGTATGAATGCTTATGAAATGAAATGTATGAAGTTAAAGGAAATGAAATATATGACGCAAGATATTAGGTTCATGTAATTGTGTATGTTTGCATGTATTTATGTTGTTTGAATACATGCAGTTATTGATTGGATACTATTAAGTTAATAGTATGTACTAACATAGTAACGAAAATACACGATAGATATATAACGATTGATATCAATGGCTGATATACCAGCTGCTATGGCTGTTCCGGTAGTATCCACTACTGAATTTTATGAAAGATTCCAGAGAATGAAGGCCCTGGAAATTAATAGATCTACAGACCCCATAGAGGCCGACGATTGGCTTACAGGTATAGAAAGGGTTCTGAAATTTATGGGACTTAGTGACTATGAAAAAGTCCTATGCGCTTTGTTTTCTCTCACTAAAGATGCTAGGAGACAGTGGGAGTCGGTAGAGAATAAAAGGAATGTAGACAAAATGACAAGGCCAGATTTCGTTGAAGAATTTGGCAGGGCTTATTTTAATGTAGAAATTATGGCAGCCCAACAAGAAGAATTTAATAATTTTAAGCAAAGCAATATATCTGTAGCTGACACTGTAAAGAGGTTTAATCAGCTAGCACGGCTTTGTCCCGAGTTAGTACCCACTGATCGGGAACGAATAAGACGGTTAATGAGAATGTTTAAAATCGACAATGCCCTTGTGGTCGATATTGGAGGGCAAGCTCCCAAGGATGTAGAGGATTGCATCAAACGGGCGACCAAAGCTGAGTTTAGAATTGCCCGTGATAAGGAAGAAAGAGAAAAAAATTTTCAAGACATAGAAGGAAAAGAAAGCTTTAGCCAAGCAAAGTCGAGCTGTACAAGTAAAAGGACAAGAAAGTGTTCCAAGTCAAGGGTCGTCTTAGAACGTTCAAGCAGGACGCAACTACACTGCTAACAGAAAGAGGAAATGGAACGTGAATAGTGCAAAGAAATCAAAAGTTTAACCCCATAAGAGGATTAAAGATGTAGGAAATAACAAACCCCTTTGCAGTCAATGCAGGAAAAGACATGTAGGGGAATGCAAGGCTAGCACGAACAAGTGCTATACCTGGGGAAAGAAGGACATTATGCCAAGAATTGTTTTTCTAATTCCTAAAGTTAGAACAGTCATGCTCAGTAGAGGTCTCAAGGAAACCAATTGCATATGGTTCAAGTTCAGACACAAATTGAAGTCCCTAGTGTTAGTCAAGGGCGATTAGAAGCTCCGAAACCAAGTGGGCGAATTTATGCCTACATGAAGAAGGAAGAAGATGCAGGAACCTCATCGGTGGTGACATGTTAGTTTTCTATTGCCAACACTGATATATATATTTTATTTGATTCCGGAGCAACATATTCGTTTGCATTGCTTAAGTTTGCGAAACGAATAGGAAGTAAAAGAGATAAGATAGAGTAAACCTTTAGAATTGCACTACCCTCTAAGGAGGTATTAAGTCCTGATTATTGGTTACGTTATGTATCGATAGTCATATGTGGAAGGGAATTGTATATTGATTTTAGAATAATCGATATACAAGATTATAACGTCATCCTAGGAATGGATTTCCTAGGGAAAATACCCGGCAAAGATTAGTCATCGATACCGCAACATTACGTGTCAACCTTCCAGAAGTGAGAAGTTTATGTATTTAGGGAAAGTTCCCAAAGCTCTCAAGGCGTTGACTTCTGCATTAAAGGTAAAGAAGATATTAGAAAATGGATGTACCGGTTATCTGGTGAACCTACTAAGGAAAGATAAAGAAGCTCAGTTAGGACCAGAGAAGGTCCCCATAGTGAAGGAATGTTATAAATGTGTATTGATTATCGGGAACTAAACAAGATCTCGATTAAGAACAAGTATCCACTCCCAAGGATCGATGATTTGTTTAACCAACTTAAAGGAGCGTCAGTATTCTCAAAGATTGATCTACGCTCAAGATATCATCAACTTCGAGTTAAGGAAAAAGATATACCAAAGATGGCGTTCCGAACACGTTATGGACATTATAAGTTCTACATCATGCCTTTTGACTGACCAATGCTCTAGCAACTTTCATGGATCTCATGAATCAAAGAGTACCTCGATAAGTTTGTTATTGTCTTCATCGACGATAATATACCCAAGAACGACAGAGGAACATGAAAAGTACTTGAGGATTGCACTATAATTATTGAGAAGGCATCAATTGTATGCCAAGTTCTCAAAATGTGAGTTTTAGCTGGAGAAGGTTCAATTCCACGAACACATGGTGAGACGAGAAGGAGTATCTGTTGATCCTTCCGAAGTTGAGCAATGAATAAGTGGCCTATACCGAAAAGTATGTCAGAAATTAGAAGTTTCCTCGGTTTAGCAAGCTACTATCGACGTTTTGTAAAAGGATTTTCCTGACTTGCAGCACCATTCACTGCACTTACATGAAAAGCAACAAAGTATGAATAGACTAAGAAATGCGAAGAAAGTTTCCAAAGATTAAAAAGGACGACTTACAAGTACATTAGTACTGACAATACCAGATCCGAACCATGGAACATTCGTGATCTATAGTAAAGCATCAAAATAGGATTGGGAGCCGTATTTATGCAAAATGGAAAAGTGATTGTTTATGCATCCCAACAGTTAAAGGATTATGAAAGGAATTATCTGATGTATGATTTAGAGTTAGCGATGGTTGTATTTGTATTGAAGATATAGTGTCATTACCTATGTGGAGCTAAGTACGAAATTTATACAGACCATTAGAGTCTGAAGTGCATCTTCATACAGAAAAAGCTCAACATGAAGTAGCAAAGGTGGCTAGAGTTAGTCAAAGACTACGACTGTAAGATTTTGTATCACCTGGGAAAGGCTAATCAAGTAGCCAATGCCCTTAGTCGTAGAACAACGTCCTTGCTAGTAATGGTATAGATGATACCAAAACCTCTCCAAAAAGGATTTGATGGAAGCAGAAATAGAGCTAGTCACAGGAAGATTAGCTAATTGATCCTTTCAACCAACTATGTTGGAGAATTTAAAAGAGCGACAAGAAGCAGATTCGTCGCTACTTAAAGTTAGGAATGAAGTTCTAAAAGAAACAAAGAAACATAATTTAGCATTTTGAAAGATAGTATCCTCTGTTACAAGAGTAGGATATACATCCCCAATGATGAAGGATTAAAGAAGCAAGTATTAGAAGAAACTCATGAAACACCATATGTGGCTCATCCAGGAGCTACTAAAATGTACCAAGATTTGAAAGAACACTATTGGTGGAATGGAATGAAAAATGATATCGCATAGTGTGTTGGCAAATGCCTTACATGCCAGAAGGTGAAAGTTGAGCATCAATGGCCAATAGGCGAATTACACAAAAAAATTGAAATCCTAGAGTGGAAATAGGATCAGATAACTATGGACCTGATAACTGGGCTACCAAGAACTACGGGTGGACATGATGCTATATGGGTAATTGTTGATAGATTGACTAAATCAACTTATATCCTACCCATTAAACTCAGCAGTTTTGTAGAACGACTAGCTGAACTATACGTAACCCAAATAGTTAGATACCACTGAGTTTCAAAGTTTATCATTTTTTTTATCTAATGGTAGATTCACTTCCAAGTTTTGGAGAAGTGTTCATCAAGCAATGAGAACAAAGCTGACATTTAGCACAGCCTTCCACCCATAAACGGACGGTCAATCAGAAAGGACCATCCAGACTTTAGAAGATATGTTAAGAACATGTGTGCTAGATTTTAAGAGAGGATGGGATAAAAGCTTCCTCTGATCGAATTTGTATACAACAATAGTTATCGAAGCTCCATTGGTATGGTTCCATATGAAGCTCTATATGGAAAAAGATGTAGATCACCTTTACATTGGTACGAAACCCAAGAAAAGGCGTTGTCAACCATAGATTTTGTTAATAGAACAACGGAAGAGGTAAAGTTAATTGGTCAACGAATGAAAATGGCTTTTAGTCGGCAAAAGAGTTATGTTAATCGACGACGGAGACCTTTAAAGTTTCAAGTAGGAGACTTGGTCTTTTTGAAGATAATGCCCATGAAAGGAAATTGTAAGATTTAGAAAGAAAGGAAAGCTTAGTCCAAGGTATATTGGACCATTTGAGATCTTGAAATAGATAGATAATGTAGTTTAAAAGTTAGCCTTACCCTCTAATCTAGCATTGGTATACAATGTATTCCATGTGCTCATGCTAAAGAAGTATGTGCCAGACCATTCACATGTTCTTCAGCGAGAGGAAATTGACATACAGGAGAATCTGTCTTATGAAGAAAAACCAGTTCAAATTCTGGCATAAGAAGAGAAGGAATTAAGGAACAAGAAGATATTTCTCGTCAAAGTTTTATGGCGTAACCAACAAGTAGAAGAAGCAACGTAGGAACGAGAGAATGAAATAAGGAAAGACTACCCCGAATTATTTTGATTTTCGAGGACGAAAATTCTTAAGGGGGGTAGATTGTAATGACCGAGAAAACGTCATCAATAAAACCTAATATTTAATTAGGTTTAATTAATGAATTTATTCTTAAAAATATAAAATTGTGTAAAAATTGTAATTTATGTGAAAATTACAATAAAATATGAATGAGCAACATTGATTGCAAATTTTATGGCATATATAATGCAATGGTGGATATTATAAAATACAAATTTTATGAGTTTGATGACTCAGAGATTTGTGCATAATATCCATAAAATGAATTTCATGTCACAATTAATTGTGAAATTGTGATATAAACGAATGAATGATTATAATGTAAATAGGACATAGAGGTTGTCCTAACCCTAACCAGGGGTAGAAAGGAGGCCAGAGCAGTATAAGAATACTGCTAAATAAAAACACAGATATGAAAAATGTTATGATTGGCCTTAAAAAGTAAACGAAAAGTAAGTTAAATATTTTTATACAGTCTAAGGATAGAAAGTACACTGAATTGGCCACGGCAGTATAGGAAAAATACTGTGTGGTGAAAAATTACACAGTATAAATTTTTAACTCCATAAAGTGGACACTTTTTGCTTTTCTATTGGGCCACATGTCAAGAAAAGTGGCCCAATCATTTTGTGACACCTAGTGGTGTACTCATGGGTTACCATGAGTCACCAAATGAGATAAACATGCATTTATGGCAAGTTTATCAAAGTTTTCTTTTCTTTTCTTTCCACCAAAGTTTCGGCAGCCATAGTTCTGCTCCTAAAAAAAATTTCTCAGCCCCAAATCTTGCAAAAATAGTCCCCAACAAATTTTACAAGCAAGAACAAGGATTTTCCCACAAGTTTAAGGTAAAATCCTAAACTTTTAATGGGTTTTCAAGGGATTTTTCATGGGCAAAGGACAAGAGATTAATCCATGGTATTTTTGTATGGAAAGGAAGCTTAGGAGGGAGTCTAAAAGGATTTTGAAAGCTTCAAACCAAAAGGGTGTCATTTTGGTAAGTTTTAAGCTTTAAAGGTTGAAATTTTATAGATTTTGTTTTGATTTTTGTTCTTTCAAACCCATGAGGGGTTTTGAACATGTATTTGATGGAAGTTCATGTATATGTGGTGTATGATAAGTTTGAGTTATGGAAATTTTTGTTTTAGTGTAAATCGGCAATTTTTGTAAAAATGGTATTTTTGTAATTTTGAGGTTAAACTTTGCAAAGATGATGTTTGAGCATGGGAATGTATTGATTAAGGTATGAAATGATTTCTGCAGGGGTAAAATTGCAAGTTTGAAATGGATTTATGTAAAAATGCCATAGGGACTAAATTGAAAGAAAAAAATTCCTCTCGGCAGAATTGGAAATTAGCCAAAAACACCCCTGTACAGTGATATTTTGGAAAAAGTTAAAACACAAAAGTTGTAGATCTCGATGAAACTGTTAGGCCACGCGGACGGTTCATCAAAAAACTGAATCGTTTATGAGATTTTAATTTTTCAAGAATTTATGGAAATTGTGAAAAATTTGAAAAAGGGGCAAAAAGGTCATTTCTCAAAGGATTTTGAATATGCTACTTTGAGCAAAAATGATCCTTGACAAAAATAGAAAATTCTGGTGCAAAGAAGTAAATTTTAGTTTCGGGGGCAAAAACGTCAAAATTTTTGGGTTCATGGACTAAACCGCAAAGTTTAATGAAAATGGGGCATAATTGAGAAATAAAGAGATTTGACCCACTAGGATGTTATTTTAGAATGAATATATGGTTATTTTATAAGAATAACGAAATCGAGCTCGGGTAGGTTAGTAAACCTACGGAGGGCAAAATCGTCATTTCTGCCCAAATAACCCGAACTGCTTTGAAATGTTCCCAATGGGATAAGAAAACGACTAGAAATGTTTCCACCCTTCGTTAGAAACGATATGGTGAAGTTAGATAGAAATAAGAAAAAACGGTGGTTTTTAGAGTTAAACATAGTAATGCAACTCAATTTATTAACTAACAAATGTTTCGTATCGAAACATAGTAAAATTTGGCTAATGGCTTTGTAATTGGCCAACAGGATCCTAGGAATCTAGAAGAAAGGATATCGTGGTTAAGTTGCCCGACAATTGTATCAAGTAAGTACCCATCCCACCTACAGTATGAAATTGTAGGCTTAGAGTATAAAATGTGTATATGTATACTTGTATGTATATCAAGGTGTATACTTGTATGTATGCAATAACATAAGTATTTATAAATAAAAGAAAGGGTATACTTGTGAGTATATGGAATATATATATATGCCTGAGCGTATATTAATGCATACCAGTGTGTATATTTTATGTTAAGTACCTGTTAGTACATTATGCTATATATACCTGAGCGTATATTAATGTATACCAGTGTGTATATAAAGTATGTACCTGTATGGTCTATATCGTACAAAAGTATTTATGTAGATTATGTTATGTATAACATGTACTCATCACTTCATGCATGGTATGTTAACCATAATAAGTGAATTGGTAATGAATCACCAAAAGTTAAGAAAAGTGTCGTACCGACTCCTGACTCAAGGGGAGTTTAAGGATTACAGGATGGTCACGGTGTTACGTAGACCTAAGTGCGCAATGGTACGAACACTTGGGCCCTAGTTAAAGATAAGAAATGATAAGGATAATGAAGGATTATAAGAAAGCATAATATGATCATGCATTTTATTGAATGTGCATGTGGGTTTATATGGGACTTACTGGGCGTTAGCTCATTAAGTTTTTCATGCTGTAGGTATTCCGACAAAAAGGTCAGAATAAATCATAATGATGAGCTGGCGGACGGATGATGTGTGCAGACTGGGTATGGTTTCCGCCGCAGTATGTTTTCCGCTGTATGATATTTTAAATTATTTTGAAAGTAATGTTTGATAAGCTATATTGTAAGAGAAGGATGGTTATGTAAACACAAGTATATGTATGTATCTCACAGGTTATTAAACAATATATGTACAGTATTTGTATTAAAAAAAAAAATTTCCTAAATTTTTGCCCTAAAGTAATGAAGAAAGAGTTTAATCACAGCCCGAAAAGGCGGGTTGTGACAGTGACTGTGGATCAGTATTTGTATTGCCATCTTGTAGTTTGGAATATATTTCTTGAATTATTGGCACTTTGTTTAAAACCTATTGATTAAAGTATACCTAACCAATCATTCGATTTTGTAACCTATTTATTTTTTATGGGAAACAAATAAAACAATAAGCAAAGTATTTGTATATATATGTGTATTTTTTTTTATAACAAAGCCTCCAATGGGTGGATAAAAATTTATTAAAAATAGCTAATAAAGGCCAACTTACAGTCAAATATCTAAGGACCGAAAAGCGAGTGTACACCTAGATTCAAAAAACCTAATCGGGAATCCGTACTCCGATTGACGGAGCTGACCAAGAGCCTAACCTTATTCGGAGTTAAACTCCTATGAACTGTGATTTCAAGACCACAAAGAAGGGCCAAATCGCCCAAACCCACTTTGGGGTAACAATAGAAATGGGCTTACCATCCTCTACACACACAACCTGCAATAGTGTACAAACAACATACCCAAAAGCAACATACACAAACTGTAACACCCCTATGTAGGGGTTAACAATTTTGAATAAATAAAAATAATTTTAAATTTTATATTATTTAAATCAATTAAACAATGCCCATAGGTCTTTAAACAACAAGAAAAATAAAAATAAACGTTTTAAATACAAACCACAGTTTTTAGTGTAGCACCAAATATATATATTACAGTCATCATCAACATAGTACAATTCCCAAATAACTTAACACAGCCATCATAAAAAAAATAATACAACTCTTACATGTTGTAGATAAGTTACAAATAAACAAGGTCTTCTAACACGAAAACAACAGGGTTGTTTTCGCCTATTCCTCTTCAGATATGTTGCACTGAGTTCCACCTGAGAGATGAAGATATGATAGGGATGAGCATCGACATGCCTAGTAGGGAAATCATGACTCACCTTATGGTTTATCCATTACCACATTAAAACTGCATGGTTAGTAAGTTACATCATATTCCAGATTATGAGGTTTATTATGATCACATTTTGTGGATACCATAGTTAATTATTACCAAGTTTCATAATTACACATTCATACAAATATTACAAATCATCATTGTTCCTAGGTATCCATGTTAAATAGAGTATCACTCAACTCATCGAAACCCAAATGGGCGCGCTTGATCACCCTGTAAACATTCCAAGGGTGTTCTGGTGAGGGGACATCAAGCCCCGAGTCCTCACCAAATCGATTCCTGTACAGTGTATTCTGGGACTTTCAACCTAAGGAAGCGTCATCACTTTCCCCCTATTTTACGTTTTAGGGTATTCATGCTCAAGGACGTAACTGCCTCTTTTTTTACATCTCACTATTCCTTTGTATTCAATTTTTTTTATTTATAGAGTCAATTTCCTAACCATGCTTCTCAATTTATAACATATGTCAAATCATTATATTCATCGCTATATAATATACATATTTTACAACATAAAAGAACCAAATTTAATTTACCAAAAACCTCGCAAAAGATGAGTAATAGAATCCCTACCTTCAAAGCTTAACAACAAACTTTTAATCTCGGAATTAATTAATGTTAGCTCCACACATCCTTGACCCTAAGGCATGCATAAGGACAATTAAAACTAAAGCACAACGTATAATCACATTCATAAGTGAATTATGTGAAACCCGTCTACTAGTGCCATTAAAGTATTTTTATGCAATTGTTCTTTAAATACCAAGTAAACAATTTTATCTTAAACATAATATAAAATACATACAAGTAATTTATATGTTTTAGTCTCTATTAAGAATTCATAAATCATTTAGGATAGTATTGGAAAGGTTGTAAGATATTAAGAGACTAGAAGGTGAGCAAAGTTGGGTTTTTGTTTCAAGTTAACAGTTGGTATACCATGGCAACATGGTGATATACTTTTGCAAAAAGACGGGTTCACTATCTACAATCAACACACGGGTTAACAGGTGGTTTACTTAAGGTAGACGGGTGGTTTATTTCCGCTGGCAGGTTTACTAGTTTCTAATCCGAAAATTAAAAAATTCATAGAAATTAAAATACAACTCTGATTTAGGCTCATGATAGCTCGTTGGAAAGCTTAGGATGTCTACTTTTTAAATATGCAAACCAATTTACAAAATTCATTTTCATTTAACTCTAGAATTTTAAGAAATAGCCACTGCCCATAGAGGTATTATAAAGTTTATGGGATGTCAAATTTTTCTTTAACCTAAAGCATATTATCCTTGTTTAAAATCTCAAAACCATTCCAAAATATGCAACATGCATTATATAATCACAATAAACATATTCTCATGAGTTTTACACCAAAATTATTATCAAATTATATCTCTAGCCTTTTTGTAAATAATGATGAAAACATGCTTAAGTTTGCTCTTTAAGCTCAAAACATTAGAACATCAATCTTAAAGTTATGAAAACCGGTTTTAAACATTCCTAGCATGTTTCTAACATTGTTATCAAACCAAAATAAAAGTTGGTTGTGGGTTGTAACTCAAGACTCAAGTTTTTGTTCATAAATGCTCAAGGATGCATGTTAACATAACTAGAAATTTGCATGAATTTTGAACACGAAAATTATGCATTAAACATGGAGAAAACACATATTAAAAACTAAGTTTAGATTAAAGAAAACCTACCTCAAAACTTCTTTGAAAAGCACCAAAGTTCGGGTTAAAAATTAAGCTTGAATTAACTCTAAAACCGCCTCGACCATGGTTGGGAATTATAATTGTCTTGGCCACAAAGAGAGCTTTGTGCTCTATGTCTTTAGTTAGAATTTGAAGTGAGAAAGGGAGAGAATGAGAAACTAGAGAAGAAGGTGGTGATGGTTAAATAAAAAGATATCAAAATGCTTGAGAGGAATGGGAAGTTTACGGGGGAAAGTTGTAAGAAGAAACAAAAGAGCATTAAAAGAAAATATCATTATGTCTCCCATGGAGACTTTTAGCAAATAATGCCAACATAATTGAGGGGACAATTGGAGTGAATTATGGAAGAAGATGAGGAAATAATTAAATAGGTGGTTGAGAAAATATCTCCATGTCTTCTATTAATTGAGGGAAAATAATTCAATGTCCCCTTCGGAGACCTTTAGCAAAATGAGAAGAAGGCTACATAATTGAGCATTAATTTAGGGAGACAAGATTGGTAGAAGTGAGTATTGGTAAATTTTGAATGTTTCTTAGGAAGACTTGGTAAGAAAATACTAAAGTGGTATTTTTTTTTTTTTTAATGATCATAGACAACTTAGTAATTTTAAATAGTCACATGTTATTTATTAAATTTTACAAAATCGTGCCCGTTAAAAATGCGGGTATTACACAAACCGGATGGCTAGTGAGTAAATCACTGCACTTATTACAATTGACCCAAAAAAGTAAAAAACAAGGCATAAAGCCAGAACACAGTCTCCATTGTATTCTACGAGCCTGAGGTCCCTCAACACAAGACTCCGAGAAGCCACCACCTTCCACCTCCAGCTATCTGCCCATCGGAGAGCAATCATGGCCTTACTTCAGCTAGTCCCTTGGCATCCTCTTCGACCATCCTCACAGCGAGGCCATAACCATCACTTCCCACTCGTATCCGGTGGCACAAACCCAGCCCCCACAAAGGCCAGGTCTCTCAATGCCAACGTCGGACAAGTGACGGCTAGGCACACCCCCGCGGCTTTAGACCAGAGCACTCTTAGCAAATTGCCTCCTCCATCTGAACCAACCCAGATCTAGAGAAAAACCAAGCTTCCCACGATCACCAAACATGGCCGCTACCCTTCTCTCCCTGACCCTAAACCCACAGATCGATGGTGAGGCACCTTACCCTTTCTCCGTGTGTGACCTCCCCTCTGAATGGAGCTTCTCTTTCCTAGTGGCACAAACCACGACGTGGTGACATACAGTCGTCGACGGTACTCTTCTGTAACCACCAACTTATCGACCTCATCCCACTGATTCCCATCTTTCCCCCCACTTTTGTAGAAAAAAGAAAGTAAGCCCCACCCCTTCTCCAACAGCCAAAACGCCACTTCAGCCAAGAAGGAGAAGGGGGCAGCGCGAAAGAGATATTAGAGAAACCCTAGCAAACAACTTTTCTCTAGTGTGTTTGTGTGTGTGTGTATATATAATGGGATTCCTATTTTATAGGCCGCTTGAAAACCTAGTTTTTACTGTAGTTTTATGACACCCATTATTCTCCTAACGGGTATTAAGGTAATTAAATTAATTTTTAGTGTATTAATAAAAAAAAATTGCTTCATTTAAAATTTATTTTACAATATTTATTTTTATCTATTTTAATTTTTTTTAAAAAAATTCTCCTATATTTATTTAGTATGTTTACTGAAAAGCCTTAGAACTTCTAATAAATCTCAAAAATATCATATTGGCATTATGTGCGTTAAAGTCTCCAGATGAGACATAAAGATATCTTTTCCAACTACTCTTGACCCTCATTTTCTTTATTTCCTCCGTGACATGCTTTAACATGTCCCCTCCATAATTGCTTCTATCACTTCTCTTCAAAGACTTCATCTTTTCTTCCTTTTTCTTCCACAGTTCCCACACTCTTCTTCTCATTTCTTTGCTGAAGCAAAATACTTAGAGAACTTCTTCAAGGCAGCCATAAAAATTAGCCACCATCACCCCCATTTGAGCAAGAATTTCAGTCATACCGAAGTCAAGGAACCTGTTTTGAAGCCATTTCAAGCTTTCAACTAACCACAATCCGAGGTTAGAATCTTATGAACAAATTTAGTCTTTCATTTATAAATTTTCTTTTATACTAAAGGATTATTCAAATTTGCGTTCTTAAACCTAAGTATATGTTTGTTGCTATTTTGGAGCATATATATAAAGTCTAAGTGTATATGCCATAGACAGAAAATTTATATTGTTAAACTTTGTAATACCTCTATGGGCAGTGGCTATTTCTTGAAATTATGGGATTAAATTAAAATGAACTTTTATAAATTGGTTTGCATATTTAAAAAGTAGACATCCTAAGCTTTCTAACGAGCTATCATAAACCTAAATCGGAGTTGTATTTTATTTTCTATGAATTATTCAATTTTCGGATTGAAAACTGGTAAACCTGTCAGTTTGTTATGGTATACCAGCTGCTAACCTGAACCAAGAACCCATCTTTGCTCACCACCTAATTCCTTAATGTCTTGCAACCTTTTCAATATTATCCTAAGTGATTGAAGAATCTTATTAGGGGCTAAAACATATATATTACTTGTTTACATTTTATATTGTGTTAAGACAAAAATTGTTTACTGTGGTATTCAAAAGAGATTTACATAAAAGCTTTAATGGCATACTAGTAAGATAGGTTTACACATGATTTATTTATGAATGTAGTTGTATGTTGTGCTTTAGTTTTAATTGTCCTTACGCACGCCTTAGGATCAAGGGAGTATGGAGCTAACGTTAATTGATTCCAGGATTAAAAGATTGTTGATAAGCTTGAAAGGTAGGGATTCTATTACTCATCTTTTGTGAGGTTTTTATAGAATTAAAATTGATTGTTTTGCCGCAATATATATATATATATATATATATCTATGTTGAACTGATATTATATGAGTATCACATATGAAACTATGACATGGACTCGTCTTGTATTGTACGGCGAGGAACATAATGAATTGACACATGTTATAAATTGAGAAGCATGGTTAGGAAAATGACTCTATTAATAATGATTAAATATAGAGAAATAGTGAGACGTGAAGAGGGCGGCGGTTACGTCATTGGGCATGAATACCCTAAAAGGTAAAATAGGGGGAAGGTGATGACGCTTCCTTGGGTTGAAAATCCCAAAACACACTATATAGGAATCAACTTGGTGAGGACTCAGGGCTTGATGTCCCCTCACCGGAACACCCTTGGAATATTTAGAGGGCGATCAAGCACGCCATTTTGGGTTTCGATGAGTTGAGTGATACTCTATTGAACGTGAGTACCTAGGAATAATGATGAACTATAATATTTATATATATGTATATGTATAAAACTCGGTAATGATTAACTATGGTATCTACGGAATATGATTATAATAAATCTCATAATCTGGATAATGATAACTATTAACTAATCATGCAGGTTTTAATGTGGTAATGATAAAAACCTAAAGGTGAGTAATGGTTTTCTCTACTGAGCATAATGTCGCTCATTCCCTTATATTTTTATCTTTTCAGGACTCACTAAGTGTGAGGCGACTATGAGAAAAATAGTTGAGGAAGCGATGTAGCTATATTACATTGGGACTGCTTCAATTGTTAAGAATGTTCTTCATGATAATGTAAGCATCAATTGTTATTTTTAGTGACTGTATTACAATGCGTTGAGGTTAAAATGATGATGACAACAATTTATATTATTAAATTTAAGGTGCTATATTAAACTGTGGTTTAATTATCGTTTATATTTTTATTTTTGATTTAAGAGTTTTCATTTAAGCCCCAAGCAATTTTATTTTTAAGGTTTTACTTTTATTTCTGATTTTTATTTTAATTCATTAAAAACTGTTAACCCCATATAGGGGCGTTACAAGTTTCAATTAATAAATAGTATAAAAGCTTTTATATGTTATAGTAAGTTCTTATAATATAAAGCTCTTATATGGTATAATTCTTAAAACTTCAGTTTCAGCTAAAATTTCAAATGGTCTATTAAATATTTCGATGACATGATTACAACAGCACGAATGGTATCCTAAAAAATAAGCAGGTCTTTAAGGAAAAAAAAAAAGATAGAAAGGATGGAAGAGAAATTAAAAAAAGTCAAATTCTGTGTACCCCTAGTACAAAGAATATATATCCTACTAACTATGAACAGGAAAAACACAAAGCTTTGCCTTTCAGCAAAAAGCAAAAACAAAATACAAAACACAAAACAAAGCTAGTCGTCCTCATCAATCAATAACGATACGAAGCTTATCGTGGCCGAACCAATTATGCTAGGCTTATGATAAAAGTAGTAATAATTTAACTACTATGAACGCGACAATTGGGAAAGTATGGCCCAAAAGCAAACGGTCAAATACAAATAAAAGTATATATATTATATATATATATATATCAATTCGTAATTACATATATAGCCTTTTCCGATATGACAGTGGAAGGTGACCAAAAGAACCGCCATGAATATGTATTTTTGTCTTTGTAGAAAAAAAAAACACTAATTATGCTAGTAATAGAGCACATAAATGTATATATTGAAATCTTAAAGAGTGACGTGCCATGGCGCCACTAATTGATGCAAACTAATGTATTTACTCTGTGGGGACCATGTCCCGTCAAAAGTTGCCATGTTTTGAAATATTTCACTCATTGAATACAATATTTCTCAAACTCAATTAATAAAATACTTTTTATTCCAACGCAAAGAAAAAGAGAGAGTTTTTCCAAGCAGCCATAGATTAACTAACAACCTCAGTTAAATATAATACATAAACGCGCTTTCATGATTGCCACATTCGTCAAATTCATTACCTTCCCTTTCACACCATTTAAATAGAAAAAATGACCACAATTAATTATGGACTCAAATCTTTTATGTAATTTTTAGTGTTTTAAATAGTAGTTAACCAATTGTATTATGGTATGCCATTAATGAAAAGTATTCAAAAGTTAATTAGATATTATTTCAACTGTTTTAGATGACATATTGTAATGTGATTAGTTAAATACTATTTAAGACATCAAAATTAAAGAAAAAAATTGAATCCTTAATAAACTAGCACGAGTTTATAAACATTACAAATAGTGACAGACTCTACAAAAACAGAACATAACTCAAATAAAAATCGGTACCACCCGCCTTCTTAAAAAAAAAAAAAAAAAAAATCGACCACAAGCTTCTACCTGATACACCCCCAAATAAAAAAAGAAAAGAAAGAAAAGGTGGGTTAGGAGCTGGGGGCCATGTTCTTCCCATTCCTCCAATCCTCGTACTCCACATTGTGTGATTAAGGTTGTAATTTATTAGAAAACATGTGCCTATTGATCCTAGAGTACTCTTACAAAGGTCAATTTTCAAGTTCCAACACCATGACTCAAGCCACTTTCTTGGTTGGTTTCATGGGAGCTCTAATTAATTCTCTCTGCGTTTTATGTATTTCTTCTGCAGTTTTCATTAAAAAAAAGGGTCCTATGAGCTCATCAATGTGCAAGTTATGGAGAAGAAAAAAAAAGGACCATATTCCTCCAGCCATGTGGAAATCCTGCTCCTAATAACGAGATAGAGAAATTAAAAAAAAAAAAGGTTTATTGTTTGTCTTTATTTGTTGTCGTACGCGCAAGCAACCGGGGGCCAAGAAAATCATATGGTGTCGTTTTCTTACTTCGTGAAAGTCAACTTGGAAAAGCTTAAAGAATGTCGAAATTAAAAATATGAGGATGACTCGGTCACCTAGTTCCATTGTGGCAGCTTCAGTGTTTTTCTTTTTTATTTGTTATTGAGATCAATCTGTCGGTTTGTGGGGTTATGAAGGCCTCTTCTCTCTCTCTCTCTCTCTCTCTCTTTCTCTCTCTCTCACTCTTCCTAATGTCTTTTTGCACTCACTTGGAATTTTTCCGAATTAGAAAGAAACTATAATTTTGCGTCCACTTGGCATATTGTTGTGAATTCATTTTTTTTGTGCCTTAAAGTTAAAGGGATACGTTAAACTTTAAAGAAAAGAAGGAAAAAAAAAAAGAAGATGGGAAAATTTTTTGTTTAAGCTACAAGAAAAGAAAGAAAATTTGCTCATGGGCTTGCGGACATCGAGGCCCAACAATCGGGCTTGATAATGTCCAATAATAATAAAATATTTATCGCATAGATGTAGAACTTCCAATCATTTTGCATCAGGTAAAAGTGGTGCAATTAACGTGGCGTTTTAAAAGAATGATCTGGATTGCCTATGAATTTGGAGCGGTCCGTGAGTAGTATGTATCCCAAGAATCTTGGAGCCGCACGTAGAAGATTTTTCAGAGAATATGCTTTTGGTGTGGTAGAAGTTGCCAATTTTGATCACTTGTTTGGGGTACCCCTCCTTGCTTTCTAGGAACAAAACGGAGGAATTTGCTTTTGTTGGATAGAGTAGCGACCGAGCTCGAAGGGCAGAAGACTGATAGTCTCATATTTCATCAGGAAATATAGTTGGAACAAAAAGTTTCATCTAAGATATTATAATTATTTAAATTTTATAAAAAAAAATATTACGACAAAATTAATCTGACCATAACTATTTTATTCGAACCAAATTTCCAAAACAGACTCTAAGTTCCTTTTACAAGCTAGTAAGGCCACTCTGATCCAGTATTTGGTTCAAGCCATCCCTCTTCTTTCCTTTCGTTTTAGTTGCCTAAGAAGTTTTTGGAAGGTTTGGACTTTTTGATTTGGCCTTTTTGGCAAATGAGAAAAGCCAAGTGCTAACTAGGTGACCCAAAAGGGCAAACGCTATCTAGACGATAAAAAAGGAAAAGTCTTCGACAAGTGCGCACAAAACGCCCTCTAAGCCTGCGTTAAAGTTGAGCTTAAGGGTTGGGAGCTCTACAGATACACTACATGGAAAAAGCTCTTAAAAAAAATGCTACAAGCATGTTATAAGCCACTTGTTTTTTTAACACAGAGTACAAATTTTTTTTTATAAGCGACAAAAGTCAATCCATTGTTCAATAAGGTAGCAGTAGGTATAAATATCTCTTATCTCTTAACACTTTGCAGTTGCAATATTATGTTTATACACAGGTATCCTATGAAGTTACATATATATATATATATATATATATATGTATAGTATCAGGCATTGGTTCTATTTATCTGAATGGATGGTTCTTCCATTTATTCTCAGCCCTCCAGATATCAAAGGACGACGAGGACAGCTCAAGCGGCAACTTTATTATATTGGACATGCTATTGGGCTTTTATGGTTAACCCCAACAAATGAGCCCAATTTAAAAAATAGTGGAAAATGTAATCAGGCCGAAAAACGACAGAGCGTGCTGGGCATTTTCTGTAGCTCCATCTGTGATGGGGAATAATGAAGTCAGTTTATTTTCCCTTGCCTTCCTTCATGGCTCTCTCGCCTCTCCATCTCACTGCTCCCTCCTCTCTCCGACTTTTTAATTGCTGACGTTTTGTACTTGCTTATCCCAGATCTTAAAATTTGTTAAGTTCCCAATTATGCATAATTTGTTTTGTTTTGTTTTGTTTTTGGTTTGTTATTCTTTTGTATTCTTCAATTTGTTGTTGTTATTCTATCAGAAAATTGATTAGAGATTTCACTAAATTCGTTGTTCTCGAATGTCTTGGCAGAAATCCCTAACATTTTTCAGCCTAAATGATCCCACCGTTACATTATATCTCCAAATGTAGTCTCTGCTTTATTTGTTTTTTTTTGGGTTAATTTTATTTTTAGCCATTGAACTTTAAAATGTAACAAATTACACCCTTTAATTATTTAATTTATCTCATTTTTTTTTTCATTTTGTAACTGAATTTGTTAAATGTTAATAGAATTGAGTCTATAATTTCACTTTTGTCCCTCAAACTACACATCTTGTCTAATTTTGACCCTCAAACTTTAAGCTATGATAAATCACATTCTTAAACTACAAACCTTGCTCTATTTTTACCCTTCAATTACTAAATCCATTAAATATCGATAAATTGAGCCACATATATATGCACATAATCGATTAATTATAAATTGATAATCTAGATTAAATCTTTTGCAATTGAATTTCATGCATCTCAGAGGTACAAATAGGAAATTCTATGGACAAATGTATATTTTTGTTGATTTAAAATTAATTCGTACTTGGAGTTTTTTTTTGGTGATTATTGAATCTAATTAAATGAAGTATTCATTATTATGTTATTTATGTAATTTTCAACCTCCAAATTCAGTCATAAAAATGACAAGTACGTTATGCTATAGTATCTATGTCGTTTTTGTTAGGTATCTACATATCCAAGTGTTTTTTCCTTATTTGTTCATTTTTTATTTTAGTTTGTTTTAAATTATATGATGGAGAAAATTTGATAAAATTTCTAATGCAAAAAAGGAAAACTTTTATCAATAAAAATTATAAAAAAGAAGAAAAATAGTAAAACTTATATATTGGATAAATAAAATTTAAATAATTTGATTTCAAAATATACGTTGAAAAGATATATAGAGTCAAAAGATTAAAATAGTCATTTACCTCAATCTGTTAATGTTTAACAAATTTAGTAATGAAAATGTCAAAATGAGACAAGTTTCATAGTTCAAAGGTATAATTTATTATAGTTTAAAGTTTAGGGATCAAAATAAAACAAGTTGCATAGTTTAAAGGACAAAAGTGAAATTACTCACTTAATTTCATTAATATTTAATGGATTTAGTAACGGAAGGGCCAAAATGAGACAAGTTGAATAATTCAAGGTAAAATTATAATACGTAACCCAATTATTGTTATGAAATTAAAATCTAACGCAATATTCAAAATATTTTAAAAATATTCTTAATGATATAGTAATTATTTTAATGATATCACATATTGTATTATATAATTACATAGTAATAATTTTTAATGATATCATTTTGAGACATTTGTGAAATTTTTACAAACTAAAATCATATTTGTTAGAAGAAAATTGTGATGAAAATCATCATCACCCAAGATCGTTCATGTCAAATCATCAAGAATATTAATAAGATGCGAAATCTAACCTGAATCTATAGATTGAGTGTGATTCTTAAATCTGTAGGTTGAGGATCTTTCAAGTCTGGTACGTAAATCATCCTTATCAGAATGTTCTGTAATTTCTCTATAGATGGGAATCGAAAAATAATGTACTGACTTGGAGACCACAACCCTTTATATAAATGCTAAACCCTAGCAATTATCCTTAATTACTAATTTAGCCCATCATAAAATTAGTAATTATATTTTTAGTCTCTATACATAAGAGGCCCACACTTAATGATGCCTTAAAAGCCCAAAACCTAAATTGATCACTTTTAATTGGGCAACCTTATTGATAGCCTTTAATTCACATTTATTTAATATATTAGCCTATATATATTAGATTTTGATCCAACAATCTCCCACTTGGGCTATATATGAAACTTTATACATGTGAATTATACCTTATGAGCTCACAAATTTTGCTATCAAAACTTATGCATCTCAACAATCTTGTCCATTAACCATATAAATATAGGACCAAAGCGACCTTCATTACATATGTCGTAACTAGACCCATTAATGATCACATATGCCAATACAACTAATGACAAGATCAAGTATGGATGTATAGCATGTAAATTTCATGCAATGTGATCTTAACATGCCTATTTTCAACTGGTCCACCTGAATACCTTAGTGAGATCAAACCATACCAAAATCAGAGTGTGAATAAACTGAAACTTTATTTTTACAGAAAATAACCTTAAAATATCCATAAACTAAAATAACAAAAATGTCTATATCATAAGAGCATTTAAAATTACAAACTCCCACTAAAACTAAATATCCTGAAATGATATGACACCCATACGAGCAGTGTGCTCATGAAACATTTTGGGTGGCAATCCCTTCGTAAGCGGATCTGCAATCATGGAGTTTGTGCCGATATGCTCTATAGACAACTGTCCACTATGAACTCTTTCTTTCACAACTAGGAATTTGATCTCAACACCTCTTATTCAAAAGGTCATGGGTTCAACTCCTGGGGGACGCGCTCTTCAACTGGAGGCAAAATACAAGCTTTGCCCCTCTCCGCGTGGAGGCTCCCGACCTTCCTGGGAACTCGGCTGGGACCTAACTCGGCTGGAGACTCGGGGTCGCGCCGAGCTGCTTCCCCGATCAGAGGGCCACCTTGGACACAATTTGTAGGAAGGAGCCACCATCGAGCCGAGGTCCCTCCTGCAGGGACCCCTTCGGGGTTGAGTCTCTCATCTGAACACGCGTTTTATGTTGAGGTGTTGAGATCCCCGGAGCACCTTAAAATTCTCTTATCCAAGAGATGCATAAGGAATCTATATATATATATATATATATATATATATATATATATATAAACCAAGCAATTTGAATCCATTGAAACGTTAATAACGATTTTATTTTATTTTATTCTTCTTTTCTTTTCTCGGCAACAGAGTCGTATACAGGCAGAAAAGAAAAAAAAATGTTTATGTATAAGGAATCCAAAACCGAACGAAAGCTTCAGAACATTAAATGGATTTTCTTTTCGGCAATCGTCTCGTATAAAGGAGTTTTTCTGATGCAAACCGATTGTTTACAACCAGAACATAAATGAATTATCCGAAACCAAAAAGTTTAAACAATTGTTCTCAAATTCAACAATTTTAAAGATACTATGATTGTTAAATTTGAGAATTATTTATGAGAATCACATCTAAAAATTATTGATTCTCAATGATTCAACATGAAGAGGCTCTAGATATCACTTGTTAGAATAAAATTGTGATGAAAACCATCATCACACAGGATCGTTCATGTCAAATCATCAAGAATATTAATAAGATGTAGAAGCTAACCTGAATCCATTCATTGAATGTGATTCTTGAGTCTGTAGGTTGAGGATATTCCAAGTCTGGTACGTAAATCCTCCTTATCAGAATACTCTGTAATTTCTTTATAGATAGGAACTAAAAAATAATGTACGTACTGACTTGGGGACCACAACCCCTTTATATAATTGCTAAACCCTAGCAATTATCCTTAATTACCAATTTAGCCCATCATAAAATTAGTAATTATATTTTTAGTCTCTACACATAGGAGGCCCACACTTAACGATGCATTAAAAGCCCAAAACCTAAATTGATCACTTTTAATTGTGCAACCTTATTGATAGCCTTTAATTCACATTTATTTTATATATTAGCCCATATATATTAGATTTTGATCCAATAATATTTTAATTTAATAAACATAATTGAGCCAGTTGTCTCATTAACCCTAATTCAAGAGTCTGATTTTGCTACGTTTTAAAGTTCAGAGGCAAACTAAAACAAATTGCATAATTTAAGGGCTAAAATTAAAATTAACAACCCTTTCTCCTTTTTTGTTTGTCTTTACCCGTTATCATGTCTTGTTCTCCTCCGCCCAATTCCTCTTTTGAGTATTGTGCGATTTATTAAGTTGTAGTAGTTTGATCGGTGTTGTGGGAAATTTTTCTAGTCGAGATGAAGAACCCAGTATAAATCAATGAATTGAATATCATGGAATAGTGGATTAGTTTTGACTTCCCAAGTAGAAAAATTCCAATTGTTTTTGGTTTTTGTTTTTGTTTTTTTCAATTTTAGGAATTAGTATTATGAACTACAGAATTTTGTAAGTAAGGATTTTTTTAGTAGTAAAGTTAGACGCCTTGCAAATTTTTATCACATATGTTTCCATTCCACAATTTTGTCTGACACAGCTTTCAAATATTTATTTTGACTAAAGAACGTTCGCTGTCTGTAATGGTTAAGCGTGGTCATTGCACCCTGTAGCTTTTTCAAAGAGACCATTAGGGGAGATGATGTTTGAGATAGATGTCATGGTGATAGTCCGACGGATGACTCAATTGGTATATCTTTTTTTTTTTTTTTTCTTTTTTAAACTTGGAGGTGGGGAATTCGAATTCTTCACCTTTAAGGGTAGCAAATCGGGTCGGTGGGTAGGGTTAGTGTCGGGTTGGGGTCAATTTTTATAAAAATTGGGTTGACAATAACCTGACCCGTGACATGAATGGGTTGAGAACACGACCCGTTTTGATATAAGTTGACATGAACACGACCGTGCCAACCTGTTCCTTATGCCCAATGTCAAAAAACAATGACCCATGACCCATATTTGACCCACAACCCGTCTATGACTCGCATTCAAATATATGACTTTATCTAGATTTCTATTAAAGCTGGTTACCATTTTTTGCGTAAATGAACTTCCTGACATTACAAATATATGACTTTATCTATATTTTTATTGATCTTTTAAGTTCTTATATTATATATTATATAATATTAATAATAGGTAAATTTTTTTAAAATTAATTAATTAAACATAGTTCAGTAACAAGTCATTTTAGTATCAGACGGATTGACCCGAACATGACTCGTTTTTTGACGGGTCAGTTTCAGATCGACACTAAAATGACCCGTGGTAAAATTTTCTGACACTAACCCGCAAAAAAACGTGTTGGGTACATGTCGTGTCATCGTGTCGCAACCCGTATTGTCAACCCTACTTTAGATGAAGTCAGGTATGGTTTTACTGCTAGATTATACTTGCAGCTATACTCAATTGGTATATCTGAGAAGTTTAGAGTCAATGAATTTAACTGTAGAGGCTTTCCCACCAGATTTGTTAATGTGTGCAAGGAGTTGAACGATGTATTGTGTCGGGTTTGAAATATCTCAACAACAATTCTGAGGGGTTTGGTTAGGTGGGTAGTGCAAAATTTTTAACACAATCTTACAGTGCATGGTAAGGCATATGAGCTTACTCTGTTTATCTTTGAGATTGTAACTAAAGTGAAGGACAGTGATGAGGGCTTTGAGAAGGTCTCGACAGAGGATAAAGAGAAGGATTAAGGAGATTTTGAAGGGGGGAAACCTTAAATTATCCTTAAGAGCTCTTGCCGATGGATTTTCGAAGTTCCCGATCCATTGTTTCTCTGCCATTTTGTGCTATTTGCCATTGGCTTTGTGCTTATTATGCCAACGACATCAACCAACGTTGGAATTTCATATGTGAAATCAAGTTCAGATGTTGAAAGTGCTCAAATGTTTAAGGTTATCAATACTAGCATGCTTTCTCCTATCAATGTACCAAAGTTTTTGTTCATTGACCGTTCATGAGTTGAAGTTAATTTAAATTCATTGCGTCCTACTCCACTGTTAATAGATCATCATGTTTGAATCCTCTTTTGTGTTGATGTTGTTTATGAGCCATGTTTAGTTGTATGTATATGTTTATTTTAGTTATCTCCCCATATTATTATCTAAATAAATGTACCAATCGTCCTTTTTAATTGTCTACGTATTATTAAGTAGAAATTTTATCTACATGGTCTTTTTTTTTTTAAAAAAACCCCAAATTATAAGAAGGAGCTTTATTACTCAAAACGATTAAAAATGTGTTTGGCAGGTCATGATCCAGATTACTTTTTCAGTTATAAATAGTGTAAAGCTCTCGTATGTTACAGTAACAATAAAAAATTGCTACAATGTAAAGCTCTCACATGCTACAGTAACAATAAAAAAATAATTATAATATAAAGCTCTCATATATTACAGTAAAAATAGTTCTAATTAACGGTTCTAACCACTATGTTAAACATCCTATAAATTTGGTTCATAATCTTTTAAAAAACAAAGCACAGTTACTGAAGTTTAAACCTTTGTTCGTCTAACTTACGAACTTTTCTTCGTCTTTTTCCGTTAATCCGTACACAAGGCGAAACAAAAAGTACCCATTTAATGCATGCAAAATTATGAGTTTGCTCGGTCAAATCCAAGCTGCACCGACAACAACCGGTTCGGCAAGAATTATATTCCCAATCAAACATTAGAAAGCATCCGTGTGGGACCATTACCTCATAACAAAAGTTATTTAAGTAGTTAATTCCTCCTAAAAATTTTACTAAAAAATGTTCAAATTTTCAAGTTTACAGTTTTGTTAGCATCCATGATATATCCTTAAGGGTCTTTTTTTTTTGGTTTTTTTAATGATAAGTACTAAATAAATCCATGTGGAAGTTTAGAACATATATCTAAAACTAAGTTTCCTAATAGGTACATATATATAATAGGTTAAGAAAATACAATGCACGAGTATTGAAGATAAAAGGGCTCTTCACTATAATATATATGTTATATATTCGGGTCAATTGAGAAATAACACTGTATTGTTTTTCAAGTTTACCTATTTTACATCACACTTTGAAACATACTATTTCCAATGAACATAAAGATACTATTGTTCCCAAGTATTTTAGGTTAAGGTTAGATGTATACACGTATTATCTAAGGGTTTGTTGGCTTTAGCTAGGATTAGTTGTATGAATTAAGAGAAGGAAAAAAGTTATAGAATACAAAAGTGGTAGAAAAAAGTAGTATACCATATAATTTAGACTACATATTATTAGAACATGAGGCCTTAAACAGGTCGGGGGCCTTAGGTGAGCCCAACTTGCCTTGAATATGCAATGCTTGACAATGCACAATTCAGAGAATAGAATTCTTCATAGTTCTTTCTTTCTCTTCTATGTTTTAAAGGATAGACATGTCTTCTTATCATAATGTAAACTTATTTTCTTTAATAAAATGTTTTAGTTATGAACTCTATCAATTATAGATTTTTTTTTAAGAAAAAATGAGGTCAATTTTAATTGTTATATATTTTTTCTTAATTTAATATGGATGTAATTTCATTTTGTATTTGTTGTAGGCATAATATGTTAAAGGTGCAAACAAAGTCCTATATTGGCAACAAATAAGAGCTATGATGGGTTCATAATTGAGTGGACTACTCTACTCAATAGGTTAATTTTTTGAGTTGAAATCCCATTCTCTTATGGTAAAGCCATGATTGTAACAGTTGTTACCAGAGCTGGGACTCAAATGTTGCCAAGTTTACATATGAGATGAATTTTTGATGTGTCGAATAAAGGTGTAGGCTTTTAGTCATGATCTCGAGGTGGATCTTCCCTTTGGGGTAATGCAGGGCAAAAGATGCGGTGGAGACCTCAAGGCTGTTGTGTAGGGTGGTAGGATCTTCTTATAACACAATAGAGGTGTGATAGAGGATCTAATGGACCGAATGAGCTATCATTCAAAGAAGGAGCCATCGTTTGAAGGAGGAATTGTTAGAGGTGCAAATAAAGTCCTACATTAGTAACAAATGGGATCTATGATGGGTTTATAAGGAAGTGGGCTACTCCACTCAATACTTTTGAATTGGAATCTCATTCTCTTATAACGAAGCCCATGATTCTAATAATAAGATTGTTGAAGAAATCACATATTGGTTGTGAATTGGGCTAGTGGTCACTTTATAAGTGTGAAAGAAAGCCGCACCTCTTGAGCTAGCTTTTGGGATTGAGAGTCCGATCAATGACTGGAGAGATTGTTAAGGAAACCCCACATTGATTATGGAAGAGGCTGATGGTCACTTTATAAGTGCCCGTGAGGGAAAGCCTTGGTACATTTAACATTTTTCAGAGAAAAAACAAATAAATGGTGTATGCATGTGTTGTATCCTTTATTTGACTTTGCATCGGAGGACAATTATCGTGAAAGTCTCCTCCGCGTGAGCTTGAATTTCATTCAAAAAGATTATCAATATTAGTCTTATCAAAATCAATTAAATATCCGCTTTTTTTCATAAAAAATTTCTGGTTAGCTGATCTGGCCTAAAATCACTTTGTAAAGATAACAACACGTAAAATTAAATTCTTCTGTCTTCATCTGTGTGTCTTGCTTGTGCATGCATTACAATGCAACATAAATATGCTGCTTTCAAACTTAAAATGCTTATAACAATCTCGTGATTTAACTCTTTTAGGAGGAAACATTTTAACAATTTTGATTCGAACCACAAAATATAATTCAAACACCATTCCAAATGGACTAATTTTATGTTTCGACATGATATAAAAGTGAAAGCTCCAATTTCCATGTACTTGAAAAAGGACGCTGGCTTTTGAAAGTTTTATGAAAGTCAAACTACATTAGCTCATTCCAGAACTACACCAGCTGCTTCTGACGTTGTTCATGTATACAATCAAGGGAACGCGATTATACTCAGCTGACTTTTATGTAGTCTCTAAATTATCTCTTTGTGCCCGTTTGTCAAATTCAAAATTCCTCAGCCTACGTTCAGTTAGCATCATACCATGTAATGTCTGACTAAGTCCAATATTTGACCTAGTCGTTTGCAATGTCTCTTGAATTAAAAACATTCAAGTAATGCTAACATGTCTCTCAACTACTTTTCAAAATTTTGATTTTTGAATATCAAGCAAGTGCATGGAACAAATATGTAAAAAAGCTAACACATGGGCCATGGAGCATTTAACCCGACCCGAAGAAATCGGAGCATCCGCGCATGAATGTTTAGCCGAAAAGAGGAACACAAGTGTTATAAGGAATCTCAATGGTCTACGATAAGAGTCAAGGTGTGATGACACCAAGGAGTTTCAATGCCAGGAATATGAAAGGTTTCATTATATCAATGAGAGATTTAACTTTCATATTTATGGAAAAACTGAATTCCTTCTACTCAACTGTGCTAAAAGTTCTCTTTAACATAAATCGAGAGGAAAGATTTTGCATTCCATTTTTCAATATAATAGCTTTAAGATTCTGTAACTTTGTTCTTTGCTATAGGGTTATTTGTTTCTCGAGGTTATTTGTGTTTTTGAGCGTTCATTTAATTTTCTTAGCTAAATATTGTTCGTTTGATTCGGATTATTTTAGAATTTACCTTATTTAGGTGTTGGACCAGATTTTGCTTTAACAAAGTTACAAATAAGTTGCTATTTTCAGGTAATTAGCAAACATGCAATTTTCACATAAATTATTTTTTTGGAGAAATTAATTAAATTATTTTAATCACAGTAACTCATTGAAATCACTAATAGAAAATTTAATAACACTCTTTGTTGTCCCCATTTTCCTGCCAATTAGTCTACATAGTAAATGATAATGTAGACATATGCACGTATATGTATATATATATAAATATTGGTTCATACCATACATAAGTGGGTCCATAGATTTCTGATGAGAAGATTGTGAGGGCATGAGAAACTTGACTTAAGATTATCTTCTCCATTTTGACAAATCGATGATTTTGCTTGCATCACGTGGGAACAAAACAAGCATATACGTCACGTCATTATCTAGTGCTTATCTTGAGAATTCTATGGTCATATTATCTTTTTACATTGTCTAAAAGGATCAATCGAGTGCTAGACTTGCACCTTCTTATCATAGTCAATGAAAGCTTTCATTTTCTTCCTTTCAAATACGACCAATCGAAAACGTGGATGTATATTTCAATTTGAAAATTCAACGCCTTCTTCAGCTTGCTTTTGGGCACTAACAAAGAAAAGCAAGAGCACAAAATCATGAACGTGGTTCGTGTACTTGGAAGAGAAACACAACTCCATTTTATGATCTCCGAAAAGCAGAAAATTAATATGGTGTTTGGTAAAGTTGGTTAGAACAAACTTTTTAGTTCAAAACACTGTAGTATATAAGAGCTTTACAATGTAGTAATTTTTTGCCTTTTATTATAACAGGTGGGAACGTTACATTATTCTTTAACCAAAAAGTTAGTTAAAACCAACTTAACTAAACACCCAATAAAAGTTAATTTGTGAACCAACACAACTTTTAATATTTTGCGTTTTAAATGGATCTGGTGTTGGTGCTCCATTCACCTTAGTTGTGCAATTTAAGGTTGGTCCGAATGCACATTTGAACTCTTGACATGTTTTATGATTTCTGCCTGCAAACAAAAGCCCTTTCTCCAAACGCAATAGCCCTAGTTGGCCATTAAATACGTATATCATTTTTTTAAAAAAGAGAGAGAGAGAGAGAGAGAAAGAGACTTTAACATATAAAAACTTTGGTGGTTTGACTTCTTTGCCATCTTAGTTTAATTAAATAACAAGTTTGCATAAACAAAAGGAATACACAATATGCGGCTTCGTAATGGGAATTATGGTTGTCCTATACTATCCTTTCTTGGACCCTTCTTCAATTTTTTTATTAGCAAACTAATTCTTTATACCCTTTTTTTACAAAAATAAATAAATTAATTAAACTCTATCGGAAATGTTCATTTGACATCAGCAATTAATTAATATGATTATATCCGTGAATCAAAATTTTTAAAGCATCTAAAGGAAATCTCTTATTATGATAGGGTGCAAGCTGACTTTCATTTTCTTGGAGGTTCATTTAAAAAAATGTAGTTTGAAAGAAAATGTAGTTGGAAGCATTCCTGTTGCCTAAACACTCGACTTTTCATTAGCAAGTCGCAACCCACAGCCCACAGGTCACAATACCTTCTCTTTAAAGAACATTCCTCTACTAGCCACCAAATGTATTATGTGATGCTTGGTTCACCATTTTGAAGAAAAATCCAGTTTGATCACAAAATTTAAATTTTTAGAATATTTTTAGTTAAAAACTACCAACATAAACATCACATGCAGCCTTCTATCCACTACAATTCATTTGGAATTCTTCTTAAGTAGTTCTTTAAAAAAAAAAAAGATGGGTACGATCACTTTTGTAATGACTCATAGTGCATTGGGCTGCCAAGGTATATCTTTCCCCGTTGCCTTCCCACTCAAGAAAATAGTAATTATCAATAATTCTTGTTTGACAAAATCAGTTTTAACTAAATTTTTTAGTTATTTCAAAAAAAAAAAAATAGTTCAAATTAATGATCACAATTACCTTATAACTTGTACTTAATATTTACTAAACAAAAAATTTCCTTAGTATCAACTTTTAAATAGATTAATTCCTATTCACAACTAGAAGAATTCACTTGTTCGTCACGACCCTATGAAGTCATAAACATGTTGCGAGTTATGCAATATTGCATTCTTAAGGAAACGAAATTCCAGACCTTCATCTCAACCATGTTTGACATTCACATCACTCTGGCTGATAAGAATGCTTTATTATCAAACGGGAAAAAATCACCATCAAGAAATTACAAGAGATAGTAATATATTGATTAAATGAGTCGAATAGCAAAGAAAATGTACTCTAATTTTTAAAATGAGAATGCGAAAAAAAGAGGGCTGGGGCCTCGCTTTGTTCAGTTTTTATTATGACTCATATTTATGTATTAGGGGATTTTTATGGTGATTATTGAAAAAATAACATATGCCGGGTATTTATGTCTCAGCCATCACATTTGTGAAGCAGATCTAACATTAAGAAACTAAGTCCTGCGAGTAGATATTTGCACCCTGAAACGACTTTTATATATTTATTCATGTATTAAAAAAATAACCTACTTATAGATATTTGTTTATTGGATGTTAAATTTGTAAATAATAATAATAATAACAATAATAATAATAATTTTAATTAGATTCAACGGTAGTTTAATAAGGATCCCATGGAAGGACTTTTATTTATTCATATCATTAGTTTTAGGATTAATTACAAAAGTTTCATCTCAATTATAGCTCTTATAACAATGTGTCATCTGAATTTCAAAACATATTGAACATGTATTCCCTAAGCTATGAATTATTAACAATAAAACTCCTTTCTTAGAACTTTTAATAAAATTTAGTACATAATTAAGATTTGGTATATAATATAGGAGTAGATAACTCTATTATGTCCAAAGTTAATTTGAATTTAAAAAATTGATAATTTAAAAATTTTAATTGTTTAAAATATAAACTAAAACACCTTAACAAATTTTTTAAGGACAAGTCTATGGTGGAGAACAATCCGGTGGTTATCATTGGATCTCAAGGAGATTCTACACAGTCTCCCTCCACACCCTGAATCATTGTTCTTTTAATATAATAAACAATTAAAAAAACAAATTACATTTAAGAAGAAAAATTTATCAGAATAATTACAAGATTAAACCCCTTTTTTAGAATAAAGTAAACCCTAAAATAAAACCCATTTCATGTCAGAACCCGCCTTTTTAAGTTGTGATAAAACTTTTTCTTACTTACTTTAGGGCAAAAATTTAGAATTTTTTTTTTCTTTTTAATAAATACTATACATATACTAGTTTAACAACTTTTGAAATACAAACATATACTTGTGTTTTGTAACACCCGTATTTTTAACGGGCATAATTTTGTAAAATTTAATGAATAAAATGTGACTATTTAAAATTACTAAGTTGTTTATGATCATTTAAAAAAAATACCATTTTAGTATTTTCTTACCAAGTCTTCCTAAGAAACATTCAAAACTTACCAACACTTACTTCTACCAATCTTGTCTCCCTAAATTATTGCTCAATTATATAGACTTCTTCTCATTTTGCTAAAGGTATCCGAAGGGGACATTGAATTATTTTCCGTCAATTCATAGAAGACATGGAGATATTTCTCAACCACCTAATTAATTATTTCCTTATCTTCTTCTATAATTCACTCCAATTATCCCCTCAATTATGTTGGCATTATTTGCTAAAAGTCTTCATGGGAGACAAGATGATATTTTCCTTTAAGACTCTTTTGTTTCTTCTTACAACTTTTCCCCGTAAACATCTCATTCCTCTTAAGCATTTTGATATCTTTTTATTTAACTATCACCACCTTCTTCTCTAGTTCTCATTCTCTCCCTTCTCACTTCAAATTTCTAACTAAAGACATAGAGCACAAAGCTCTCTTTGTGGCCAAGACAATTATAATTCCCAACGATGATCGAGGCGGTTTTAAAGTTAATTCAAGCTTGATTGATAACCCAAACTTTGGTGCTTTTCAAAGAAGTTTTGAGGTAGGTTTTCTTTAATCTAAACTTAGTTTTTAGTATGCATTTTCTCCATGTTTAATGCATAAAAATACTTTAATGGCACTAGTAGACGGGTTTACACATAACTCACTTATGAATGTGATTATACGTTGTGCTTTAGTTTTAATTGTCCTTATGCATGCCTTAGGGTCAAGGATGTGTGGAGCTAACGTTAATTGATTCCAGGATTAAAAGATTGTTGATAAGCTTGAAAGGTAGGGATTCTATTACTCATTTTTGTGAGGTTTTTATAGAATTAAAATTGATTGTTTTGCCGCAATATATATATATCTATGTTGAACTGATATTATATGAGTATCACATATGAAACTATGACATGGACTCGTCTTGTATTGTACGGCGAGGAACATAATGAATTGACACATGTTATAAATTGAGAAGCATGGTTAGGAAAACTGACTCTATTAATAATGATTTAATATAGAGAAATGGTGAGACATGAAGAGGGCGGCGGTTACGTCCTTGGGCATGAATACCCAAAAAGGTAAAATAGGGGGAAGGTGATGACACTTCCTTGGGTTGAAAGTCCTAGAACACACTGTACAGGAATTGATTTGGTGAGGACTCGGGGCTTGATGTCCCCTCACCGGAACACCCTTGGAATGTTTATGGGGTGATCAAGTGCGCCCATTTGGGTTTCGATGAGTTGAGTGATACTCAATTTAACATGGATACCTAGGAACAATGATGATTGGTAATATTTGTATAAATGTGTAATTATGACACTTGGTAATGATTAACTACGGTATCCATAAGATGTGATCATAATAAACCTCATAATCTGGAATATGATGTAACCTACTAACCATGCAGTTTTTAATGTGGTAATGGATAAACCATAAGGTGAGTCATGATTTCCCTACTGGGCATGTCGATGCTCATCCCTATCATATCTTCATATCTCAGGTGGAACTCAGTGCAACATATTTGAAGAGGAATAAGCGAAAACAATCCTGCTGTTTTCGTGTTAGAAGACCCTGTTTAATTACAACTTATCTACAACATGTAAGAGTTGTATTATTTTTTTTTATGGCTGTGTTAAGTTATTTGGGAATTGTACTATGGTGATGATGACTGTAATTATATATATTTGGTGCTACACTAAAAACTGTGGTTTGTATTTAAAACGTTTATTTTTATTTTTCTTGTTGTTTAAAGACCCATGGGCATTGTTTAATTGATTTAAATAATATAAAATTTAAAATTATTTTTATTTATTTAAAACTGTTAACCCCCACATAGGGGTGTTACAGAATTTTTGGTATCAGAGCCTAGGTTCGATTAACCTAGGGGGTATAGCACCACCTTAAAAATTAATCTTTGGGAATGGTTTTAAAGTTAGGTGTTAATGTCATCATCATTTGGTACTGATCCTAGTTAAATTTTCGCAGCCAGTAGAAACTATGCCACCAAGACGTCAAATGCAATCGTCTGAGCTGTCACAACCGGTTGAACATGCTCAAGAAGTTGAGCAACCGGAACTGATGGAACAAGCTCAAGAAGATGAGCAACTACGACATGCAACACAATCCCCGCCAGCTGCACCAGAAGTAAATAATTTAGGACAAATTCTTCAAGCATTACAAAATGTGCAAAGACCTGTGGAGGTTCGTGATCCCGAACAACGACATCTAACTCTGTTGAAGGAGTTTATGAAGCAGAAACCACCCACATTTAGTGGAGAACCTAACCCGGTCATATCAGAACAATGGCTAAAGGCAGTCAAAAAGAAGTTGGACACCTTGAGGATTCCACGGGAGTATTGGGTTAGCTTTTCAACATATATATTTGAGGGTAAAGCCGAAGAATGGTGGGATCTTCAGAAAGACGACTATGACGTGCCGAATCTTACATGGGAGCAGTTCGAAACCATTTTTCGCAACACCTATATTCCTCAGAGCCATAGGCAAGCAATGATGCGAGAATTTGAAAACCTGGTGCAGGGAGATACAACAGTTGCTGAATACCATGCTCGATTTATAGAATTGTCTCGCTACAATCCCGGGGCTGTATCGGATCCAATGGCCAGATGCGAAAAATTTAGAAATAACCTGAGGCCAAAAATCAGACAAATGATAGCTGCTGTTCCATCAACAGATTTTCTTGATCTTGTAGCTGCGGCACAGCGGGCAGAGACAGAACTAAATAACTCCTATGGAGAGTATAAGGGTTCTGGTGGGCGTCAAAGGAAAATAAGTAAGAAAGAGAAGTCACAAGGGCAAGTCATTCAGCATAGTGGAGTGACTATTGGTGGTGGATCTTCTGGCAGTGGTCGTTTCCAACCGTATGCTTGTCATAACTGTGGACAAGTGGGACATCTGAGGAGAAATTGCCCTAACCGCCCTACACAATCATCCTTTGCACCAAGGCCACAAGGAAGTCATTTTGGCTCCACTGTTTGGGGAGGGAGTCAAAATCGTGGAGCGCCTCAGCAAAACACTCCAGCTTCCCAAGTCTCAGTAACTCAACCTCGAGGGTTCCAGCCTCAGTACAACTATCAACAGCGGCCACAGGGTTCCAATTTTTATGCTAATCAGAACTTCCAACCGACTCCACAAGGCTCAGTGAATCAAAGGCCATATTTTTCTGGGAGAAATAATAATAAGGCTAGTAGTAGCCAAGGAAATCGAGGAAAAAGTGATAAAGGAAAAGCACCAGCACAAGCTTATGCAATTACGGCTACAACTGGACAAGGAAAACAGGCTGATCACTCAGTTGTAGACGGTATGATTCACGTGTCTCATTCTTGGGCTCATGTATTATTTGACACTGGTGCCACTCATTCATTTATATCTATGTTATTTGCTTCCGTACTACAATTAGAAACTGAGACATGTAGTTCATCATTAACCCTTAGTACACCAATGGGCGGGATAGCTGAAGTATCCATAATTTGTAAATCAGTGTGTATTGTTATAGGAGAACATAAACTATCGGCTGACCTATATGTAATAACTATGACAGAGTTTGATGTAATCTTAGGAATGGATTGGCTAACTAAATACCAAGCAATAGTAGATTGTCATAGGAAACGTGTCTCTTTATTCACCAAGAATGGACAAGTCATCGAATTTCAGGCAAAAACAGGAACAGTGACGCCAGCCCCGGTACTAAAGGCTTGTATTGGAGGACGAAGGAATTTCACCAATCTTGGGACGATCTTTGCTTCAGATGGAGAACTAAAGAAGAGTGACCTATCCTCTCACACTCCTGTGGTGGACGAATTTTCAGATGTTTTTCCAGATGAATTGCCCGGACTTCCGCCTGATAGAGAAATTGAGTTTGTCATCGACTTAACTCAAGGAGCAGCGCCTGTTTCTATTGCCCCGTATCGAATGGCACCTGCTGAGAAAGTGGAATTGAGGAAGCAATTGGACGAATTACTGGAAAAAGGATTTATTCGACCAAGTACATCACCTTGGGGAGCTCCAGTACTTTTTGTGAAGAAACATGACGGATCGTTGAGGCTCTGTGTCGATTATCGCCAGCTTAATCGATTGACTATCAAGAACAAGTACCCTCTACCCCGAATTGATGAGTTGTTCGATCAGTTAGGAGGATCTTGCTATTTCTCAAAGATTGACTTACGATCCGGATATCACCAACTGAAGATAAGAGAAGAGGACATTCCAAAGACAGCTTTTCGGACTCGCTACGGTCATTTTGAGTTTCTTGTCATGCCTTTCGGGTTGACTAATGCACCAGCGGCTTTCATGGACTTGATGAACCGTGTCTTTCGACCGTACTTAGATCAATTTATCATTGTTTTCATAGATGATATCTTGATCTATTCTAAAAACGAAGAAGAACATGCTGAGCATTTGAGGATCGCTCTACAAACGTTGAGAGAACATGGTCTTTATGCAAAAAGAGAAAAATGTGATTTCTGGATGACGAAGGTCAAGTTCCTTGGACACGTTGTCTCTGAAGAAGGCATCTCAGTGGACCCCTCCAAAATTGAAGCAGTGCTAAATTGGGAACGACCAAAGAACGTGTCAGAGATTCGAAGTTTCCTCGGACTAGCTGGATACTATCGACGCTTCATAGAGAATTTTTCAAAGATTGCTTCTCCATTAACAAAACTCACAAGGAAGAATGTCAAGTTCGTGTGGGATGATAAATGTGAAGAAGCATTTGAGGAACTGAAACGAAGACTCACTAGTGCACCTGTGCTGATCATACCTAACAACGAGGAGCCTTACACAGTATACACTGATGCCTCAGGAAACGGTTTGGGTTGTGTGTTAATGCAGCATGGACGAGTAGTTGCCTACGCCTCACGCCAGTTGAAACCCCATGAGAGGAACTACCCCACACATGATCTTGAGTTAGCTGCTGTGGTTTTCGCACTCAAAATTTGGAGATGTTATCTATATGGCGCAAAGTTCGAGCTATATTCAGATCATCAAAGTCTGAAATATTTGTTTACTCAAAAGGATCTCAATCTAAGGCAACGAAGATGGACTGAGTACATGGTGGACTATGACTTTAGTATCCAATATCATCCTGGAAAAGCAAATGCCGTGGCAGATGCTCTAAGTCATAAGAACAACGGACGTATAGCCAGTTTAGCATTGGAAGATTGGAGACGAGTCACTATCGCCGACTTCAACTTGCAATATTATGAAGATAACGAGAGAGCTTTCTTATTCAATGTGATAGCAACTCCTACGTTAATTCAGAAAGTAAAACAAGGACAATGGCACGATGAAGGATTACGTAGGGTTTGGAAACAAATACAAAATGGAGAACAACTGGATGGATGGCAGATTGAGCCAGAAGGATTTTTACTTTACAAAGGAAGATTAGTTGTTCCAGAGGATCCATATCTCAGGCATGCGGTGCTAGATGAGGCTCACCGTTCAAAGTTTGCTATTCATCCTGGAAGCACAAAAATGTATATGGATCTAAAACGACAATACTGGTGGCGAGGAATGAAACGAGATGTAGCAACCTTTGTCTCTAAGTGCATGACGTGCCAACAGGTTAAAGCGGAACATCAAAAGCCTGGAGGCGAGTTGAGGAGCTTACCTATTCCAGAATGGAAGTGGGATCATGTGACAATGGACTTTGTTACTGGATTTCCTAAGACTCAAATAGGGCATGATGCCGTTTGGGTAATTGTAGATCGTTTAACTAAGACAGCCCACTTCATCCCAATCAGAACTAATTATAGTGTCTCAAAATTATGTCAATTGTACGTGGAAAAGGTAGTGACATTGCATGGAGTGCCAATGTCAATAGTTTCCGATAGAGATACACGTTTCACGTAGAAATTTTGGAGAGGATTGCAGAGGGCCTTGGGAACTCAATTGAATTTTAGTACAGCTTTTCATCCTCAAACAGATGGACAATCTGAACGTGTCATTCAGATTCTCGAGGATATGCTTCGGGCTTGTGTGCTGGACTTTGGAACAAATTGGGCTGCACAGCTGCCATATGTTGAATTCGCATATAACAACAGTTACCAAGCAAGTATTAGAATGGCTCCATATGAGGCCTTATATGGTAGACCTTGTAGATCTCCATTGTGTTGGGCTGAAAAGGAAGAGCGTCTTGAACTTGGGCCTCAGTTTATCAGAGAAACAACGGACAAGATCCAGATTATTCGCGAACGTCTTCAGACAGCTCAAAGTCGACAAAAGAGTTATGCAGATAAGAGGAGGCGACCTTTAGAGTTCATGATCGGAGACTTTGTGTTCTTAAAAGTGAAACCAAAACGAGGTGTATCTCGATTTGGTGTTAAAGGAAAGTTAGCACCAAGGTATACAGGACCGTTTGAGATTGTGGAACGCATTGGAACGTTGGCATACCGTTTAGACCTACCACCACAATTGTCTCATGTACATAATGTGTTTCATGTATCGATGTTGAGAAAGTATGAACCCGACCCTTCACATGTGATCATGTGGACAGATGTGCCAATTCAAGGAGATACGAATTATGAAGAAATTCCAGTTCAAATACTAGATCATGAAATAAAATTATTACGTCGTCGTGGAATTCCTCTGGTGAAAGTGATGTGGCAACACCATGATGTGGAGGAAGCCACATGGGAACTTGAATCTGAAATGAGAGAAAAGTACCCACATTTGTTTTAACATTGTAATCAGTGTACGAAATTGCGAGGATGAAATTTTTATAGGAGGGGAGAGCTGTAACACCCGTATTTTTAACGGGCATAATTTTGTAAAATTTAATGAATAAAATGTGACTATTTAAAATTACTAAGTTGTTTATGATCATTTAAAAAAAATACCATTTTAGTATTTTCTTACCAAGTCTTCCTAAGAAACATTCAAAACTTACCAACACTTACTTCTACCAATCTTGTCTCCCTAAATTATTGCTCAATTATATAGACTTCTTCTCATTTTGCTAAAGGTATCCGAAGGGGACATTGAATTATTTTCCGTCAATTCATAGAAGACATGGAGATATTTCTCAACCACCTAATTAATTATTTCCTTATCTTCTTCTATAATTCACTCCAATTATCCCCTCAATTATGTTGGCATTATTTGCTAAAAGTCTTCATGGGAGACAAGATGATATTTTCCTTTAAGACTCTTTTGTTTCTTCTTACAACTTTTCCCCGTAAACATCTCATTCCTCTTAAGCATTTTGATATCTTTTTATTTAACTATCACCACCTTCTTCTCTAGTTCTCATTCTCTCCCTTCTCACTTCAAATTTCTAACTAAAGACATAGAGCACAAAGCTCTCTTTGTGGCCAAGACAATTATAATTCCCAACGATGATCGAGGCGGTTTTAAAGTTAATTCAAGCTTGATTGATAACCCAAACTTTGGTGCTTTTCAAAGAAGTTTTGAGGTAGGTTTTCTTTAATCTAAACTTAGTTTTTAGTATGCATTTTCTCCATGTTTAATGCATAAAAATACTTTAATGGCACTAGTAGACGGGTTTACACATAACTCACTTATGAATGTGATTATACGTTGTGCTTTAGTTTTAATTGTCCTTATGCATGCCTTAGGGTCAAGGATGTGTGGAGCTAACGTTAATTGATTCCAGGATTAAAAGATTGTTGATAAGCTTGAAAGGTAGGGATTCTATTACTCATTTTTGTGAGGTTTTTATAGAATTAAAATTGATTGTTTTGCCGCAATATATATATATCTATGTTGAACTGATATTATATGAGTATCACATATGAAACTATGACATGGACTCGTCTTGTATTGTACGGCGAGGAACATAATGAATTGACACATGTTATAAATTGAGAAGCATGGTTAGGAAAACTGACTCTATTAATAATGATTTAATATAGAGAAATGGTGAGACATGAAGAGGGCGGCGGTTACGTCCTTGGGCATGAATACCCAAAAAGGTAAAATAGGGGGAAGGTGATGACACTTCCTTGGGTTGAAAGTCCTAGAACACACTGTACAGGAATTGATTTGGTGAGGACTCGGGGCTTGATGTCCCCTCACCGGAACACCCTTGGAATGTTTATGGGGTGATCAAGTGCGCCCATTTGGGTTTCGATGAGTTGAGTGATACTCAATTTAACATGGATACCTAGGAACAATGATGATTGGTAATATTTGTATAAATGTGTAATTATGACACTTGGTAATGATTAACTACGGTATCCATAAGATGTGATCATAATAAACCTCATAATCTGGAATATGATGTAACCTACTAACCATGCAGTTTTTAATGTGGTAATGGATAAACCATAAGGTGAGTCATGATTTCCCTACTGGGCATGTCGATGCTCATCCCTATCATATCTTCATATCTCAGGTGGAACTCAGTGCAACATATTTGAAGAGGAATAAGCGAAAACAATCCTGCTGTTTTCGTGTTAGAAGACCCTGTTTAATTACAACTTATCTACAACATGTAAGAGTTGTATTATTTTTTTTTATGGCTGTGTTAAGTTATTTGGGAATTGTACTATGGTGATGATGACTGTAATTATATATATTTGGTGCTACACTAAAAACTGTGGTTTGTATTTAAAACGTTTATTTTTATTTTTCTTGTTGTTTAAAGACCCATGGGCATTGTTTAATTGATTTAAATAATATAAAATTTAAAATTATTTTTATTTATTTAAAACTGTTAACCCCCACATAGGGGTGTTACATGTTTACATAATCACCCTTTTTTTTTATAATGTAGCTTATCAAACATTACTTTCAAAATGTCTTAAAACACCATATAGCGGAAAACATACTGTGACGGAAACCATACCCAGTCTGCACACATCATCCGTCCGCCAGCTCATCATTACGATTTATTCTGACTTTTTCGTCGAAATACCTACAGCATGAAATACTTAGTGAGCCTATGCCTAGTAAGTCCCATATAAACCCACATGCACATTCAATAAAATGCATGATCTCATTATACTTTATTATAATCCTTCCTTATCATTATCATTTCTTATCTTTAACTAGGGTCCAAGTGTTCGTACCATTGCGCACTTAGGTCTACGTAACACCGTGACCGTCCTGTAATCCTTAAACTCCCATTGAGTCAGGAGTCGGTACGACACTTTTCTTAACTTTTGGTGATTCGTTTACCAATTAACTTATTATGGTTATCATACCATGCATGAAATGATGATCACATGTTATACATAACATAATCTACATAAATGCTCTTGTACGGCATAATACACACAGGTACATACTTTATATACATACTAGTACACATTAATATACACATAAGTATATAGCATAATGTACTCACATGTACTTAACATAAAATACACATACAGGTACAGATCATCATATACACTCAGGTACATGTCATAATATACTCTCAGGTATATATATATATATATTTCATATACTCACAAGTATACCCTTTTATTATTATGAATACTCATGTCATTGCATACATACAAGTATACACCTTGATATACACACAGGTATACATATACACATTTACACCTAAGCCTACAATTTCATACTGTAGGTGGGATAGGTACTTACTTGATGCAAATATCGGGCAACTTAACCTCGATTTCCCTTCTCCTAGACTCCTAGGATCCTGTTGGCCAATTACAAAGCTATTAGCCAAATTCCACTATGTTTCGATACAAAACATCCATTAGTTAATAAATTGAGTTGCATTACTATATACAACTCTAAAAACCACTGGTTTTTCTTATTTCTATCTAACTCTACCCTATCGTTTCTAACGAAGGACGGGAACTTTTTTTTTACCATTCTTTTTCCAACTGACACGTTTCGGAGCGGTTCGGGTTATTCGGGCAAAAATGACGATTTTTCCCTCCTTAGGTCCACTAACCTACTCGAGCTCGATTTCATTATTCTTACGAAAATAACCACATACTAATTTTAAAATAATACCCTAGTGGGTCAAATCTCTTTATTTCTCAATTATGTCCTATTTTTATAAAACTTTGAGATTTAGTCTCTGAACTGAAAATTTTGACGATTTTACCCCCGGGACTAAAATTTACTTCTTTGCATCAAAATTTCCTATTTTTCTCAAGGATCATTTTTGCTCAAAGTACCATATTCAAAATCCTTTAAGAAATGACATCTTTGCCCTTTTTAAAATTTTTCATAATTTTCGTAAATTCTTTGAAAAATCAAAATCTCACAGACGACTGAGTTTTTCGACGAACATTCTATAATGCCTAACAGTTTCGTCGAGATCTACAACTTTTGTGTTTTAACTTTTCCCAAAATCTCACTATACAGGGGTGTTTTTGGCCATTTTTCAATTCTACCGAGAGAAATCTTTTCCTTTCAATTTAGTCCCTATGGTATTTTTACAAAAATCCATTTCAAAATTACAATTCTACCCCTACAGAAACCATTCCATGCCTTAATCAAAACATTCTCATGCTCAAACATCGCTTTTACTAAAACTAACATTAAATTTACAAAAATAACACTTTTTGCAAAAATTACGGTTTTGCATCATAAATCAAAATTTCACAACTTAAACATGCCATACTTCAAATATGCATGAATTTCATCAAGTACATGCTCAAGAACCCACATAGGTTCAAAGTAATAAAAATCAAAATAAAATTAACAAAATTTCAAAATTTTAAAACTTAAAACTTACCCAAATGGTACTTTTTTGATTTCTAGCCTTCAAAGTTCCTTTGAACTCCCTCCTAGGCTTCCTTTCCATGGAAAAATATCATGGATTAATTTCTCTCTTCAACCCATGAAAAATCCCTTGAAAACTCATTAAAAAGTTTAGGATTTTACCTTAAAACTTGTGGAAAATCCTTGTATTTGCTTGTAAAACTTGTTTGGGGCTGAGAAATTTTTTTTGAAAGCTTGATTATGGCTGCCGAACATGGAAGGAAAGAAAAGAAAAGAAAAATTGTGATAAACTTGCCATAAATGCATCCTTATCTCATTTGGTTACTCATGGTAACCCATGAGTATACCACCTAGGTGTCATGAGATGATTGGGCCACTTTTCTATACATGTGGCCAAATAGAAAATCAAGGAGTGTCCACTTTATGGAGTTAAAAATTTATACTATGTAATTTTTTACCACATAGTATTTTTCCTATATTGTCATGGTCAAATTAGTGTATTTTCTATCCTTAGGCTGTATAAAAATATTTGACTTGCTTTTCGTTCACTTTTGGAGGCCAATCATAACATTTTTCGTATTTGCGTTTTCATTTAGCAATATACTCATACTGTTTTGGCCTCCTTTTTACCCCTGATTTGGGTTTGGACAACTTCTATGTCCTATTTATATTCTAATCACCCACTCGTTTATATCACAATTTTACAATTAATTGTAATATAAAATTCATTTTATGGATATTATTTACAAATTTTTGAGTAATTAAACTCATAAAATCTGTATTCGATAATATCCAACATTGCATCACATTTGCCATAAAATTTATATTCAATGCCGTTTATTCCTACTTTATCGTAATTTTTACAAAACTTACAATTTTTACAAAAATTCACATTTTTAAAAGTAAATCATTAATTAAACCCAATTAAATATTAAGTTTTGTTAACAAAATTTTTCTCGGTCATTACATTTCAACCCTATTATATTAATATAATATACAGATTAATATCAATGGGTACATTGTTAAAAATAATTTCATAAATGAAAAATCAAACTAATAGCATGAATTTTTGTCTCTAAAAATGCTTCCAATATTACACAGATTAATCTCAAAAACACAATTGATCTCACAATACAACTAAAAAAACTTTCAATTACACACAGATTAATACATAGATCAATCCAAAAACACAATTAATTTGCAAAACAAATCAGTGTTCCTCAATTAATTTACATAGATCAATCCAATAAAATAAATTTTATCATTGTGAATCCTAGATCTGGCCAAGAGGACCACCATTAGTGGAGGAGCAAAGGGCGCTAAGCGAATCCAAATCAGTATGAAACCTATATTCGGTGAAGAGAACCACCATTCAAGAAGGAGCGAAGGGAGAGATCCGGCCAAGAAAGCCACCATTTGTGGAGGAGTGAGATGTTAAGTGAAACCCAAATCATATCAAGAGAGGTGAGACTCGTGATTTATGGATCAGAGATGTGGCTGCAAGTTCCACGCCTACAAGCGACCTATGCTGTGCAACGTGTATGACGGAACAAAGGCCTACGGCTTGCTGCACGGAGGACTAAGGAGGTCCCAGGTGATAGCGAAGGGGAGAAATCTTTGGTTCTTTCGTACCCAGAGGAGGACGAGAACCGTGGCCAAGATCAAACTAAATCAGGGGGCAATGAAGGTTGATGGAGAAGGGGATGAACGAAGAGAGAGAGAGTTTTTTTTTTTTGGGTGCTAGACCTCCCGGTATCCAAACCCACCACAAGCGGCACAAACCCATAAATGGCCCCTTAACGCTCGTTGGGTTAACCCGACTAATCTGGAGTCGACTCAAGGAGAGACTTGAAGGCTGCATGAGCCTCCTAACACTGACAACTGCATTTACAAGGACTCGAACTCGAGTAGAGAAAGTTTATCGGAGCAAAATAAAGAGAGAGCGAGCATCATTTTTTCAAAGAGAGAGAGACGTGCAAAGAGCCTAAGTGAGAGGGGCAAAAAACGGCGGTTGAAATAATGTATTGTAACACCCGAGATTTTTAATGCATTAAATTAAGGATTATATTAAGACAAAGTATAATTAAAGAAAATACTGTATAATAATATGAAAAATTATACAGTATTAGAGCAATGCAGTATAAGAATTGAATTGTGTGGACCACAATTTCTTTTTATACTTTTATAAAAAGAAAAGAAAAAAAAAAGGAAAAAAATCAGAAAATTTAGGCAAATTCGAGACTTTCTCTCTCTAGAATTTTCTCTCTCTCTCCTCTCAAATCTCGTTTGAGATTTCGGCGTTATTTTTTGACACCTCCCATACCAGTGGGAAGCTCTCGACGAGCTGAGTCCAACGAGGTGTCGTGCCACCCAAATAGCCGCCGGAGGAGGGCTCACGCGCCGCCCAAAGTGGCGACGAAACCCATATTTTCCCGACGTCGTTTCTCCGCCGTCCGACCACCAATCGACGTGATTTTGGTGTCTATGGACTCAGTGTGAGGAGAGGAACAAGATGGTACCAATTTTCCAGCTCAATTTTGGCTGGAAAAGCTTCACCGGAGCTGCCCCGTCGCCGCCGTGGAGCCGCCGTCGGAGCCGTCGTGTCTGGTGGCGGTGTGGCACACCGCCGGTGCCAAAATGATCAGAGGGCGACGGCGAGCAAGACCCCTCGGTCAATTGCTCCATTCCGCCGCCCCTCGCCGGAGAACGAAGACGCCCGCCACCGTCGCCGTGGGTGAGGTTGGGTTGGCCATTTTAGGCCGTTTTGTGCCAAATTGAAGGCACAAACACCTTCAGAGGACCGAGAGGAAGAAATTCGGTACCTCAATTGCACGAAATGATGGCCGGAGGACGGAGAACGGCATCTCCGTCGTGCACCGCCGTGGAGCTAGGTGGAGCCGCCGTTCCACGCGGTGTTGAGCTGCCCCACCATAGGGGAAATACTCAGAGGGTCACGGGGAAGAAAACGCCCAAGTCAATTTTGGGCTACCGTCGCCGGAGGACCGAGATCGGAGCCGCCGGTGTTAGCCGTGAAATCCATCCTCGATTGGAGCAGATGGAGGCCGAATTGGGTGAAATTGACCCCACCAATCGACTCAGGAGGGTCAAATTAGGGGGGGTAGGCTCGAGCTCAGCCCTCAATGGAGCCAACCGCCGCCGGTCAACGGCGGTCAACGCTGGTCAACGGCCGGTCAAAGGGTAAAATGAGATTTTGTGATCCGGACCTCCGATCAAAGATCCGAGACCGCCTCCCGACTCGTTTCGACGCTCTGAACGCAATGGTGACCTCCATTCGAGCTAATTCCACTCTGATGAAAATCGTCCGGTACCGACTGCACGCGGATCGAGGCGATTCAAACAGCAGCATCGGAGTCCAGAAGGACAGTTGCAAGAATGGATGATCTCCAGGAAGCATTCCTAGCCATTCATGGTAGCTCAAGGAGCACTGCAGAGGATGCTTCGTATACTGTAGATGCAGCGAGATACAACTGGATCTGCTTAGCTTGGAGTTCAAGTAAGTAGGAATCTCGCCTACAGTATGAACTGTTTTAGATGCTTTCATAGAAATTTATGAAATGCATGATCAGTGATTGTTACACTGTTTTATGTGAGAATAGGTTTTATAACGTTACAAGGTTGACGAAAAACCCGTTAAGGGTAAAATCGTCATTATGAAGAAAACGGCTAGAACGGAGTTGAACACTCCGATTTAGCATAATGTTATTAGATGGAAAATGTTTCGTAATACGTTAAGTAACGTAACGGTCATATGAGACCAGAGATTTAACAATGGATGTTTAAGTAAACGAGAGGTAACCGATGGGTTATGAGGTTAAAAGGAAAAGTAACCCCGGTGGGTTACAAGGCTAATTGAAGGAAATGTAAACTGATGGTTTATAAGGTTGAGTAAGAGAACGGTAGACCGATAGTATACCAAGTTATGAATAAGGAATGAATGGTTAATGTTTACGTTTTATTATCAATCGAGTGGATTGATAATAAAGAAAGTTAATTAATGAGTCAGCTGTCGTTTGATCAGGACACAAAGGCCGACCAATGGAAGGAAAAGGAACGAGAAAGGAACGGAATAGAGAACGCTAGAGTATAGTTCGGGTAAGTTTCAAACCTCACCTACAGCATGAAGTAAATGATTTTTAAATGCTTATTTATATGTTTGCAAATGTGTTTGCAATTGTTAAGCAAGTTGTTTTTAAAGTATGTTTGCATTTATTATGCAAGAAGTTTTAAAGTTCAAGAAAAAGATTTGCAATGAATTTGCAATCGTTATGTTAAAGGTTTATTTGCATATTGATATGCATAACGTTATTTAAAAGTTTAAGTTATGATTTTCAAAGTATTGAAAGTATGTTTTGCATTATGACAATGCATAATGTTTTATAGTTTAAGTTAAAGGTTTAATGATGCATTTGCTATGCAATAAGTTGCATTTGATGTGCAATAAATTTAAGAATAAAAGTTATAGTTTGCAAAATGTGTTTGCATTTTATGATGTATTTATTAAGCAATATGTTGCATTTGTTATGCAATGAGTGTTAGAATGCAAATTATGATTAGTAAAATGTGTTTGCATTTTGTGATGCATTTGTTAAGCAATATGTTGCATTCGTTATGCAATAGATTTTATAATACAAGCTATGAATTGCAAGTGTATTGCATATGATGTGATTGCATTTGAAATGCTCACTAAAGTTAATAAGAAGGTAACGTAAGGATAAAAAGAAAGTGTCGTACCAGCCTCTTTGTTATGAGGTAATGAAAGTAAAATTAAAGTTTAACCTCCTAAAGGTGAGGTACAAGACCTCAATGTTTGATGGTCTCAAGTCTTCCACAAGGGAAGCATTATGTTTATGATCTCATGATTAATGAGTTGGTACGAACACTAAAGTAAAGTAAGGAAAATGAAGGTTACAAGATAAAGAAAGTTAAGGAACAAGAATAAAGGTTGAGAAAGAAATGAATATTTAAGTTTATAGAATGTTCATAATATGCTCATAATTGAAGTTAATAATTGAGCATAAATGGAGTCATGCATTCTGATGTTACTTGAATGCTTTTTATGAAATGTTTATATGTCATGTTTATGGAAAACATTCTGAAAAATGTTTACGACAAATGTTTATGAAGAACGTTTTCATGTTTTTAAGAAACGGTTTATGAACGACGTCTTAAGAAAAACGTTCAAGAAATGTTTTAAGAGGAAAGGTTTTACATTAAATGTTTATGAAAAACATTTCATGTTTGCAAGAAAAGGTTTACGAATGACGTTTTAAGAAAAACGTTGAAGAAATGTTTTACGAAAAACGTTTATGCAAAACGTTTCAGAAATGTTTTATGAAAAACGTTTTCAGAAATGTTCTATGAAAGACGTTTATGAAGAACGTTTTTAGAAATGTTTAAGGAAAACGTTTATGAAAAATATTTCATAAATGTTTATAGAAAACGTTCATGAAGAACGTTTCAAGAGAAAGGTTTTCATGAGAAAAGTTTTTTTTAAAAAGCATGTTTAAATGCTTTGTGAGAATATGTTTGAACTTGCTGAGCGAAAGCTCATTAAAAGTTTTTCATGCTGTAGGTAATTTATGGGTGACCAATAGGACCCGCTAGAAGAGCTGGGTGCTGCGGAGGACAGATGCGAAGATTTGGGTATGGATACCATCACTGTTTGCTTCCGCTATGCAAAGAAAATGTTTTCCATTGTTTAATGTTGTGTTTTCAAAGTTTAAAGAAAATAAGTTTTATGAATAGTATTAAAAGTTTTAAGATACAGTTTACAAACTGTTTTATGTAATTATAAAGTAAAGTTTTAAACTATGATTTAATAAATGTTTCTTATTAAGTTTTAAGAAACGTTTTGAAATGATTTTAAGGGCAAGTGTTGAGCGATGTCTCCACTTGAATGCGACAGAGGTCGCATCAATTTTAAAGAACGTTTAAGGAAAGAAAAAAAAATTTATTACAGTATTTTCTTACTAAGTAAGTAAGATTACTGTTTACGAAACGATGTTTATGAAAGTAAAGTGACTGCCCGAAAAGGCGGGTCGTCACATGTATACTCAGAACTATTTCTTAACTTTTGCAATTACTTTATCTTATCCATTGGATTAAAATCGAATAGTGCAAATAGAAATTCTCTACAAGTGGACAGTTATTTTGTTCTCTGTTAAAACATTTTCCTCTTTTAAAACAAATAATAATCTCTAATTTCGTTTGTATGTGATTGCATTAACTTAAGTCGACGGTCTAATAGTTTACTAAAATGTTCAACAATCCTATTATTTGGGTAAATGTTGTGTCGTTTAACACTAATAACCTAAACTTTAGGGTATTCTCTACTTTGCTCCCTAAATTTTAAAAATCATCACTTTACCCTTGACTTTCAAAACTTCTCACTTTGCCCTTTGAATTTTAAAAATCACTAATTTGCCCTCTAAACTTTCAAGCTCTTCACTTTTTCCCTTGAATTTCAGACTTTCTGTTCAAAGATGAGGAGATATTATTGAATAATAGACAGAATAATAGATAAAATTTTTTTTTGCCCTTATAGGAGACCCATGTGTGAATCACGTGGGCTCAATTCTATATATTTAAACAAAAAATAAAAGTTTAGGAGGTAAAATGAGGAGCTTTAAAAGTTCAGGGGTTAAGGTGGTGATTTTTAAAATATAGAGAGTAAAGTACATGGCTTTAAAAGTTCATGGCATAAAGTTTTGATTTTTAAAGTTTAGAATGACAAATTAAGGGAGACTTTAAAATTTAAAGACCATTGGTGTTAATAACTTAAAATATTTTATAGATCAAAAGATAAGTGTTATATTTTGAAGTTTAAATAAGGCAAGTATTGTGCTTTAAAGTTTAAATGATTACAAGGTTATAATTGGTAGAGAATTTTTGCAACTAACCCTTATTTTTATGGTCGTTGAAACCGCGGCTTGCTCGGTTGTTGTGTCTTCTTTGGACTTTTTTATTCCACCAAAAGTGTCGGGGGGCACGTGAGACGTGAGTTCCGTACAGGACAAGTACTCGTGCTAAATTGCGTGAAAATATTTTATATAATACGGCAGTTACAGGAACAAAGGCATACAGTTGCAGTGTAATACATTCCCGTTTTCAAACTGGTCCACTCACGAAAAACTCATTAAAGAAATCAAAAGTAACGCTTGTTTTCCTCTTTCACATCTCACTTCCTTAAAATTGAATTTTCTAAGTTGGGTCGGCGGCAGCCACTCTACACCACCACCTTAATTTTGTCCCCCCTTTTTTTTTTTTGAAAAGGTTATAATTTGGTCTTTTGTTTTCTTCTTTTTTTTTTTTTTACCGAACACGTTTTATTTTAGTTTCAAAAAGTCCTTTGCTAATGAAAATCATCAAGAACGCTAAAATTGAAACTTTTAGAGGGTTATCAAGAAAAAGGGACCCTTCAACTAATCTTTTGTTAAGTAAATAATTAGATCTATCCAGAAATTAATCAGGAGGCCATTCTTTTACAAATTGCAAAATCTAAAGATCTCCCACCTACGTAATCAGTGATATAATAACGCCTAGACTCCACACAATGTTTTTGTTCAATTTTTATTTATGCAAAAGCATCAATTAAACATTAAATTCAATACTCTAATTATCATTTTCCTACAAAAATTTTTTTCTCTTTCATTTCGGCTTTTAGATTTTTTGGCTGCAAATTGGAATCCCGTGTGCGCTGGCATGGGTCCCTCAATTCGCCTAGCCACCTGTCTTTTGACTCAACTATGATATTAGAAACAAATAAAAAATAAAAAATAAATTCCAAATACCAAATTCACATATAGCACTATGGCGCTGGGAAAGGAAGTTTAAACCATAAGTTTGAGTTTGAGTATTATAGTATGTAAAAGCTTTATGATATAGCTTTTAATATAATATATGAGAGCTTTGTATTGTTTATAGTTCAAACTTTTAAATTTAACAAGTCTTTCAAACACCCTATAGCGTATTGGGGAGAAAAATCTAACGCATATTATAACAAGTGAGAATTTTATAGTATATTTTTGTTTTATAATATAACATATGAGAATTTTACGTCGTTTATGATTAAAACTTTGACTTTGTTTGACAATCTAATTAGAATTTATTACAATGTAAAGCTCTCATTTGTTACAATACAAAACAAAAATTTGTTCAGCATAAAACTTTTATAGACTATAATATTATTATTTTAACTTATAATTCTAGCTATTTTTTCAAACACAAAAAAGAAGATCAAATCACTCTGTCCACCTAATACGATTCCACAAGCCAAAAAAAAAAAACCCAAATAATATAATTCAAAAGAAAATAAGGAAAAAAGAAAAAGACAATTCATCACGGTGGGATTTATCAAATCCAACCGTTTGACTAAATAGAAAATTCAAAGCTAAGACTCATCCAATCATCATCTTGATGTCCTTTACTTCCTTACCCCTCTTTTCCCCTGTTTCATTCATTGTATTTGTTCCCATGAAAAAACACTTTTCTTCTCCTCTTCTTCTACTTCAGCTACAATAACCAACTCTATCTATAACACACAATGAAGAAAAACAACCCAAAACCATATTCTCTCCCTCTAATGTTTCTCCTCCCCGTAATCCTCTCTCTCCACCAAGTCCTCTCCATAGACTTCCTCTTCAACGGCTTCAACGACACCTCTCAAATCTCTCTCTACGGCAACGCCACGATCGACCAATCCCACATCTTAACCCTCACAAACGACACAACTTTCTCAATCGGCCGAGCTCTCTACCATGTCAAGATCCCCACGAAACGACAAAACTCCTCCTACGTCTTGCCCTTCTCCACCTCCTTCATCTTCGCCATGGCCCCTTACAAGAACACCCTCCCCGGCCACGGCCTCGTCTTCATCTTCGTCCCCACCACCGCCATCCCCAGCGGCAGCTCCTCCCAGAACCTCGGATTCCTCAACCGCACCAACGACGGCAGAGACGACAACCACGCCTTCGGCGTCGAGTTCGACGTCTTCAAGAACGAGGAGTTCGACGACATAAACGACAACCATGTTGGGATCGACGTCAACTCCCTTAAATCCAAAAAGTCCCACGAAGCAGGGTATTGGCCGGACGAGAGTAACGGTACGGACGACAATTCGTTTAAGAAGCTGAAGCTCAACAGTGGTGAGAATTACCAGGTTTGGATTGACTACAATGATTCTTTGATTAACGTTAGTATGGTGCGAGCTGGTTCGGAGAAGCCGAGGTTTCCTCTTTTGAGCGAAAGGTACAATTTGTCCGAGGTTTTTTTGGATAAAATGTATGTTGGGTTTACGAGCTCAACTGGGCAATTGGTACAAAGTCATAAGATTTTAGCTTGGAGTTTTAGCAACACAAATTCCTCTTTCAGCGAGAGTTTGATCACCACCGGTCTGCCGTCGTTTGTTCTTCCAAAAGAGCCGTTTTACAAGTCAAAAGGGTTCATTATAGGCGTCACACTTGGGAGCTTCTTTGGGGTTTGTTTTTGTGCTTTGCTCGTCGTTTTGTTGGTCAAACGACAGAGGAGGAGAGCTAGGGAAAGAGCCGAGATGGAGGATTGGGAACTTGAGTATTGGCCCCACAGGATTACGTACCACGAGATTGAGGAAGCGACAAAGGGTTTTAGGGAAGAAAACGTGATTGGAATGGGAGGGAATGGGAAAGTCTACAAGGGGATATTGCAAGGAGGAGTAGAGGTTGCGGTGAAAAGAATGTCGCATGGGAATGATGGAATGAGGGAGTTTTTGGCGGAGATTTCGAGCCTTGGAAGGTTGAAGCATAGGAGCTTGGTGGGGTTGAGAGGTTGGTGCAAGGGAGAGAAAGGGGTTTTCATGTTGGTCTATGATTACATGGAAAATGGGAGTTTGGACAAGAGGGTGTATAATGAGTTTGGGGAGAGTAAAATGTTGGGGTGTGAAGATAGAGTTAGGATTTTGAAAGATGTGGCCTCTGGGGTGTCGTATTTGCATGAAGGATGGGAGTCAAAAGTGTTGCATAGGGACATTAAGGCCAGCAATGTGTTACTAGACAAGGACATGAATGGGAGGCTAGGTGACTTTGGTCTAGCTAGAATGCATGGGCATGGTCAAGTGGCTAGCACCACCCGGGTGGTTGGGACCGTCGGGTACTTAGCCCCGGAGGTGGTCAGGAACGGTCGGTTCTCGGTCCAAACCGACGTGTTCGGTTTCGGGGTCTTGATATTGGAGGTCATGTGTGGGAGGAGGCCCATAGAGGAAGGGAAAGTGCCTTTGGTAGAATGGGTTTGGCAGTTGATGGTTCAAGGGCAGCTCTTGGATGCCCTTGATGAGAGGTTGAGGGCAAAAGGGGAATTTGACAAGGAGGAAGTGGAGAGAGTGCTGCATTTGGGGTTGTTGTGTGCTTACCCTGACCCAAGTGCCAGACCAAATATGAGGCAGGTTGTAAAAGGGTTGGAGGGCAAAAGTTCTGATGTCCATGATGCTGAGTCTGAGGATATGGATGCCTATTTGCTTGACAAGATGCAAAATAATGATTTTTGGAATGGGTTTTCTCAAAATTTTGGCTATGGATCACACCCAACTTTCCAAGATATTAAGCAATCACTTTCTTCGTCGATGTCTGTGTCTTGGTCCAATACCATAGCGGAGGGTAGGTGAATCTCCAATATGAATGAGACATAATTAAAATAAGGAATATATGTTGGATTTGCCAATTTTTTGATGTTTTATATTTTCACATATGCCTGCAGATGGAGTTGGAGACGGTAAAAGGAAAGTGAGATTCAAGACTATATGATATTCAAATTTTAAAAGGAGATAGTTTTTTTTTGGAGCTTTCTACGGTAGGGTACTTATTTATCAGTAGTGCAATTTTGAATATTAGATCTGGTCAAAATCACAACCTGATAGATGTTACGAAGGTCTAACAGTTTAAACAGAGCTTATTGGTGGACTTCTTTGTATACCTTGGTGTAGAATTTTCATTTTTATTGTTTGTATTTCTCCTTTCATATCCTTTCTTGAGATTTTTTAGAAGTGATTGTTACATTCAATTTTTTTTTTCAACTTTATTCCAGATTAGGAATGTTGTTGTAAATATGTATGTACACACACAATATTATATGGTCATCATAGGTTTATTGCTTCGTTTTTTTTATTTTATTTTTGGTGTTTTTTTTATCGGTTTTGATTGGCATCTTGTAATAACACATTAAATAAAATTGCTCATTGTATATGAGGTGTCTTGAAGTTGGAAGAAATGGGATTGGTTCAATTATGAGAGTCTTTAGACTCAAGTTGCTCTTTCTCACTCTCTCTTTTTATTTATTTATTTTTATTTTTATTTTTAGGAGGCTATACTTTTTTTTTTGGCTTTAAATTTTATCGTCATGGGAACCATTATCTGTCCTTGTCCAAATCGGGCAAACCATGTTCTCCTAGCATTGGAAGGCAAAGATGCTTCAAAAAATGATTGAGATTTTTATCAAAAAAAAAAAAAAAAAAGATTAAGAGTTTGGTATTAAGTCTTACCTTGAAATGACTAAATAATAACCAAACACATGTTATGCCATATTAAGAAGCAAAATGGTTATTTGGAACTCTCTGACCTGTTTTCCATCACTAGCCTTTAAAAGGAAGCATCCTCCTGCTGTTTCTGAAGCAAATGCACACAGATTAGTACTTGCCTTGCGGTATGCAGTGGAATGACAATTAGTAAAATTATAATCATTTGGTTTGACTTGTATCATGCTAATTATTTGAGTTTTTCTGTTATAAATTATAATGATGGACAGGTTATATCTAATTGATAGATGCAAATGATCAAGTCATCGTTTCATTGTAAAATCCATGTTAAAAGATGTTGAAGCAATAATTAGATTCTTTCAACAATGGAACAAACGGGTTTTTCAAGTTGATTGGGAATTCGGTTTCAACCATGGTTGCAACTAATGAACAATGCAAAACTCTCCGCGACTACAGTAAATTGCTACACTGAAAAGTCCACACATGCTATAGTTCTTAAACAAACAATTTCAGTTTCAACCGCTCTTCTAAACGTTATCTTTAATAATGTCGTGATTCCCCTAATGGCAAACAATAAGCAACTATCCCATTGATGGACATCACAGGGATTGAAACTTAGAAGCGTGGGGGATTTTTATAAGATTTGAATCGGATGACGATACGAGTCAATGTTATGGAAAGAATTCTTGCTCCAAATTAATATAAGGTCACACACTTTATTACCTACCAACACTGCTAGGACTCATTCAAGGAGGTAATTCACTTTCCGCAAGGATTTGAATACAAATCATTTCATGTTACTACCTGACATTTGACGAAAACATTTTTTTTACCTGCATATTTTGATACGACTCATTGAAGAACCTATTAACAAGTCCTAATTCTACGATTTTCAATTTTTGCTTGCCCTTCAGCTAAATCTGGCCGTTCAGACATTAGTTCTAGGGTGTTAGATAATGTGAAGAAGTCCATCAATTTATTAGGTGAAGGACTTAAGAATATAATGTTATATATGGAATGTCTTCATTTTTACCAAACTTGAAAAATTTTCTTTATTTTCTTTTCCTAAATACACCATAGTATCCAAGGCAATTTTTCTGCTAAGAACCAAAAATAAATCCATTAATGAGTATCTGTTTTTTAACCATTAGATTTATAAATAATAATAATAATAATAATAATAATTTTGGTTAGATTTAATGGTTTTAACACGTGTATCATCTGTGAGAGGTTCCTCTCAGAAAAGCCTCCATTATCAAATAGCACTCTTGTCATAACTAACTGTCCCAACAACTCCGGAGTTGACAAATAACGAGTGCGATCTCCAAAATTCTTTCAGGTTACTGCATGTAAACAGGTAGCTTACGGTCGATGTTGGTCGCCTAAGTAACCTACTGGGTAGCCGCTGATGATATGAATAGCTATATCCAACAAACGCGCTAGAGTTAGGGTTTGATGCTTTCAGCACCAGAATATGAGAGAAGACTGAGGACATAAGTAAATTTTTAGAGTACATTAGAAATGTATTTAATGTAACTCAGTAAATGAATAAGAGAAAATGATGGTGAACTTCTTAGTTCACTTTTTAGAATTCTGACTCGGTTAAATGAATATCTAAAGAGAAAAAGTGAGGGTAAAAATCTCATGGTATTTAAGAAATGACATAATCTCTATGCTCTCATAGTATTTAATCTCATAGTATTAGAGCAACATTCTCTAAATTTCCCCTTTACAATTAAAATGATATGAAGAAAGCTCTTATTTTTCTACATTGGAGTGCCTTCTCAAATGCGTGGGCTTTATAGTCAGGAATTGATCCGATACAACGAAGTAGGCATTTTTGAAAAAATTAGGCCCCATACAATTTCTTTAACATCACTAATGTTTTGTATCACTTTTTTTTAAACATTTAAATCATAGCGCTTTTGACATATAATATATCCAAATTGTAGCTGCAAAAAATCTTACCACTTAGCTCTTCCTCTCTCTCTTCCCTCACTTTATGTTTCATGTTCTTCCCTTTCTTTTCCCATGTCTCTTTCTCTCTCCTCTTTCTCTTTCTATTTCCTAAAAATAATATGTTTCAAATTTTTGTCACATAAATGATAGGAATAAGAAGTGGTACCATAGAAGTGGGGTATTAATCAAATTGACCCAGGCATTTGGCATGCATATTAATGAGGATAAGAATAGGAATCTTACAAGATTCTCATGTTTGATACAAAACTTATGATTTTTAGATTTTTAGGAAACTCAATTATATGGTATTAGCTTTACCCTATTTTGGGGTAGTTTGAATCCTACCCAATAAGGTTATATTCAAATTCTAAGGAATCTTAAGACCATAAAAGACATAACCTTCCCTTTCATGACAATAATGATGATAATTATAATAATATTTATTATTATTATTATTATTGCTATTGCTGCTGCTATTTAATAGTAATATTAAACAATAATAATTTGATATAATCATAATAACAACAACAATAATAAATGTATTAATATTAATATTACATAATAACTTAAATTATTATTAAATATTAAATAATATTATTATCACAATACTATTTTATTTTAATATTAGTATAATACCAATATTAAATAAATATAATAATATTAATGTAATAATAAAAATATATTAATATAATATTAATGCTAACATTAAATAATAATAAATATACTCTATAAAATAATAAAATAATATTCTATTATTACTTATGAGCAATAATAATACTCTGGAACAAATAATATATTTTTATCACTTATATTTTAATTGTTATTTATTGCCATATTAATAATTTATATGTTTAATATACAATACATGAATACTAACAATAATACTATTATTACTTTTATTATAACTTGATGTGATTATCTAATATAAATAGTAATATCAAGTAATAATAATTTGGTGATAATAATAATAATATTAACAATAATAATAAAAATATACTCATATAATATTCAAGTTCGTATTAATGATAAATTATAAAAATATTTTATTTCAGTATATTATATTATTTATATTATTATTATTAATACGAACTTGAATACTATATGAGTATATTTAATATTTATAAATTTTTAAATAATAAATAAATTATATCTACATATACTAATAGAATATTTTATTATAAATATCAAACAATAATAACATTAATAATAATAAGATATAATAATGTGTTAATATTAATAATTTCATAATTATTATATGATTATTAATTAATAGTTTTATTATTAATGTTAATATTGTTATTATTATAATTATTATTAATTAATTTTTACATTCTATTAAAGTGGCTTTTTATATTTTTTATAATCATAATGATAAGGTTATAATTGTAATTATCTTTTTAAAAATATAAATATCAACATTGTATTAATATATAAACAATAATAGAAATGTTTTTTAAAAGATAATATATCAGTCTATTTTTGTCAATTATACAAGATTCCCATATATAACCAAACACAATAATAAATTATTCCTGTAAATATGAGAGAAGTATCATGTATACAATTAGATATGATAATGTTGATTTCCTGTGAATCATATTGTCTGCTATCACTTTTTCAAGAATATGATTCCCAAATGCCCCCTAAAGGATAATACTTAGTATGCAACTTAACATGCTAAGGATAATACTTAGTGTACAACTTGACCTATGCCACCCCCAATTTTCTTGCAAAATATAACACACTCAAAAAATTAGTCTTATTATAGAGAGACAATTTTACCCTTACAGTTTTTCTTTCTTCTCTTCCTCATATGGCCTCGCGCCTCGCTAGTCGGCATAACCTAATGACACCACTGTCTCAATGAAGTCGTTGCCTTTACCTCGTAGACACAATATCATCACTCTCAATGTGGCTGTGCTTCGCTACAAAGACCACCACCAGTTGACAAGATTTGTGTACAAAGGAGCGTTACATGTTGTCCAAATCTCTTTCCCGTGTGGGATAAGAGATTTTATTTTTAATTTTTCAACTTCATGGGTGCACTTTAGGAAATTATTTTGAGCATATAAATATACTATTTTTATCTTCTGGTAAAGTAGAAAAAAAATTCATCATGACCCGTCATTAATACATAATAAGTTCTGCTCAAAATTGAGTCTTAAAATGATTATTTAAAATGCCATTTTTGTAACTCAAAATGTCATTTTTTCCAATAGATCAAACGATGATCAAGGATCCTAATTGTTATGTGTATGATTTTTCTTTGTTAACTATACTCGTTTTCTAATTTGACCACAAATTCCCATGCTAAGCACAAATTTGATAGAATTTCTGATAATTGAAAAATATTCAAATATATAGTAATGTGAACATTAATTAATCTACCAAGATTAATTTTTTTTCTTATGAATCTATCAATTCTTATCTAATATATATGTGTGTATATTTCGTTTAAAAATTAAAGAAAACATAATAGATCTCAACTTTTGTATGCCCATAACAATATAATATTTGACATAAAAAAGTGTAAAAATAATATATATTTGATTTGTCATATCATTTTGTGCTCCAATACATAATTTTAAACGCTATATTTACTTTTTGCCATATCAATATTTTTTTCCTTCACCATCAAGCTCTGGAAGTTATCAAAATGAATATTCAATGTTTAAATAATATGACAATGAGATTATTGTATTTCTAGTTATTAAAAAAAATTAAACATGGTAACGAAAAGTAACCAAATACCAAAATTAGCTCAAAAATGGCATTGTATCAGAGGGTACTTTTCCCAACCAAATGCTAAATTAGGCATTATGGAGCATTAATATTATTGCATTAGATATTCTCTAAGTTTATCTCCAATATAAATGTTGATGAGACTGTAAAAGTGTATATTTTATAAGATTAGCATTTTTGAGTTTAACAATGTTTTATGCCTTAGTGTGAAAATGTGCTTAGATATGTGTTTTTAGTGTGTTTTATGTTTAAGAATGTTTTCGCTAATTTTTGGAATTGTTTTTGTGAGTTTAATAATTAATTAGTTTGAAATTAATTAAACCGTAAAAATAATATTGTGTGAATTTATTCCTAGTCTTAATATGTTTGTAAATAAGTTTTGAGTTTTTAAATATGTTTTATTATATTTTTAGTAATATCTAAAAATATTTACGAGTCTTAAATATATTATGTGCAAACACGAAAGGCCCGAAATTTTAGAATTTTGTGTGTTTTAATGTAAAATAAATATTTTTTATAATCATTGTAAATATTATGTTTGTAAAATAATTAATTTTTTCAATTATTTGTTTTAAATTTAAATTTGATGCAAAAAGGGTATCAAAACTGTGACACCCGTTATTCTCCTAAGGGTATTAAGGTAATTAGATTAATTTTTAGTATATATATAAAAAAAAAAAATCAGAAAATCTCTCATAATTCGAAACTCTCTATCTCTCTACTTTCTCTCTCTAAAAAATTCTCTCTCTCTCCCCTCAAATGTCGTCCGAGATTCTGGCATCCGTTTTCGACACCTCCCGCACCAATGGAAAGCTCTCGACGAGCTGAGTCCAACGAGGTGCCGCGCCGCCCAAAATGCCGCCGGAGGAGACCACACGCGCCGCCCAAAGTGGCGGCGAAACCCATTTCTTTCCGACGAGATATCTTCGCCGTCCGACGTCCGATCGACGTGATCCTTGTTCCTACACGACCACCGTGATGAGAGGAACAAAACCCACCCTTGGTGGCAGCTCAACAACCGTCGGATTGCTCCGCCCGCCTATTGCCGCCGTGCGCCGCCGCCCCCATGGTGGAACTCCGCCTTGCCGGAGGAGGTGACTGACACCACCCCTCCCAATGAGTTCAGAGGATCAAGGGGAGTAAAACCCCTCGATCAATTGCACGGAAGGAGCCGGTTTCGCCGGAGAACGGCCAACGCCGCCGTCAACCGCCGCGGGAGCCTCCATTTTGGCTCTTCCCAGCCACATTTCTTCAAATTGGATGAGGGAAAATGCTCATAGGAGGATGGGTAGCAAAAACCCTCAGCCAATTTCAGGTTTCCATCGTCAGAGAATCAAGATCGGAGCTCATCTATTTCTACCGACGTTGTACTTCACGACCCGCTATGTTAGAGGCAGAATTAGGTGAAATTGACCCCGCCATTGGACTCAGAAGGGTCGATTTAGGGGGGGTAGGCCCGAGCCCAGCTGCCAACGGACCCCGATTGACGTCGGTCAACGACGGTCAAATTCGGTCAACGCCGGTCAACGGCGACTTTGGATTTTTGTGATCTGGACCTCCGATCGACTATCCGAGACCTCCTCCTGACTCGTTTCGATGCTCTGGATGCAATGGTGACCTCCGTTCGAGCAAATTCCACTCTGATGAAAATCATCCGGTACCAACTGCACGCAGATCGAGGCGATTCAAATAGCAGTATCGGAGTCCAGAATGACGTTTTCAAGAATGTATGATCTCCAGGAAGCATTCCTAGCCATTCATAGTCGCTCGAGGAGCACTACAGAGGATGCTTCGTAGATACAGCGAGATACAACTGGATCTGTTTTGCTTGGAGTTCAAGATCAAGGGAATATGAAGCTAACGTTAATTGATTCCAGGATTAAGAGACTGTTGATAAGCTTGAAAGGTAGGGATTCTATTACTCATCTTTTGTGTGGTTTTTATAGAATTAAAATTGATTGTTTTGCCGCAATATATATAAATATATCTATGTTGAACTGATATTATATGAGTATCACATATGAAACTATGACATGGACTCGTCTTGTATTGTACGACGAGGAACATAATGAATTGACACATGTTATAAATTGAGAAGCATGGTTAGGAAAACTGACTCTATTAATAATGATTTAATATAGAGAAATGGTGAGACATGAAGAGGGCGGCGATTACGTCCTTGGGCATGAATACCCTAAAAGGTAAAATAGGGGGAAGGTGATGACGCTTCCTTGGGTTGAAAGTCCCAGAACACACTGTACAGGAATCGACTTGGTGAGGACTCGGGGCTTGATGTCCCCTCACCGAAACACCATTGGAATGTTTATAGGGTGATCAAGTGCGCCCATTTGGGTTTCGATGAGTTGAGTGATACTCAATTTAACATGGATACCTAGGAACAATGATGATTGGTAATATTTGTATAAATGTGTAATTATGACACTTGGTAATGATTAACTACGGTATCCATAAGATGTGATCATAATAAACCTCATAATCTGGCATATGATGTAACTTACTAACCATGCAGGTTTTAATGTGGTAATGATAAAAACCTAAAGGTGAGTAATGGCTTTCTCTACTGAGCATAGTGTCGCTCATTCCCTTATGTTTTATCTTTTCAGGACTCACTAAGTGTGAGGTGGCTACGAGAAATATAGTTGAGGAAGTGATGTAGCTATATTACATTGGGACTGCTTCAATTGTTGAGAATGTTCTTCATGATAATGTAAGCATCAATTGTTACTTTCTGTGACTGTATTACAATGTGTTGAGGGTTAAAATGATGATGACAACAGTTTATACTATTAAATTTAAGGTGCTTCATTAAACTGTGGTTTATTTATCGTTTATATTTTTATTTTTGAGTTGAGAGTTTTCATTTAAGTCCCAGGCAAATTTTATTTTTAAGGTTTTACTTTTATTATTTATTTTTATTTTATCTCATTAAAAACTGTTAACCCCCATATAGGGGCGTTACAGAATTTTTGGTATCAGAGCCTAGGTTCGGTTAACCTAGGGAGTGTAGCACCACTTTAAAAAAAAAATATTTTTGAGATGGTTTTGAAGCTGAATTTTCATTGTCATCATCAAAATGAACCTTCACATTGATTTATACAGTCTAGAAGGATGTAACATGGAAAGGCCATAGAATGAAAATATTAATAGTTATATGAGTACAATAATTATATAGAAGGAAAGTATTAATAGTTATGAGGGAATGATAATTATATGGAATGAGTTTATAAGTAGATTGCTTATGAGAGATTCGCATAATATTTGGATCTATAAGCATATCTAATTCGTATAAACGATGAGAAATTCGTATAGATACGAGGATTTAAAAGCCTTTTGTCTCGTGAAAAACAATAAGAAATATAAGGCTTGATTTATTGATTTTAAAGTTTGACATAGATATGCCAAATTTTTCGTAATTGATTCAAACCTAAGTAATGATTATTTGTGGATTCGATGGAGCACATAAGTGTCAATATCTTTTCTTAAAAGTTCTATTTAGTTGAGGAATATGAGATAAGTTGGGAACCTATGGTATTGAATCTTGAGAGAGATAAATGTTAGACTTTTGGTCTGTTGAGACTGTATAAAGTCTAGAATGCATGAATCTCAAAATTGGAATATTTTGTTACGTACATTGTATTTGAGTGTATCAGTGAATCTTTATATATAGATGCAATAGAAAAATGATCAATAGAAGTTTCCTTAAGTAAATCATAATACTTAAGGCACTTATAATAGTTTTGAATAATTACGATAAAATGTTTAAGTTTTAGATGTTTAGATGTGAATCTTTTGGTTACCTAAGGTTTTGTTATATGAGGAAATTATATATTGTATGAGTAGAATTGTGGGGATTGTAGATGTTCTTAAGTAGTAACATCTAGTGTCTTTGTTCATTGATATGGTCTACGTTGAAAGACGTAAATCGTATTGATTTCAAGGTTAGTCACATTCTAAACCCTTGGTAGTAATGATGATGAATCCATTGATAGATGTTGAGTATTAGGAATAACATATGGGTGTATGCATTGTTCAATAAGGTTTTGATTAAAACAAAATTATTTGAGTTGCTGGAAGATTATGTTGTTATGAAATGATTTTAAATATCATTCAGGAAGATCCTTGTTGTCGTTAAATTAAATTTGTTGTTTATAGTTAACTTTATATATAGTGGGCTTTGAATTGGGTTTAAGATTTATACAAATTGGTTTTCAATTTTATGTTTGTTATTTAACTCGTTCTAAATGTGTTAAGGCCTGAAACAACCTGACCATTTTCAACTTAGAACATTTGGGCCTAGTTCAAATCTTAAATCAGTTTGATTCACACTGTCTCTCCCACGTGGTCTCTATACGTGTCATATACAGTGGTTTAATTATTGTTTACATATACGTTTACTGTGCATAAGAGTTTATTTCTCCGAGTTCACTTTTTCTCTCTTAATTTGTTATTTTCTCTCTAAATCGCAAATCATCTTCTTTTTCATTAAAAAATTCTTCTTTTCCTCTAAAAGAAGGAGGAATTCTAGGATTCTGTAATTTACTATCTTAATTTTTCCTTTCTATTTACTCTTCTTTCATCTCATCATGGACCCAAAGTACCAACACCTGAGAAAGTATTTCCCATCACTCTCCCAAAAGATTCTCAGAAAGAAATACAAGGCTAGAATTACTCGGTTGTGGATTCTTATGCGTTTTGGTATCCCTTGTGATGTGAGAATGTTAATAGAGGGGAAGATCCGTCCGAGTGACTTTAGTCAAGATGTCAGTTTACCAGGAACAGGTACCAGTCGAAGTGCAATGAAAAGAAGAGCTCGTGCCATCGTGGTCACTTGTAACAAATGTGGAAGACAAAATTGTAACGGTAAATGTATTTCACCTGGTTATATGTCTACGAATAGAGAGGATAAAATAAGGTTTTGTAGGAATGGACTTTCAAAGGAGAACTTGGATAGCATCCATCCTCCTCTCCACGGTCACCCTAGTGGATATGTTCAAGGAGCTATTTTTAAACTCTGGCCTAAATTTTATACAGAAAGACAACGCCTCAGGAATATGGTATTTCTAGATCCTGTTTGCCAAGCCATAAGAAAACTGGATGGGGAATAAGTCATCGCTCTATAAAGGTTATTTAGTCTTTACTTATTTGAAGCAGTTTCAGCTGATGTTCAACAGTTTGTGTTTTTCTTTTACTCAGAATATTTGCTTTTGTGTTTGAAATAATTGTGATTATTAGATTGATACAGTAAGTGTTAATATCTTAATTAATTTATGATTTTCTTAAATATATATATAATAAAATATATTATCTTATCAGACACGTCACATACGGTACAGTAATATGTTTGAATTTTGAAAAGCTTATCCAGATATTTCAAGATTGTGTCTCAAATTTCAAAAGTTCTACAGTATTTGTCGTTTATATTAAATTTCTAGACTTGGTGTATATTTGTCAAAAAGTCTACAGTTGTGTCAAGAGGGTCTTCTGTCAAATTGTTCTCAATTGTCAAAAGTTATACAATTAGAGTCTAATCTTTTTCAAAAAGTGAATCAGATTTTCTGTAAACTATCAATCACCTTATCTTACTTTCTTATCCGCACAAGATTTTGTTTAAATCTTTGGATTACCTTTTCATTACCTACTCGTCTATCTCTTTAGCCCTTTTTGTATATTTCTCATCTTTAAAATCTCATGTAGAACCCGAAGTCTAAGTGGAGCAGACATTAAGCAACCACTTCTATAAACCAAATATGTCTACCTCCCAGTCCACGAAGAAAATAAAGAATGTCTGTGTCTTTTGTGGTTCCAGCCTTGGAAAAGATAAAGCTTATTTAGAAGCTGCAAATCACTTAGGGCAAGTCCTAGCACACAAGAAGATTAACATAATCTATGGGGGTGGTAGTATAAAAATGATGGTAAATATGGCACTAGCAGCTAGGTCTAGCGACGCTACAGTTGTAAGAATTTGGCCTCATATTCCAGTTGAAGGAAACCTTTATAAGGAAGCCATAGGTAAGGGAGAAGGAGTCAGGAGTATCCCTAGAAATTTTAAAGACATAATCTATAATTCTGATGCTTTTATAGCATTACCTGGTGGTCTAGGTACTCTTGAGGAAATATTTGTAGTTGCTTGTGGGCAATTGTTGGGCTTTTATTCCAAACCTTTGGGACTGCTGAATGTAAATGGTTTTTATGACGGTCTTTTGAAATTTCTAGATTACGCTGTGGAAGAAAACATCACTACAGAATCGGAGAGACAAATCTTTGTTACTGCTTCAACAGCTGAGGAATTGATAGATAAAATGCAAATCATACATCCAGAATCCGACACTGCAACATCCAAGCTTGAATGGGAAAGGGAAAGCCGGGAACGGCCAATTGATTTGAATCTCCATCTGTAATCTTTTTGTTTTATCTTTGGCATGTAGGTATGTGTGTCCGTATTTCGTGTGTTACGAATAACCGTTTGCCTTGTATTCTGTGTTTCTTGTGGTACGTCGTTGTTAAATCTTTTAGATTCATTGAGCCTAATGCCGGGATGGCTGGATACGGAGTACTTGATACTCTCGAAACGCATCCTTCTTAAGGTCCGACCTTTTGTTTATCGATGTTTTTGTATCCTATAAGCATGCATGATATGGATAGCTGGTATACGGAGTGCCTTGTACTCTCGAAACGTATCTGTATCATGTTTGTAATGTGTAATATTCTGTTAATATTATGTGGAAGTACCAGAGTCAGTTATGGGGATATTCCATATGAAATATGAATATATTATTTGGGTTGAATGTTTGTGTCATGAGGATAGCTGTTTAATGAAAAATATGTCGGGTATGTTTGCAACTCTGAGATTCCGTTTAATATCTCTATGAATAAGTTTAATGTATGGTTTTGAATAGAAGTGTTTGTGATATATGTTTTATGATTATGTTTTAGTTTATTAGTTGAGGTATGAAATCAAATATATTTGACTTTTCCTTACTCAAAAAGGAAAAGGAACCTAAAGATGAAGTATATAAAATTTCTCTAGCAATCTCCTTAAATGTGATTGTAAATCACAGTCCATGGACAATGAAGGACTGGATTCATGGTATGGTCAATATGTATGCCTGATCAGATTCTTAGACTATTATACGGTGTTATAAGTTGAAACTTGTCAGAAATACTCTCATTGAGGGATTTAGAATTTAGAGTAAGATTTATTATGCAAGTAAATAAGTGGAGATACGATAACTTAAATTTGGATGATAAACAACATTAACGGTTTAGACTCGGAATTGGAATCATAATGGAATCAAAATTTTTACTAGTATTACTAGAATTGAAATTTCGAGGACGAAATTTCTTTAAGGGGGGTAGAGCTGTGACACCCGTTATTCTCCTAAGGGTATTAAGGTAATTAGATTAATTTTTAGTATATATATAAAAAAAAATCAGAAAATCTCTCATAATTCGAAACTCTCTATCTCTCTACTTTCTCTCTCTAAAAAATTCTCTCTCTCCCCTCAAATGTCGTCCGAGATTCTGGCATCCGTTTTCGACACCTCCCGCACCAATGGAAAGCTCTCGACGAGCTGAGTCCAACGAGGTGCCGCGCCGCCCAAAACGCCGCCGGAGGAGACCACACGCGCCGCCCAAAGTGGCGACGAAACCCATTTCTTTTCGACGAGATATCTTCGCCGTCCGACGTCCGATCGACGTGATTCTTGTTCCTACATGACCACCGTGATGAGAGGAACAAAACCCACCCTTGGTGGCAGCTCAACAACCGCCGGATTGCTCCGCCCGCCTATTGTCGCCGTGCGCCGCCGCCCCCATGGTGGAACTCCGCCTTGCCGGAGGAGGTGACTGACACCACCCCTCCCAATGAGTTCAGAGGATCAAGGGGAGTAAAACCCCTCGATCAATTGCACGGAAGGAGCCGGTTTTGCCGGAGAACGGCCAACGCCGCCGTCAACCGCCGCGGGAGCCTCCGTTTTGGCTCTTCCCAGCCACATTTCTTCAAATTGGATGAGGGGAAATGCTCATAGGAGGATGGGCAGCAAAAACCCTCAGCCAATTTCAGGTTTCCATCGTCGGAGAATCAAGATCGGAGCTCATCCATTTCTACCGACGTTGTACTTCATGACCCGCTATGTTAGAGGCAGAATTAGGTGAAATTGACCCCACCATTGGACTCAGAAGGGTCGATTTAGGGGGGGTAGGCCCGAGCCCAGCTGCCAACGGACCCCGATTGACGCCGGTCAACGACGGTCAAATTCGGTCAACGGCGGTCAACGCCGGTCAACGGTGACTTTGGATTTTTGTGATCTGGACCTCCGATCGACTATCCGAGACCTCCTCCTGACTCGTTTCGATGCTTTGGATGCAATGGTGACCTCCGTTCGAGCAAATTCCACTCCGATGAAAATCATCCGGTACCAACTGCACGCAGATCGAGGCGATTCAAATAGCAGTATCGGAGTCCAGAATGACGTTTTCAAGAATGTATGATCTCCAGGAAGCATTCCTAGCCATTCATAGTCGCTCGAGGAGCACTACAGAGGATGCTTCGTAGATACAGCGAGATACAACTAGATCTGTTTTGCTTGGAGTTCAAGATCAAGGGAATATGGAGCTAACGTTAATTGATTCCAGGATTAAGAGACTGTTGATAAGCTTGAAAGGTAGGGATTCTATTACTCATCTTTTGTGAGGTTTTTATAGAATTAAAATTGATTGTTTTGCCGCAATATATATATATATCTATGTTGAACTGATATTATATGAGTATCACATATGAAACTATGACATGGACTCGTCTTGTATTGTACGGCGAGGAACATAATGAATTGACACATGTTATAAATTGAGAAGCATGGTTAGGAAAACTGACTCTATTAATAATGATTTAATATAGAGAAATGGTGAGACATGAAGAGGGCGGCGATTACGTCCTTGGGCATGAATACCCTAAAAGGTAAAATAGGGGGAAGGTGATGACGCTTCCTTGGGTTGAAAGTCTCAGAACACACTGTACAGGAATCGACTTGGTGAGGACTCGGGGCTTGATGTCCCCTCACCGGAACACCATTGGAATGTTTATAGGGTGATCAAGTGCGCCCATTTGGGTTTCGATGAGTTGAGTGATACTCAATTTAACATGGATACCTAGGAACAATGATGATTGGTAATATTTGTATAAATGTGTAATTATGACACTTGGTAATGATTAACTACGGTATCCATAAGATGTGATCATAATAAACCTCATAATCTGGAATATGATGTAACTTACTAACCATGCAGGTTTTAATGTGGTAATGATAAAAACCTAAAGGTGAGTAATGACTTTCTCTACTGAGCATAGTGTCGCTCATTCCCTTATGTTTTTATCTTTTCAGGACTCACTAAGTGTGAGGTGGCTACGAGAAATATAGTTGAGGAAGTGATGTAGCTATATTACATTGGGACTGCTTCAATTGTTGAGAATGTTCTTCATGATAATGTAAGCATCAATTGTTACTTTCTGTGACTGTATTACAATGTGTTGAGGGTTAAAATGATGATGACAACAGTTTATACTATTAAATTTAAGGTGCTACATTAAACTGTGGTTTATTTATCGTTTATATTTTTATTTTTGAGTTGAGAGTTTTCATTTAAGTCCCAGGCAAATTTTATTTTTAAGGTTTTACTTTTATTATTTATTTTTATTTTATCTCATTAAAAACTGTTAACCCCCATATAGGGGCGTTACAAAAACGAAAAAAAAGGGACAACAAATGCAACTGTGTCTTCATCAACGCTGCATCAGTATGGCATCAACAAAAAAATAAAAAGGAAAAATCTCCAACTTGCTTATCAAGTTGTAAAAAAAATAATATAATATATAATAAAATAATAATAAAATAGTCTTAGATGTTTTTTTTTTTTAAATACTGTAAAAGGGGGGTGCCTTCCTTCCTTAATCGACACCCCCACCCTCCTTTCCTCAGTTCTTTCAAGAGCTAAGTTGTCGTCCTTTTTAGAGGAGATGCTACTAGAGCACTCCTTCAATCCCATCAAAAATAATAAAGCAATATCATTAGTATAGAAATTCTGATGAGGTAGAGAGATGATCTTATAAGCGCAGTATTCTGGTATAGTTTTTAACTCTATATTTATACTGTAATGATTAAATTTTTATAGAATAAATTATATTTTTATGTTTTTAGTAATTATTGTTAATGTTGTTATGCTGCCTAATTCTTGCATAAATTCAGTCATGCTTTCTTTCTATAATTTAATTGTATTGTATAATTAATATTAATAATGATAAAAATCAAGTGTGTTTATTAAAATGAGTTTTTATTACATTATATACATGAACAGGTATAGTAAATGCTTGCATAAATTCAGTCATGCTTTCTTTCTATAATTTAATTGTATTGTATAATTAATATTAATAATGATAAAAATCAAGTGTGTTTATTAAAATGAGTTTTTATTACATTATATACATGAACAGGTATAGTAAATGCTTGGTAATGCTTGATTTATTGTCAACAGAGGATGGCATAGTGTATTCTCAAACCATTCAATAAGATGAGGATCTGTCGTAATTAATGTAATAATTTATTTCATTAAAATATATTAATTTTGATTTGTTATTATCTTTTCTATCTTAAAATTATATTAGTTATAATTGTAGTGACAATGGTTATAATTGTCATAGTTAATGTACCAAATCACAAGTGAGAGGTGATTATTTTGCTACTTTTCTAGGAAAACTTTTACTGCATTATAGCTTACTATATTGTCGCTCTCGGTTGATATATAAAAATAGTAAATGTGCTTGTTTTTAGTGGGAAGAAGGCATAATAAATCAAATGCTTTAGATAATTATTATTTAGAGTTAAATTTCATACTAGTTATGAAACATATAAGTGATTCTTGAAACCTTACCATGTTAGTTTTGTGTTTTAGATGTTAAATAAAAAAATCACAAAAATGTTTGTTTTATTTTAAACTTTGTTTTGAAAAACCGTTTGCCTTATTGAACATTTAATTTTATCAATTTCCTAAGTTACAAAATTTTCACCTTTATGTGCATACGACTAGAGTTGGCAATAATCGTGTTCGTGCCATATTCGTGTCGGTACATTTACAGCACGACACGTTTAGTCCGAATACGAACATGACACATTAATAAACATGCCAGAAATGCAAACAAGAACACGACACGCCTATGGCATGCGTAACACGGCACGACACGATTAACACGATTATTAAAAGTGCCGTGACGGGTTGACACGATAACAACACGCATGTGACACGTTTATGACCCAATTAACTAAAAATTAAAAAGAAATTTTAAATTTTTTAAAATTTTTTTTTAAAAAGCCAATAAAGAAAATTAACAAAAACACAATATCTAATTAATACTAACCTACTATAAATATTTCAAATATTTTTATTTTTAAGTTTAAATGTGTTATAAATGGGCGGCTCGTGTCGTGCCGTGTCAACACGTGTACGGCCCGTTTAATTAAACATGTTAAGGTATGTTTAGCATGTTAGCACAAATCCAGCCCATTTATTTTCATGTTATTCATGCCAACCCATTTATGGCACAATTAATAAACGTGTGGTCCAAACCCATTTATTTCGTGTCGTTTTCGTATCCTGTCATCGTACCGTGTCTGAAATTACCGGCCTTACATACGACAACCCTTCTATACTACAAACGTCCACGTTTAAAAAAATATTTTAGGCGACACATCAAAGGTCATTGTTAATATTATATTTGAAGTAACAATCAAATATCAAAATTTGACTATTTGGTGTCAAATTTTAGCACTAAATAGAGCATTGCATCATAAAGTGATTTTCTACTCATATTTTAATATCTAGCATAAGCACACTAATTTACACTGCATTGCAAATGCTTTTAAGTTGTCATCTTTTCGATTTTGGTAGATGTAAATTTTTAACTGAATTGCAACGTTTTAATCACTTATCAATAAAATATCAATTTATACAAAATTGGATAGTATTAAAAAATTAGGATCTTATTATGCAACCAACTTGCTACATAAGTTTGTAATCAAAAAAATTGGATAAAACTTGGAATGCATAGCATTATATTCTTTCACAAATGCAAATGAATCATTAGCAACTATATAGCTAGTTTTAAAACTTAACTATTTCCTCTCACTGATCCATCATTCTTTGTGTTGTTTCACCTTGAGTCTTCATCTAATGAAAATCTTGTAATCTAGGCTCATTTTTTTTAAAAAAAATTATATTATATACAGAGACAGAGGAAGGGGCGGGGAGCCATGGCCCCCTTAGTTTGTTCTTTTTTTCCTTTAATATAGTTTATTTTTTTCTTTAATATAGTTTTTTTCTTTAGTAGTAGTAGTAATAGCACGTAATAGCAATAATAATAGTAGTAGTAGTACTAATAATAATAATAATAATAATAAATAACAACATAAATATTTGTATTAAAAACATATGTTAAAATAATATATAGAGAGTTTAGAAGGAATTTGAAATTGTAGACAAGCTTGGCGGGTCCTCTCATACACAGCTATTCTCTTTCAAAATACAAACACTCAAAACAAAACATTAACAGAATGCAATATATTACAACATGATGTGGATACATTTCAAGAGTACAAAGCATTTCCTATAATTAGGTATCCTAATCATGCATGCATGGAGAATATGGGAACATCGATAAGCAAAAGATCAAACCTTAAACGGGATGCGTTTCGAGAGTACTAGTTACTCCGTTATATCAGCTATCTCGACACTTGAGTCAATAAATCTAAAGGTTTTAACAACATCATGTCACCAAAAAAATAAAAGATGTAGAAGAAAGCAGTTATTCAGGACACAAGAAATACAAACAAACATGCTGTGGGTAAAACCAAAAGATTATAAGTAGAGGTTCAAATCCAATGGTCGCTTCCTGCTTTCTTTATTCTAATCAAGCTTAGACGTTGTAGTATCCGACTCCAGATGAAGGACTTGCATTTTGTCAAGCAGCTCCTCAGTTGTTAAAGCAGTAACAAAGATTTGTTTTTCCAACTCTACAATGAAGTTTTGTTCTATATTGTAATCTAAAAATTTTAAAAGATCGTCATAAAAATCATTTACACTCAAAAGACCTATAGGTTTGGAGTGAATGCACAACAGACTCCTACTAGCAACTATGAATAACTCTTCAAGGGTACCTAAACGACTAGGTAATGTAATGAAAGTGTTAGAGTTATAGATCATGTTTTCAAGACGTTTAGAGATGTCCAAAACTCTTTTTTTCTTACGTATAGTTTTCCCATAGAGGTCTTCCTCAGCTAGAAGATGAAGGATAATCTCTATGACATGACTACTCCTAAAATGTGCTACTGTTGCTACATTCCCCATTAACCTTAAGTTACCTCCCCTATAAATCAAGTTAACCTTCCTACATGTCAAGTGTCACAAACCTAGACAGGGTGGTGACGTGGCAGTTTAATTAAATTAATTAAGTAAAATTTTAATTAGACACTTCTATTATTTATTTAGGTTAATTATAAAAACATGGTGAATTTAAAACTTTTAGATAATTACCCTAAGCTTAAGTAGCTTACAGTAACAAATAATAAAAATTAATAAGTACAAGTCGGCCATACCAGACCCACATTTGTGCACACATATAGTATCGACATAATTAAATACAACCATAGTTCAATCCAAATACAAAATGATTTATTAATACATGCCTTGATTAGATAAGCAAATAACCTAATTATAAAACTCCTACGATCCACGTGTTCGTTTAGTAACGTCCCAGTTAGCACTATGTTGCGAACCACCTAGAGGGAGAAATTTTAAACAATAAAATTGTGAGCTGAAAGCTCAGTAGGACTTGAGCTTTGGAAGCATTAATTTTAATACATAAATCTTTCATTAGCATAAAGGTTATAAAACATAGTAAATAAGTTTCTCTTTAACCTCATACTTACCATTGGTCCAACATTTACCTAAAGCTACTTTTATCATTTTATTCTGAGCAAAGCCATTAAAATTATCACTGTAGTGGCTCAGCTAGGTTTCGGGACCTGTCTCCAAGGTTGCTATCTGCACGACCCGATTTTTGAATATGGCATCATGCCTTGCATATCATTTCGAACAGTGTTTCTGACTCGTTCAGTACTATGTCATTTTTTTGAGTTTCATATTACCAAGCATTCTCATTTACATTAATTATTTTGTTCATTATGATCATTCCATTATTCAGCAGCTATTGAATATAACTGAATAAATACATCTCAATCATTCCTTAAAAACATTTTCAAAAAACACTTTATGGCTAAAAGTCTTTTAAAATCATGGCTAATAAAAAAAAAGGGTCTAGAGTCTTACCTCGTTATCTAGTACGATAGGACATACACCTCAGTCCTAGCTCGTTATACGTTAGCTTCTCGAAACCGCGAACAACCTTAGATGTGAACTAGATTCGTCAGTACCTAACTTAAGTGTATTCTAAAATGCTATGTTATCTCATGCTGCCTTAATATGCCTTTAACATTTAAGAAATCATGCCACAAGGTCAAAATTATGCTTTAAATGATGAAAACTAAGTAGAAAACAGCCTTTTCATGCTGCTTGGTCAGCCTGATAAACTGCAGAGGTTTGGCCTACTGACCACCTAACTCTGGCCTGCCAAACTGCTTGAATCCGACTTGTTAAAGAAATGAGTTCGGCCTGTCGATCTGTCAAAATATGAAAAATTTCAGGTTTTGAGTCTTGGCCCCCCTCGGAGCTTTCCAGCTCAATTTAACCTGTTTTTGACCATTTCCAACCCAGAAAACATGTAGGAATCACTAGGAAACAACTCTAAACCTTTTTGGATCAAAATCCTCAAATCTAAACATAATTTCAAAATTTATTTAAAAATTTAAGAAAAATATAAAATCGTGGTTAAGTTGGTTTTAGCTCAAATAAAGCTTAGACTCATGGTAAAACACGTTCTACAACTCAGATTGAATGCTATTTAAGCTCAAGGAAGCTCAAATTTCAACATTCAAGGAAGATTGAACAAATTTGAAAATAAAACTTTGGAACTTTGAGAAAGGGATCCAACCTCAAATTTGAACTTTTTGAGCTGATTTGAGTGGGCTTTGTGGCTTCAATGCTTGTTCCTTAGCCTCCTTTTGGTGGCTAGAAAAATCAAAAGGGGAGGAGGGGGAGAGTGCCGCAAGAGAGAGAAAGAGAAAGAGAGAGAGTTGAATGAGAGAGTGAGAGTGAAAGAGAGAGTGAAGGGAAATAAATAGAGGGAAAGTTTGGTGGTTTTTGAGCTGGAAACCATGTCTAGCACATGGTTTTGAAGAGGGAATTCAATTGGGAATTTTAGAAACTATTTTGTTCCAAAATGGAAAATAAATTAAATTAAATAAAAACCATCAAAATTTGTTCAAAAAAGCCAACAAAATGCTAAATTTCATTGCTAGTAATTTTAACAAACTTTAAAATTTAAGATAATTAACAAAATAATTAGAAGTGAGACTAATTGGAAAAATACCACAAAATGATTAGATTACACAAGATTTTGAAATTAGGCACACTAATTCACCAAATTTACATACTAATCACACTTAATGAATCTTTGGGTATTACACAAAGACTTGTCCTAAGTGTTTTGCGGCTTCTAAGTAGACTTTACCTTTATCAGGACTGAAACCATAGAAGATACAGATGGTTTCAATTTTCTTATATGAATAGGAGGAAGACATGTTTGGTTTTTAAGACAGACTGACTCTTTTTTGTTTTTAACTATTTGATTTTTGTAGGTTTTTGTAAGTCTGTGCTGCCTAAACACTAAGACTTAAATGGGATCTTAAAGAAGATGGAAATGCCTAAGGACTAAAGAATTATGATAGGTAGGTGATTGCAAGTTACTTTACAAACAAAATATATGCAGGTAAGAAATGAAGATAAGATATGATATTGTACTAATGAAAAGTCAGAATATAAGATATGGACATGTTAAAAAAAGGACCAAATCTGAACAACTTTGAAAAAGTAAACATGTAATTAGACTGACTGTACAACTTTTGATAATTGAAAACAAAATGACAAAAGACACTTTGACACGACTGTACAATTTTTTAACAAATGACCAGCAAATCTAAAAAGCTGTCATAAACGAAAATTTACTGTAGGCCTTTTGAAAAAGTAAAACACAAATCTTGAAATGTCTAGATAAGATTCAAAAATTTCAAACATATTACAGTACAACACGTGATGTATCTGATAAGATATTATTTTTTAAGAAGAAAATAACAAAATAAAAACATACACTAATCATTCAACACTTATCGTAACAATCTAAAATAAACAAATACTCAGAACACAAAAACACACTTTTTTTTATATAGAAAATAGACACAAATTATTAAGCACCTACTATAACGATTTCAAAACAACCAATACTCAAACGACCTTTATGGGTCAAGGATTTACTCCCCATCTAGTTTTCTTATAATCTGGAAAACATGGTCTTTAAATGTCATGTTCCTGAGGCATTGTCTTTCTGCATAGAATTTGGGCCAAAGTTTAGAAATTATACCTTGGACATATCCACTTGGATGGTTTTGACGAGAAGCATAGAGGTCATCCAAGTTCTCTTTAGAAAGTCCATCCTTGTAGAAATTGATTTTATCCTTTCTATTTACTAACATAAATCCAGGCGAAATACATTTACAGTTACAATTATGTCGTCCACATTTGTTACATGCGACCTCGATGGCACATGCTCTTCTTTTTGTCGCACTATGACTAGTACCTATATTTGGTAGGCAGACGTCTTGATTGAAGTCACTCAGTCAGATCTTTTCTTTTATCAGCATCCTCACAATCACTAAGGATGCCAAAACGCATGAGAATCCATAGTTTAGTGATCTTAGACTTATATTTCTTTCTGAGAACTTTTTGGAAAAGTGATGGGATGTATTTCCTCAGATGTTAGTACTTTAGGTCTGGGAAAGAAAATCATGATAAAAAATTGTAGGTGCTTTTTTGGAATTTGAAGTAGATTTGAGGCTTAATGGATAACTTGGGTGAGGATTGAGAATATTTGAGATAGAAAATTGAAGAATTTCAGAAAACTTTTAGATAGAGAAAGAAGAAGATCTAGAGAAAAAAGAGAGGATTTGAGAAACTAGAGAGAGGGAGGGAGGAGTTTAGAGAGAGAATGAGCGCAGAGAAATAAGCTCTAATGCATTGTGATATGATATATGGACACAGAATGGGCACTGTATTGGTTTGGACTTGGTTGGACTTCACTAGCTAGGCCAGACTGAATCGAATTGGGCTAACCCAATTCGTGTGATTGAAAATAGTTTAGGCTTAGTTGGGTTAGACTAGCCTAACTATTCTTATCAAAAAAATTACCCTATTAATAAATCTTGGCTCCGTTACTATATATATATATATATATATATATACACACACACGTATAATACACGACGTACTGTATGATCATTTCCTGACTATTTTCCAATCAACATCTGCTACAATATTAAGTTGGTTGTGTCTGCATCAAGACGCCAATATAATATTTCAAAAAAATGTTGTGTAGACCACTCGTCATTAATATCATTAGATAGGATCTTTAAGTGTCAGATCCAATCTTGCAGGATATATGTGTTTGAAAGGGTGGTGGGAATCGTTAGTTAGAACCACTTTTATTGTATCATATGAGAGCTTTACACTGTAATAATTTTATTATTATTACTGTAGCATATGAGAGCTTTACACTGTTTATAATTAAGTTTGTGGTAGGAACCGTGGTTCCAACCATATTGCCACACAGCTGGTAAATTATCTCTATAGCTATGCAACGTTTATGATATTTTTGCTAACTCTCAGTTAGCCGGTCAAACATTTCTGTCATATCAGTGTGTTTGGCCTTCTTTATTTGAGAGAGAACATCATTGAAATGGGAGCTTCTCAGAAACTTTTACAATATATTTTTTTCATGTTTTAAATATGTTAGATTTGATTAAAATTATTTTTTTTTATAGATTTGGTGACTAAAAGATAAATATTTTAGATATTTTAAAACTGTTAGATTTGATCAAAGTCATATTTTTACATATTTAAGGGCTAAAAAATAGATATCTATTAATGATTTTGTTTTTGTTCCTAACACTGAAATTGCCAATGTAATAAAATTCTCTACCTCTTGCACATACATGTGTTTATATGGTATGAATACGCGCATGTAGGACCTTATGTAATGTTGTAGATATCGGACAAATCACATGTAAAAAAAATTGGCGTGTATCTAGACAAGATCCTGGTTACATTCATATCGGAATTGAATCATTAAAATTTCTCTCCATTATCCAGAGGAAACACATGGGCTCGGAATTGCACATACATGTTGAGATTTAAGAATTGTGAAAAGGATTTTTTTTTTTTTCATTTTTAGATTGATTAATTGTAATTAGGTGTGAACATGCCGTATGGCTTGATTGCATGTCGGTAATGAAATAATGATAGTAATTAATACATTTTTCTATTACACACAAATAGTGAAATTACTGTTTGATAACTTAGCTAGCTAGACCTCTACTCAACAAGCTAGGTTTTTTGGGTATGATTACCATGTGGACTCATGTGGGACTATATATCAGTTGTCTTTTCCAAAAGAATATTTCTTTGGAAGAAAATGAAAGGTACAACAAATATTCTCATTTATTTTTCCTACAAAGAAGATAGGAAATATGTTTGCGATCTTTTAGATAATCAGCATACCAATATTGATTCTATCTATGAAACCATAGAGATTATGATTGAGTGAGGACGTATGACAAACCAATGTTAAACACATGTAAGTATAATGAATTCATTCAGAACAAGGAAAAAAGGACGTACGTTATTTTCCCAATGAAAGGAAGCGCAAAAATGATGTCGTTTTCCATGTCGACATTTTTGTTTATTTATTCTTATCTCTTGCAGGGTAGATTAATATGAAAAGCTGCAATAACATGCCGCTTTGTACAGTTAGTTTGATCTTTTCTAATACCAACCGCGTATAATCAATCATCTGATCTGTTTGTATTCTAGTGTACCTAACAATAATAACAAATTTGTAATAATATTAAGCAGGGAAAAAGATTGAAAACATATTAAATAAAAAACTTATATTAATGAATTTATGGTTTGTGTGATATGGTAAACGTTTAAGCCGCAACAACTTTCTTCTGACATATGCATGAAAAAATATTTTTAGTATTTATCATGAAACTTAGACAATATTCTAAAATATAATAATTAGATAATGTTTTGATTTCTGATTTACTTGTGAGTGCCTTCAGCATCATTTGTTCTTATATTATATTATATTATATATATATATATATATATATTGTGGGTGTTTTAATTATCTAGTTGCCTTAGTACATCTGGCTAAATTAAAATGTGGGAATTAGTTTGACCACGAGCACTTCATGCAAATATTTATGTCTTGAAAAAAAAGAAGAGAAAGCAAATATATTCGAGTAAACATTGGTGTGCGACAAGTAAAAATAATTAAAACACTACTAGAAAAAAAATAAAGCATGCTAGCACCTTTAAAACAATAAATAAATCATGAAGCATATGGTGACACAATATCCCTATCTAAAGTCTCACAGCAAACGAAATTATCCGGTTCTATCCACAGACCATTGTTTGTGGATAATGCAGCGACAAAAAGTTGAGGCTTTTATTATTTGTTATTTAATTTCTTTTCAGGCGACAAATTTGATGCTTTCTTGTTCCTTTTTTCCTTTGTTTATTGTAGTGATAGGATTTAAACTTGATAAGGACGTGTTAATATGTACTAAGGCAACTAGATAATTAAAACACGCACAATATATATATATATATAGATATATGTATGTATAAAAGAACAAATGATGTTGAAGACACTCACAAGTATTTTAGAAAAAACATTGTCTAATTATTATATTTTAGAATATTGTCTAAGTTCATGATAAATAAAATATTTTTTTCATGCATATGTCAGAGGAAAGTTGTTGCGGTTTAAAAGTTTATTACATATAGTTCAATTGTCACGTGCAAATATAATAAGTAATAATCTAGAATTCTTAGGAGTTGAATTCGTCAAGTTAAAATATTTATAATGTGGATTGGACACACACTCTTTTTGAATTAGGTTCTTTCTGAATTAGGTTTAAGATTATTAGGTGTTTGATAAAATTAGTTATCATTAATTTTTTAGTTTAAAATATTATAATATATGAGAGTTTTATATTGAAATAACTTTTTATCTTTTATTATAATATGTGAGATCTTTATACTATTTATTAATCGAAAAAATTAGTTCTAGTTAACTTTTTTAAAGACCTTACTTTTACCTAAACTTACTTATTACAAATCCCGTTTAATTTGCATGACACGTGTAAGGTGATGAATTCTATTCAATCTCATTTATCATGCTGGATAAGGATTAATCACTCATTTCATATGTATATTTGTCTCTCCTGCAATGGTTAGCCAACAATTTCTGATTTGTATTAATTTCTAGCAATTGAAGCTGGTCATGTCTTTTTCACGCTTTGCTTGGAAGGGTTAATACTCTACAACTATTTGACCAAAAATATATATTATCGGTTACATGTATAACAGTATATATTATTTTGTATTAATGATGGTAACTCATAAGTACCAACTTATAATTAACAAAATTCCAGATACATCTTCGCAAACGTGTGTAGAGACATCACTAATATTTTACGTAATTGCCCACATAGAGCAGTATTTTTCTAAACCGAGAAAGGTGACAAGTGACAACTTTTACCAGAAAGGTCCTAGATAATTTTTTTTTTTTTTTTTTGGGGTGGGAGCTGAGTTAGGTCCATATGTGGCTTGGGATCTCCCAATAATAGAGCTATTGTTGGCAACGTGTAAAATTTATAAGGACATGTATATGTATAGAAACGATAGTGAGTACTGAAAACGAAAAAAAAAAAAAAAAAAGGAAAAATATATTAGAAGAGCTCCACATAGCCACTCACGATGCTTTTACTAGTCTCTTAAAGATACGTCCAAACTAGGGTGCTTTTGGGAATTGTGAAGTGGACAAATTAATACAACTGACAGCGAAACCTCATTTTCTAGCAACAGTAACGCATAGCTGTACATATGGTCTGTTTTTTCCTTGTCCATTAAACCTCTTGGTCCATCTTCATTGCTCTTGAACTTTCGACCAGATTGAATCAATATCAGCTTTCTTAATGAGGAAGAGCAGAAACAACTTAGTTCTCATATATATATATATATATATATGTATATATGTACATGTGTATGGTGTGGTTTTATACTATACTTATTCTAATATATACTTAGATATCTTGTGTGATTTGGATGGAGGGTATAAGGAATTAAGTAATTAACATACATAAAATGTCACGTTATTGTTTAGAATTAAAAGGATATTTGGAACATAGTAGAAACTACAAATATGGTTTTTACTAATTTTTGTTAGAGTTTTTTCTTGTAAAATTTAAACAAAAAGCTAGTTGAAACTATATTTTAAATGTGTTTGATAATGCAGTTTGAATTAAAAATTGAAATGATTTTACTGTAGAATATAAAAGCTATACACTGTAATCTATTTTTGCTGTACACTGTAGCATATGAGAGCTTTACACTACACATATTTTTTTTATACTATAATAGTCTCAACTATATAGCTAGAATGAGATTGCTAAACAAATTTTTTTAGCTCCAATTGTGTTTTCAAACGCCACAATATAAACTCATTTGTATAAACTAATAGATAATTACAAAGAATTATAACTATTCAAAATCTGTCCATATAAACATGAATAGTAAAATTTATTCTTTTTATGATAAACAATCTTATTTAACTTATGAGATTACAACCTTATTATTAATAAAATAGTAAAATTTAGTCTAAAAATACCTACAAATTAGACTAAAATTCATAATTTTATGAATAACAAAAAGAAAAGGATTTTTCTTTCGCAATAAATGCATGCATAGACTAATAGAATGTTTAGCACAATAGTTAAAACAATTGATTAAAACTATAAATACTACAATATTTAAAAATTTTATATTATAATAACTATTTTATTTTTATTATATCATATAAAAATTTTATACTATTTTTAACTTAAAAAAATCAGTTAACACTAACCAATGTTAGACAGGTTATAAAGATGTATATCTGTTTTTTTTTTTTTTAATAGATCAACGTGACTAGAACTATATTTCATTTATGCGCACACCTCGCAGCTCAAAATGTTCATTTTAGATGGAGTTGACGTACTTGTTATAATTAGTGCTGGTAATAGAAAAAACTCTTCGTCCTCCTCGACATGATTGCAGCATCAAAATGACCAAAATGCCCGGGTTTTAAGCCTACGTCAACCTTTTGAAACTCAAAAGGACAAAAACACCCTCAGAGTTTGACCATATTTACCACCTTGGCCAGCCCGGTGCCGTCTGTTGTGGATTATACGCTTCCGTGTGTGGTCCACATTGCATACAGAAACCCAAAACCATTGGCAAGGCGCCGCGTATTCGTGACACGGCCAATCTAATCCACAATCCATTTATGACTATATGTTTTCGTGCCAATAATATGTGTTCGGTACGCGACAAGTAGGGCCCTCCCATTGGATAAACGTCGCACATCAATGTCCGAATTCGCCACGTCGCAATTTTGGACTTGGAATGACACCACTGTTCATTTCACCTGCGAGTGGTTGTGGCCCCTACCATTCACAAGAAAAGGATAAGACGTCGTTCATTTTCGTTGTCCTCAATTTTTTTTTTTTTTGGATCAAGCTTCATTAGGAATGCAACCGTTCTCCTCATTTATGCATGTTGATCGACTGAATTTCCACCTTGGGCAAAAAGGTTTCAAGCATTGGTTTTTTTAGGATTCTAACTATATATGTTATAAAGTTTTTATAATAAAATTTAAACTAAAAAATAGTTTCATATTTTGTCAAAATCACGTCAAAACAAAAAAGGCTTTTATTTCTCTTATTTTTTTGTTAAATTCAGAGTGGATTCTCCACACTGAATAATAAACAAAGTTTGAATTTGTGTTGTATAATCCTCCTGTCCGTATTTTATTTCGTGTTCAAACGGGGAATTGAAATACTTAGTTTAAAGTTAACACCTACCATTTCAACTTTTCAAATTATTTTTAAATAATTTAAATGAGTCTCTTTGCTTTTCATACTTATCCAAATAGTTTAAATTGTACAGTTAAGACCTTTTAGTTCAAATAAAAAAATGTTAATGTCATCACTATTTGAATTAGCAAACCAAATGGGCCAAAAAAATGCAAAATGAACAATTTTTTATATATACTCGATGTCCGAAAAACAGACCTTTAATGATACTCTAATCTTTTCATATTATAGCGGGAATCTCTTTATTATTTTAGAGTGTGTTTGATTAGAAGAAATGGTAAAAGGAGAGTGGTGGAGGGAGAATGAAAATCCCATTATTTGATTGAAAAGATGTGATGAAGGAGAGAAGACATGGAAAGTGAGAATTTCTCAAATCCATTAATTTAGATCATCTGTCAATGAAAATATGCAACAAATCCAACTATTTTACCATACAAAAAATTTATTAACAAATTAATATTAAAATATTCACTATAATAATTAAACAAATAATTATTGTCCATCTTTCCAACTATATCTCTTTCTTATCAATACTACACAATATTCTAGTGGAGTATTTTTTTTAGGTCTTGAAATCTTTTTGTACAAGGTACTTAAAAAAATGGTAATAAAAATTATGGGGTTTTGAAATCATATATAATAATACGTGAAAAATTTATATTATAATAAATTTTTATTTTACATATAAAAATCTATCTTATTTATAGTTAAAATTATACAATTGAAACCACACTTCCAAGTCCAAATACACAATAATTTTTAGTAGTTATCATCCGACAAAGAAGTGCGAGAAAAATAATTAGCAAAGGCCAACAATGAACATTCGAGTATATCCAGACAGAGGTAAGTGTCTGTTCGAAATTATTAGACCTCGATTGACGTGGATCGTTGCTGTACCCAAGATCCACCCAAAAAACAAAAACCAAATTGAATTCACATCATCCAATAAGATCACGCCACGTGGACCTGCCATGTGCGCGGCGCCCCGTATTAACCACGTTGGCAAGTGGGACCCGAAAAGCTGATCCAATTGTTGGTATAAGACGAGGCTCCAAGTCTTCACATGGAACATCCTGACATCTCATTCCTTCCTTCCTTTCCGTTCTCTACAATTCACGCCTATGGTGTTGTTCCTCCTCTGATCAAAGCTTCTATTTTTGTAATCAGCTATGGCCAATCCTAGATTAATCCTGACCAGTCCTCAACGATCAAAGCGTGAAGATGACGACGAGCTCATGACGATCGTAAAGCTTCAGAAGCCAGAACACGATCTTCTGAATCAGAGCTTCTCCGACATGTTCTTCGGATTCCCTGACGACGACAACATTAATAATATTCAAGATAATGGTCAGAAAATTATGATATCGCCGGAATTGAAAAGTTACAGAAGCAGTACTGATAATGAAACAACAAACCCAGATGATGAAATTGCTGATGATCAAGATCATGAAGAAGAAGAAGAGAAATTAGATAACAAGTTTTGGGAGAATCAGCATCAGCTTTTGCAGGTAATAATTTCATAAATTAAGAATTAATTAACACGTGGATACATATTATATATGTATACACATATATATATGTATATATGCATGATGTGCATTTCTTGAAATCTGATGATCATATATGTGATATGTGTATTTTATATATATTTGCAGGGTACGTTACGTAGGACAAGTTCTTTGGAGAGTGGAATAAGGAATGTTACTAAACAAGCCATAAAGGAGATGCAAATTTCAGGGACGGTGTGTGGTTGCGGAAGGCCAATGGCCACCGGTTGCCGGAGCTGCCTCATGAGAGAAGTTTCCGGCAGGCTTCGGAATGACGGCTACAACAGTGCCGTCTGCAAGTCTAAGTGGAGGAGTTCGCCGGATATTCCTTCAGGTAATTAAAAACAGAAAAGCCATCACGATTTTTTTTAAGGGGATAACCATCGCAATATTGAACTATCGGATTTTTATTTTTAAAAAATATATATTTTTTTAATATAAGGACATAGCCTTACATTAGCCATTCTAACCAACTCGATACTTGTCCTACCATTTTTTTTTCTTAGGTATAATATTGTTTGTACGTACGTATAATACTATATTTTGTTTCGATATAACACTTAAAAGATACAAGTATTGAACTTTACCTGCAGACAAATTGAGTCTCAAATGAACACACAAACAATGTTACAATTATAAATAAAAAATATTCCAAGGGTCTGAATATTGGTCTGGGTACCTGACTAGACATTTTCTGTTTTGATGGTTTTAAAATCTGGGATAATATTAGTGGTATGTTTCTTTTTCATTTTCTACAAGAAGATTCTCGTAAAAATGATGTCATTCACACATCAGTTTTTAACTATTTTCACCTCTGGAGTGGTGGGGCAAGATAAATTAATTTTAACCCTCAGTGACGTGCGCTTCTTTATGTGCCGGTAAGATATCGCATCATTACAGTATGTCTCATATTTTGGACTCAAATATGTTAAGATAGTTGACAACCAAATAAGATCTTCTAGGATATAAGCTGGAAGCTATAATTAACATTATCTTAACAGGAGTCACTCAAAAATATCTATCAAGAGAGCTTTTCTTCTTGCCCCTTTTTCAAATAGAATACATACAAAAATAATATATGACCCATGACACAAGTATGGTGTGCCAATACATAAATTACTTGCATATGGCTAGTTGCATGTTTGTTTTTTAATTTAACGGCTTAAAATATTAACTAATAATTTAATAATTTTGTTATGTTGGACAGGAGAGCATACATTTTTGGACGTATTGAGCAATACAAGTTCAAAGAAAGGAGATGTGAGGGTGATTATTGAGCTCAACTTCAGAGCCGAATTTGAGATGGCTAGAGCAAGCGAAGAGTACAACAGACTAGTCCAGAAGCTTCCAGAAGTGTTTGTGGGAAAGGTAGAGAGATTGCATTCTGTGATAAAGATAATGTGCTCGGCGGCCAAGAAGTGCATGAAGGAGAAGAAGATGCATATGGGGCCTTGGAGGAAGCAAAGGTACATGCAGGCCAAGTGGCTCGGCGCCTGCGAGAGGACGACGTCGTCGAGCCTTTTGTTGACAGGAGACTCCGGCCGCCTGCCAAGGCCTAGGGTTAAGGCCGCGTCCATGCTTACTGTGGACTTGTTGGACATCATGCCTAATATCCATTGCGAACCTGTTGCTGTTGTGTGACCTACATAGCTTGATGCCAAGATATATTTTTGTTATTTCTTACTTTTGATCATGATATGATTTGAAAGAGTGGCTTGCCTTTTTCTTATTTATGGGGTTCACTTTGTGAAGTGTGCATAATATAGATAGATATATAGATATTTGATTAGTAATGGATATCGCTTCATTGTCTGTCGTTGCATTCTTTTTCTTTTTTGTTTAAAAATACTTTGAGCTAATCCCAAAAATGACCTCAAATTTTACACTAAATCTCACTTTGGTTTCTGATATCTCAAAACTGATCTCGATCTATCTAGATGTGGCAAAATTAGTCATTCGCTTATATTTATGGTAAAATTTAAACCAAATACATCATCCCACTACAACAAATAAAAGTTTTAGTAACGACCTTTTTTTGTAACGACAAATGACATATACGATTTAAGTCCATATAAAATGGACGTTTCAGTAGCTTTCAAAGGCAGAACTAACTAATTGAAGAATGGTTTAGTTATCATTCATATATGTTCTTGGTATATATAATTCACATGGTTGGTACGTTTTATATGTCTGGGACGCTCGAAGGTCATTTATAACCCACGTCAGTGATCCAATCGCCCATTTTAAGAGTCAGGTATTGTTTTCCTTATTTTTATACCGGTGGCTAACAAAAGGACATCATTACTCAATTCTTAAATTTTTGTCCTTTCATTTTAGAAATCTGATGCTCTTAAATTAATTATGAAAAAGGAGAAAGAGAAGACATATTTTGATTAAATTTTCATCTAATTTTAGTTCCAAACATCCACCGTACAGCATTAGAGGCTTTAAAAAAGGGCCAATCACGTAAGTCAGTTTGTTCTCAATATAAACACTACAACAAAAGTGGCCATTAACAGCTCCCAAAAAACGCTATGAAAACCATACCATAGCGTTTTAGCAAACACTAAGACAACACACTCCCATAGTACTAAAATATGACAGCATTTTTTGATTGCTACACAAAACGCTGTCAAAATATGATCTATAGCTTTTTCAATCAGTTCTTTTATAGTTTCAACAGCACTCTATAATTGCTGTTAATATTTTGTTAATTATTAAAAGGTACATGGCAATAGTTGCTACCCCTTTTTGTTTCACCTGAATCACATGAACAGCATTCAGTTTTATTTCACATTAATCACATGGACATTTTGATATTGTCATTCGTAGAAAAAAAAAATCAATTTAATAATTATTTAACATATTAAAGAAAATTTTTAATTAATGATGCATTGAATTGTAAAATCACCAAAAAGTAATACACAACCTTAACGTATTATTCATTTCATGCAATAAGAATGGTAATCAATCCTTACCATTGGTATTAACTTGCCAACTTGTTGTCCACAACATAAACCATTACGATGCTCGGAACCAGTCTAAAAAACAAAAACCAAAACCTAGCTAGCTAGTATAGGAATCAAAATAACTAGTCAAATTTTTATGTATGTTGAAATCTTCACCGATCATAGTTCACATTTTTCCCAACTTTAGCAAAACTCTATCCAAGAAACTTGACCTATAGAAAGAAATAAAAGGAAACAAAAAAAATATATATATATAGGAAGAGAGTTCCTGAAATGAACAAATTAAGGCATCGATCAACAATACATGAGAACGACGTTGATTGGAGGAAGCTTACAACAAAATTATAAGATAATTATTAAAGCTTGTTAGCATAATTAACCTATCAAATGTTACGCAATCCATAATAAAGTTTGATTTTCGCATTTACAAACAGATAGTACTGTCGTTATTTTAATTTATTAGCGAGGATAATGATTTCTACGTAGATGTTAGAGTACGTAAGATAAGAAATTATTTCTAGGCACAAAGGAAGCTTTCCTTTTATGTTAAAAGCTTAGAGGAACCCTTGATGACATTAAAAGCATAATTATCACCAATTACACAAACTTCTAAAGTTTTTTCCAGTCAAAAACTATCATTTTAAGAAGTACATGAAGTTTCTAAAAGTCAAAAATTGAATGAATTTTCTAAAGGTCAGCCACAATATCCAAATAAATTTGTCTACCTCATGTAGATATCAGCATGAAAGCAAAATATATATTTTGAAGATAGATGAGGCCATGGCAATGTCAAGTGCTATGTGCTTTTCCACATACTATTTCTGTTGGAAGTAAATATCAAACGTTGAGGAAAGAATGGATCGTTGACAAATAAAAATTTTCTGAAAACTTTGTTCATTGGAAATAGCTACATAATTTTAATTAATAATAGAAAACTTTGAGAATTTTTTTTAAACCTCTTGAAGGTCTATCAGGGTATCCTAGCTTTCTTCTTTGACACAACGATCTTCCAAGCAAGGTCTCCACACCAATGGAAAGACGAGTAGGCGTCAAACTGCAATAAAGAATTAACCTTACACTTAGCATATCTTTTTTTTTTCAAAAAAAGAACTCTCAATTTTTCTCTCTGAGATTCTATAAGAGGTTACTTGAAAAGACCTGTGGAGATAATTGTTATCTCAATCTTTTTTTAATTGAGTAGTTAGTTATTTTTAATTAATTTTAAATTTAAAATAACCACTATATCAGATATATGGGGAAGGGATATACTCTACATTCCTTATCCTTCCTTCTTTTTTTAAATTGTAAATTTTATTTTAAAGAACGTGATTTATTTAAAATATATATCTATATATATAAAATTGAATTTGAATCACTGATTCTATAAATCAATATATATATATATATATAATGTTTTACGTTTTTCTTTAAGAATGATGTACAAAATTAAAATTAGATTTAAATAATCTCATTATTCAAATATTATCAATTAATCTAAAATGTATTTAATTAATCTCATTAATTAAATAATCAATTAATTAATTTAACTAATGCTCAGTTTAATGTGAAAATTATATTTAAATAATCTCATTATTCAAATATTTTCAATTAATTTAAATTGTATTTAATTAATCTCATTAATTAAATAATCAATTAATTAATTTAACTAATGCTCAGTTAAATGTGACAACATTTATCACACTATATTATGTGTCACAGAAAATATTTTTCTGTGTCATATTAATAACTCAAGTATGAAATAATTAATTCAGAATTCAATAATTATAAATTAAATATGTATAATTCATTCAATGCATTAAATCTAATATAGTGTTATAGAGGTGGCATTAAGGACCTATGGACCTATAACCCAAGCTCCAATAAATTTGACAATTAAACAAACTCTTTAATTAATGTGTCAAATTTATTAGTTTCAGTGTTACTCTACTAAAAACCTAAATTACTCAAAGAAAATTAGCGAGTACCCCATTGATATAATCATTACAAGTAAGTCAGTTCTCCATAAATAGTTCATAATAAGAACTAGGTTCAATTTCTGTTTACCTCTCTTATTACATCTTTATTCTTGAGTTTTAATAATTCTTTAATGAACAGTTAATTTATAATCTTATTATGAACGAGCGCACTACTGTCCAAACCTCGAATCATTACTCAAGAGAACTATTTTTCTAACTGTCATAAGGAAGGAATGGATTCCATATCTGTAAAATATTATTCCCAGTCATTTACTATATTATGTTTCCAAGATGCTAAGTTATGATCTATGTTTAGACAAACTTACAATGCAAGTCAAAAAACATAATGTCATAAATATGAGTCTCATAAATACTTAGGATTAAGACTATCAAATATATGATCATCATAGTGATAAATTTGAATACTCTATTTATAACAGATGATTATTAGATATTCATAATTTATCTGGTCCAGTCCTATATAATCTCATTATATAAAGTACCTCTAATCCAATGTCTCTATGTTAATAGTCTGGATAAGACTATTTCATTCTAAATGAGATTGAACCGTACTTATAATATTTAATTAAAAATCCTAAACTTTAATTAATTATTACGAACAATTTTGATTATTATCTATAAATTTTATCCTTAAGCATGTAACACTTAAATGCTAACTTATGTCACATAAATAATTATGAAATTTTCTTGATATTCATAAAAGTATTTATAATACATATAGGCAACCAAAATAATTATAAACGTCACTTTATTTATTTATTAACAATATGCACGATATCACAGCTTACAGGGCATCAAATCCAACAATTCCTTACTACATCAAACAAATCAAAAATTGTCCTTTATGAGTTCTTTAGGAAAATAACAATTGGATAATTGTTACCAAATTGTTCTACTAAATTATACCACATAAAAAAGCAATTTCTTGTGTTAGTAAAGGTCAAATAGATAATAATCATCATTTCATTGGGCAATATATAGCAAGATAAATTTACCATGCTAGAAAAGAGATTGGAAAAAGAAATCAAAGTCTTTTCTTGAAGCCAAAGTGGATTTGTAGAAATAGTTGTGGTAGCAGCTTGTAGATGGTTTTGAGCTGTTCATACATACGATAAACCTGTAACATAGATTCACATCTTGCACTAGGTAGCTAAGTTGTATAGTATTCTTGAAAATATAAACAAATAACAAAAACAAGGACTAAATTAAATTAGAATAAAAAATAACGTCATATACATATATATATATATATAACAAACACAAAGATAAATTAATTTACCTCAACTCTTTCTGTTACTTCTTTACAACTTAAAATCAAAAGAACAAGAGAGTTGTTTGTACACTAAACTCAAAATTTCTGACCCATGGATGGTCAGAGTATAAACATTACACAAACAAATGACAGATATAAATATTAGAAAGGAGTCCTAAATAGAAAATAATAAAATAAATCAAAAAGTTTTTTTTTCCCCCTAAATAGAAGAAAAGGAGCACTAACTAAGAAAATAATAAAATAAGATTCTTGAAGAACAAAAATTGAAAGACCTGCCATTAACACTAACCATATAGCTTTTCCATAGATTTGATAAGAAGTAGTGGCTATAATAGGAAAGAATATGTATATGTGTGTGTATATATATAATCAAAAAAAAATTTACATAATATTCATAGTTGTCTCCGCCTCTTAAAGCTTAACTACACATTTGGATCTGCTCCTTAAAAATAAGCTTGAAACACTATAGCAGGGCGTCAATATTTGTACTTAGGTTCTCTATTTGTCCAAAACAGGAAAGGCCATCTTAATAGAGAAGTAAAATATCTATGTGTTTTTTAGGGACATTAATTGAAAAGTTCAAAAAACAATTAGGTGGAATACATTTTCTATATTGTTTGGTTGACGAACTAGTTAGCTAGTGGGATTACTTACAAAGCTACTCTTTAATTGAGTATGATTAAGAATACATAATTTGTTCACCAAAAATAGAGTACATCATAATATATGGGTGTGAATGTGTGTATAAGCTTGGAGAACAAATAAAATTTAAAAGAAAGCTTTTGTATAAAAAACAAGTATATGTTGAGATATTTAACAACGTAAAAAAGTAAAAAAGAAAATAAATAATTACGATCTAAAGATGTCAACCATTGAGAACATACTTCTGAGTTTTAACCATTGCAACTATCTCATGATCTTTGTATAAGTGTATTATGTAAAATTCACTAGATTTGATATTTTCTTTTCACTTTTTTTTTTCTCTTATACGAAACAACATGAAAGAAAATTCTCGTTCTACTATTTTACTTCATCTAGATATTTTACTTCTCTTTCCTTTCTCTTTTCGTTAGTTTTAGATGTATACCACTTTAAGGTTTTTGAAATAAACATTTTTTGTCCCTATGTTAGTAAACCATCTCTTTTCACAGGAGTCTACGACAACTGCTCACTACCTCACCCTACTGCTCTGCTTGGCTTTCCCACCATGAGAAGAGAGGGGCTTTCACCGCTTGGGTAACCACCCCATCCAACCTCTGTAAATAGAGCAAGCAAAAACTTTAGAAGGGATCTTATGCCATTTTTACTTGTTACCATTTAGGAGTCTCTCTAGAAAATTTGTACTCAATCTACCTTATGATCTATGAATCCAAGACATTGAAAAACTCAATAGTAGACATAGCATATTTAAGAGGGAAATACTATAAATTCTTACTAGATAATTCATTTTCTACATTTAATTCTTTTAATAGTTATATGTCATGTGTTTTCTACTATAATCTGACTAATTGGCGGAGATAAAGATAATAATGGTCATCAACAATCCCCAATTAACTTTTAGCCATTTTCTATACCGATTAACAATTTCTCAATGACCTAGATTCTCGTGTCTATAACTGCTTTGTTCGCATGCAAGCTTTTATGATTCAGATGATTTGACTTGAACAAAATAAATTAGAAATTGAACTATGTTGAGTTGAATTGCAATTTGAAATATAATTTGGACACACATATAAATTGTAGTTTAAAATTTGTGTGGATAGAGAGTTAAAAACGGTCATTTGAAATTAATTTTTTTCCAACAAATCTTACACAATGGCAATGGTAATGAGAGATTTTTATAGGCTACATGGGTAAGGATTTGTTCCTCTCTTTTTCTCCAAATACAAAAGAAGAAAATCATCTCAATTAGAGTTAAAATGAAAAAAGTTAAAACATTTTAAAACTCAAAATTTTGTAGAGATGAAAGAGCAAGAACGAATAGATAGCAACCAAATTTGTGTTACTGCATTCAAAATCATGTGTTACTGTTCCTCAATTAGATATTACCACACAAATGATGACCTATTTACCACTCGTACAATTTACATGTCACATCACTGTCTCTCCTCCAATTTAAACTGTTGAGATCAGTTTAGATGGTTGATAAACACTAAGTGGCCGTTAGCTGAGTGGTGAGAACCACAAACTCAATTATAAACAGTGTAAAACTCTCACATACTATAGTAACAGTAAAAAATTACTACAATGTAAAGCTTTCATATACTACAGTCAAAGTGGTTCTAACCAACAGCCCCCTCCACTCTTCCAAACACCTTGTAACGTTTCAAAACTTCAAAAGTACAAGAATGGACTCTAGAAACACCCAATATAGTTATTGATATTATCTTTTTGAAAGCTTAATTATTGTTAGGATTAATTATAAAAACTCCCCTGAACTATAACGATTGTAACACTCTCCCCTTTCGCCTCATGAATTTCAAAATGTAATATACATTCCCCATAAAGTATGAATCGTTAATAAAAATGGTCATTCTGTTGAAATTTTTGATGGCAAATTGAAAACTAATGTTAAAATTAAGGATATTTTAGTAATCCTACTTATAAAAATAACAAAAATAAAATAAAACTGTAACAAAAATAGACTTTATTGATGATTAAAAACAAAAAAAAAATCAAGTAAGAACATAATATTATTTGGATCCTTCTTTTTTTCATATATCAAAATTTTCTTTAGAATTTTAATAATTTTTTTCACACGCAAAAAGTATTTTAAAACTTTAAAAGGTATAGATACTAATGAAGAGTTTAAAAATATGAACGAAATTTTATTAATACCGTCAAAGTTTTTGTCTCTTTGAGAAATTTGTATTATATTTTTTGTTATGTTGAATATATTTATGCTATATTCTTTTTCATTTCACTAGTATATATAACTTTTAAATTTCAAAATAATTTATGGGTGTGAATAAAATTAATAAAATGTTGAAGAAAATTTTGGTATATCGAAAAAAAGAAGAATTCAAATGATATAATGGTTTTAATTGACTTTTTTTTTATTTTTAATCATCAACAAATACTATTTTTATTAAAGTTTTAATTTTGTGGTTTTTTTTGCAAGTAGAATTACTAAAATACCCTAAAATTTAAAATCATTTGTAAATTTTCTATTAAAAACTAGCCGTTATAGATAGCTCTTCATGCCGAAGAAATGGTTCGGCAGGCCGAAGTTTGAAGACTTTAGAATTGGACTTCAAACAGCCATTTGATTGGCAAGCCGTTGTGGCAGTTCGGTAGACTGAACTTTAGCCACCGGTAGGTCGAATATAAGGTTCGGCAGACCGACAAAACTTTTTAAAATGTAGGCTTAAGATCTCCTAGTTCGGTAGGTCGATGTAGGGCATTGGCAGGCTGACCAGACGATTCATACTTCATAGGAACAGACGTTCGTTTTGAAATTCGAGCATAAAGCATTACAAAGGCTATAATTCAGAGAGAATTTATATAATTAATCCTTATTGCTATTATTGTTTTACTGTTAAAGCAACAAAATTTTGAAAACTATAATGAGAATAAAAAAAGGACAAAAAGAACGACAAATAATTTGAAAACGACAATTAAATAATTTGAATAAAACAAAATGAAAAACGACCACAGAAATTTGAAAACGACAATGAAAACAAAAATAGAGACATCACAAGAGAAAAACGCAAAATAAATAAATAAATAAATAAATCTAAAAATGGTAGCAAAATGTAAAGGACAACAATATAGTTTAACGATAAAAAATTAAGACAACGATAACGACATTAAGGATACGATCATATGATAGTGGAGCTGAAATGATGACAAAAAAACCATACTAAAAAAAGAACGATGACAAAACCAACGAGGACCAGAATTTAAAGAGGAAAACAACAGCAAAAAAGTTTACCCATCACAAATAAAGCTAGAGATGAAGCAATTGATGACAACGAAAACTGTTAGGATGTAATTTAATTAGGCCCAAATTGCCTATAAGCCCAGACGGCCCAGTATTACAACTAATCGAATAGATCGAAGAGAATCAATCGATGCGAGTAAGGCTAAATGGACGTTTCGTTTAGTTCGATTGGTTTGATTCTTTGTGCGTGGTAAGAAGCACTTGAGATATATCGGCCGCTTAAGATAATTCGAATTTGTCTCAAGTGTTTGTTTGATCGGATCGATCGTCACGAGTTGACGGTTATGATCATGAACTTACAGTTACTAACACGTTTGATCATGGACCAAAACATGAGGGAGACATGATTCTTGCAACCTATCATGGATCAACACGTGTCTCACTATTGTAGTTGCTTTTAGTGCATTGTCCCACTCTATCGAACAGTTGGGAGCTGCAATTCCTACTTATTCTCTATATAAAGGGATGGTTATTTCATTGTATGGGATATATATAGAAAAATATACAAAAACTCTGCCCAATTACTTTCTTATCCTTTTCTACTCTCTTGTAATTTGTACCCAGAATCTTTATTATAGTGCATTACAGTGGACGTAGCTCTTTTAATAGAGTGAACCACTATAAATCCTACGTATGATACTCTTGTTTTTACAGCATTATTTATTTAGTTTATTGCACTTTGACCTTGCAAGTTAACTCGAGCTAATAGGTCCAATTAATGGTGATTTAAGGGCCCAAGTTTCTTGAACAGAATTCTAACAACCTAAATCAGCATTGATACTTGATTGTAGATTCACCGTCTCTAGTTTGGCGCCCACCGTGAGGCCTTTAGGTCATCAACTCTAGGATCTTTAGCTCGGATATGAATGGCTGACAATCTTGACAACCTACACTCTTGAAACTGTAATTGAAGAGACTGAATCAATCCCCCAGGCCAACGAACAAATGAAAGCCCTTATAGCAGAAGTGGAGACCCTAAAGAAAATGCTCCAGGAATCATTCTTCAGAGCATGACAGAAGATTGGAGCAATTCAGCAGTGAGAATTTGGCTTTGAGGAGCCAAATTAGCTATCAGAACTCTCAGATGGCTTTACAATCCTACTATTACCCGTACTATGGGTATTCGACATTCCCAGCATCGTCGGCCGCACAGTGGCAATTTCAGAGGCCATAGCCAGAAAGACAACAGTCCTCCTACAGCCCAATTGGGAGGATACAACCGTTATATACTCCTTCAACTCTGGCACCAGCAACAACACCAGCTTCTACAGCCACAACAACTCCCACTATGACGACTACAACAATGAATGCTCACATGGAATCCAATCGATGCGACGATGCGATTAACAAAAATGAAAGGACATAACCAACTGCTTGATCCGAAGAAGTCCCAACTCTAACTCTGTTAACTTTGGAGTCGATCCAGCAGATAATGAAAGAAATGCTTGAGCAAAACGCTAAGCTCGTAGAAGAGAAGATCGACTAGAAAGTTTCAAAAGCAACAAGCAAGACCCTAACGTTGGATGACATCTCAAAGAACATTCGATATACCCCGCTTACGAAGAGGATCACTTCGGTCATACCCCCGAAGTGCGAAAACCTTGTGTTCGCCCGATTCAATGGAACTTCTAATCCAAAGGACCACTTGTTGCAGTATAAGAACGTGGTTAGCGCTACAAATATCCTAGACTTGATTCTTGATAAGATGATGTGCAAGTTGTTCATACAATCACTTAAAGGTCCAGCGCTTTGATGGTTCAGTAACCTGCCTATAGGGTCAATTGACAGCTTTGAAGATTTGGCGGATTTGTTCATCAAAGCATATTCGTACACATCAAAACCAAAAAGATGACCAAAGATTTGTGGTCTATTGTTCAAAGCCCAGGTGAGTCGCTGCGAGCTTATATTGAAAGATTTAGTAAAGCACTCTCGGAGATTTTTGACTTAGAGGATGGAACAGCTCGAGACGCATTGAAGAAGGGACTCTTGCACAAGTCCTTCTTCAAGAACAGTATATGCTATGACTATCCTCAAACTATCTAGGAAGCGTTAAACAGAGCAAATGGATGTATTAATTTAGAAGAAGAAAACAAGAGATGTGAGCAAGAACTCACCAAAAATCAAACTCAAATAAGATGGGGCGAGAGAATACAAAATGTGCGAACTGATCAAAGAGGTCAGATAAGAATGCCGCCAAAGAGAAAATGGAGAAGGAAAGAAATGAAGTCGTGGCCAAGCAGTCTGACACTCTCGCCACCAAAGTACGCCCTAAATATATCCCCAACAAAACTTGTCGCACAGCTTGAGGAAAAAGATTATGTTAGATGGCCAAGCAAGATGGCACCGAGCCGTTCACACGACCAGTCAAAATACTGTGAGTTCCATCGAGATACGAGGCATTTAACTGTCGACTGCAAAGCATTGCCATCAGAAATTATAGAATTACTAAAGAAAGTACATTTGAAGGAATTTTTGTCTGAAAAAGGAAGGAAAGATTACAAACTCGACAAAGAAAGGGGAGGACAGAAGGATCGTCGAGTCCAAGACAAGATGCCATCACCACCACCACCACCACCACCAGTTAGAAAGGTAATTGGAGCCATTTGTGGAGGCTATGTTTTCAGTTGCGATTCTGCCAATCAAATGATGGCTCACCAACGGAGAGTGAACCAAGCTATAGTCAGTTCAACATTTGACGAATACGATGAACACGTTATTTCATTTTGGAGTGACGAGGCCTTTAGGCTTGACACCCCACATGACGATGCTTTGGTTATTAAACTCAATATCGTGAATTGTGAGACCTGTAGTATATTGGTTGACAATAGAAGCTCTGCCAACATATTGTTCCTTTCGACACTAAAAAAGATAGAGATCGTCAAAGAAAAAATAGCGAAATCTACCACGTCGTTGGTGGGATTCAACGAAGAAGCAACCACGGCCATAGGTAGAATCAAACTTTCGGTTTATGCAGCGGGAGAAAACAAGATGACAAATTTTCTCGTTATGGACTGCCCCTCGGGCTATAACATAATTCTTGGGCGACCTTGGATTCACGCCATAAGGGCTGTTTCGTCAATGTACCGTCAAATGATAAGTTTCCCGACGAAGCGAGGAGTCAAGGAGATTTGAGGAAGCCAGGAGGCAGCGCAGAGCTGTTATGTCATGGCTATGAAGCAAAAAAAGGCTTTATAGCAATTACAGACAACCCAGCAGAACGAATTGAGTAACCAAGACTGCGTCAAGTCGATTCTAGAGCAGCTTGATGAAGTTCAAATCAATCCGAAAGATGAAAGACGTACTGTGAAGATCGGGTCACAACTTGATGCGGGGATAAAATCTCAAATAATTGATTTTCTTAGAGCTAACAATGATTGTTTTGCATGGTCTCACGCAGATATGCCCAGAATCGACCCGAGCATAATCTCGCATCGACTTAATGTCAATCCAAATCATAAACCTGTCCTACAGAAGAGAAGAAATCTTGGAATTGAGCGAAACAAAGTTGTGAAGGACAAAGTGAGGAGACTACTCAAGGCCAGTTTTATACGTCTTGTTCAATACCCTGATTGGCTCACCAAAGTGGTGATTGTGAAGAAGAAGAATGGGAAGTGGTGAATGTGCATTGATTTTACGAATCTAAACAAAGCCTGCCCAAAAGACAATTACCCATTGCCACATATCGATCGACTTATCGATGCAACAAATCTCTAGCTATAATCAAATCCTTCTGCATCCAAACGACCAGGAGAAGACCGCTTTTAGACTTGAGCATGGGATTTTTTGTTTCAAGGTCATGCCTTTAGGTTAAAGAACATGGGAGCTACTTACCAGAGGCTGGTCAATATAATGTTCGAACAGCAAATCGGTAAGAATATAAAAGTATATATTGATGACATGTTGGTTAAGCCTTTGCAGGCTCATCTCCATGTCCAACATCAGTAAGAATGCTTCGATGTTCTCCAAAAATACGGCATAAAGCTGAATCCAGATAAGTGCACTTTTAGGGTGGTGAGCAATATGTTCTTGGGATACCTCATCACGAAGCGAGGAATCAAGGTGAACCCGGACCAGATAAAAGCTTTTCAATTGATGCCATCGCCTAAGACCAAGAGGGAGATATAGAAACTTATTGGCCGAGTCACTGCGCTCAGTCAATTTATTGCCTGGTCCACAGACAGATGTCTCTCTTTTTTCCAGTTGCTTAAGAAGAATACGAAGTTCGAATGGAATGAACGATGTGAGGTAGCTTTCCAAAAGTTGAAGAGATACTTGACTACTCTGCCAATCCTATCGAAGCCAAAAGATGAGGGAGCCACTATACTTGTGCTTGGCAGTCTTAGAAACAGCAGTCAGTTCGGCCCTTGTCCAAGAAAAAGACATCGTCTAAAAGCTAGTTTTCTTTGTAGGCCACACCATGCTGGATGCTGAAACAAGGTACCCTGTCATTGAAAAACTCGCCCTTGCACTCGTCATGTAGGCTCAAAAGCTCCATCTGTACTTTCAAGGCTACATTATTGTTGTATTGTCTTCTTATCCGATACGAGCTATTTTGCACAAACTAGATGTCTCTGAAAGAATGACAAAATGGGTAGTTGAGTTGATAGAGTTTGACATCGAGTACAGATCTTGGACAATGCTAAAAGCTTAGGTGCTTGCAGATTTTGTCTCTAAATTGATATGTAGGCCTGAAGGGCACGAATCGGAGACATGGACTGTGCAAGTTGACAGATCAAGCAATGAGAAAGGATTAGGAGTAGGAGTGGTATTGAAGTACCAATTGGCAAAGAAATCAAATAGAGTTTTCGACTAGGATTTAGGGCTACCAACAATGAAGCTGAATATGGGGCTATGATTGCTGGTATAAGGCTTGTTACCGCACTAGGGGCTACCAAACTTGTTTTGGAAAGTGACCCCACTTTGGTCATTAACCAGATAAATGGAGAGTTTGAGGCTCGAGACGAGAAGATGCTTCCATACCTAAGGCTGGTTACCAAGCTCAAAGCCCAGTTTGACCATTTGGAAGTGAAACATGTCCTACGAGAACAGAACTCAAGAGCTGATGTACTCGCCAATTTGGGATCTTCGGTCAAATTCAGTGAGAGAAGAATAATCCCTTTGAAACGAATGGACGATCTGAGTATTGAGTTGGTCGAAGAGACAAATTATGTCAACCTAAGGAACGATTGAAGGACACCTATTGAGATGTATATACGTGACGGTTGGCTACTCGAAGATAAGCAGATGGCGAGAAAGATCAAAGTTCAAGCTGCAATGTACTGCTTGATGGATGAGAAACTTTATAGGCGTTCTTTCATAGGACCTTATCTTGTTGTCTTGGGATAATAAGATCGAGAAAGTCATTCGAGAAGTTCATGAGGGATCGTGTGGCAACCATTTAGAGGGTAGATCACTGTGCAACAAAGTTAGGAGGCAAGGGTTCTACTAGCCAACAATGCAGAGCGACTGCGAGAACTTCCCTTGCAAATGTGACAGTTGCCAAAGCCACGCTCCCACCATTCACTAATCAGTTGCAGAACTCTTCTCGGTCAGTTCACCCTACCCTTTCATGAAGTATTCAATGGATGTGGTTGGACCGTTTCCTTCGGCTCTGGACAAGTCAAGTATTTGCTTGTCCTTACGGATTATTTCTCTAAATGGGCTGAAGCCGAAGCATTTACGGATGTTAAAAAATGAGATGTCGAAAGGTTTATTTGGAGAAATATTATCTATCAGTTTGGAGTTCCAAGAGAGATCATCACTGATAACGACTCCCAATTCATTTCCTCATCCTTTAAGAAATTCTGTAGTGATTGGGATATTATTTTGAGCTTTTCAACGCCTAGGTACCCGCAAGGAAACAGGCAGGCAAAAGTAATGAATAAGACTATTGTGAAGAGCCTAAAGAAGAAACTGGAGGCTAGGAAAGGACTTTGGGTCGAGGAACTCCCGATGGTGCTTTAGGCCTATCGAACGACTTCGAGAAGGGTAACTGGCGAATCCTGTTTTTTGCTCGTGTATGGAACAAAAGCTGTTATTCCTGCAGAGGTAGTCGCTCGAGACCTTCGAGTCAATTACTTGCTCCTGAACAAAGCAAAAACGATGAAATGATACAGGATGCATTGGATCTAATAGACAAGAAAAGGGACAAAGCCTTCTATCGCCTTGGACGTTATCAGCAGGCAACTGCCGGGTATTACAACCAGAAAATGAAAGTCAGGAGGTTCCAAGAGGGCGAACTCATACTCAGAAAAGTTTTTCAGAATACAAGAGAAGCTAACGGTCGGAAATTGGCGGCTAACTAGGAAGGCCCTTATCGAGTTCGGTCTATCGTTCGAGACGGGGTATATAAGTTGAAAAAATTGGAAAGATCAACCCTTGCTAAAAGCTGGAATGCACATCATTTAAGGAAGTATTATATGTGACATTTATAAGTTTTACTCTAGTTTATCCTTATGTAATTGAACTACATTTGGCTTAATCCATACACATATGGGTATTTAGGTAGCTTATGGACTATAAACGAGTGCAGCCACTTTATTTATTCAATTTTATTTTCCTAGGATCATTGCCAAGTTGTTCTCAGGCTAAAGTCACTGACAAGCCATCTTCATGGCTTCACTTCTGACTCAACCAACTAGATCTGAACGCTCTCGCATTGCCATCTTCATGGCTTTATTTCAGACTTAACCAGCTCAATTCGAAAGCTCTCGCATTGCCATCTTCATGGCTTCACTTCAAACTCGACAACCTTGATCCAAATGCTCTCGTATCGCCATCTCCATGGTTAACTTCAGACTCAACCTGCTCGATTTGAACAATTTTGCATCTCCATTTCATGGCTCTTTAGATTCGATCAATTCGATCCAAAACTGTCCTTATTGAACAAACTGGTGTCGTAATCAGGCCTCAAACACTAAAAAGAGTTCGATAACTCTCCCAGAGTTTGATCCCATATCGCCATTTTCATGGCACTAAATTCAATTAACTCTTAGAGTTCAATCTCACACCACCATCCTATTGGCTCAACGCCAGGCTAGATCCGATCAACTTTCTTAGAGTCTGATCTTAAATCGCCATTTGCATGGCTTAGTCTCACCCATAACTTGGCTAACCCTTTGGGAGTTCAGTTTGTGCCAAAATAACATCTTAGTTTGATATTACATTGATCCCTTTGGATTCAATTGGATACTTTGATTTATCATACATTGTTAGCTTGATCGCTTTTAATTTATTTAAATTGACCAAGTGCTTGATCGCCACACACACACTATATAAGAGCATGACTAATTTGAAGATGAATTCATGAAGTTAAATTAGATACTGAAGTTTCATTTGGAAAATAAAGCGTTCGATGCAAATTGAACAAATAGATGTACAAATTGTTCAGATATAAACAAAAACAAGAGTTTTTTTTTTTTTTCAAGAATCTCCTCCCTCCACAGGTTGAACATTTTCGCCCTCAGTTAGATTGACAACGGGAGGCTTTGCGACTTTGCTACTTGACATCAGAACAGTACTTGGCTCAGAAGCTGTAGGATCGGCAAGAACATCCTAGCGGGCCGATTCGCCTTTGTCGACGACCTGAACATTCAAGTCATCCGGTGATAGCAATTCTTGCAATTCCTTGATCTCTTCGTCGATTGGTTTGGCGTTGAGTTGGCTTGACCTGAACTCTAATAAGGCCTCGAGTCGTGCCTTGAAGGAGGAAGTGCCATGAACTTCGAGCATCTGCTCCTTGATTTCTTTGATGTCTTTGTCTTTGGCATCCACTGTCCTCTTCAGGTTGTCAACTTCCTCCTTGGAAAGTCTAAGGCTACTAGCCAAGCTCAGCACCTTTTTGTTTGACCTATTCAGTGCGTCAGTTGCATCATCGAGTTCTTTTTTCTTGTCATCTCTCTCAACTTTTACCTTTCTAAGCTCTTCTCCAAGCTCCTTATTTTTCAAAAGCTCTTGCTCGTATTTGTGAGCAACTTTGTTCACGAAGAGATTGTGGAGCAAAAGAGCCTGCACGACAAAAAATTTAGTATAAAACGATACAAACAAAGTCAACCAAATTGAACACAATTTGGCAATTTACCTATCCCATAGCCGTGGCTGATTTGTTGTAATGCCAAGAAAACGGTTTCCCACCGAGAAGTTCCTCGTCCTTGCTGAAGTAGAAATTTACGGCTGCTCTTGTTGTCTCCTTCTTGTCTTGAATAATGTTGACGTCCTCTGGGACGTCGAGGGTTTTCTCAAAAACCCTTGATTCGACGTCCCTGGTCGAAGCAGAAGGCTGAGCCCCTTTCCTTTTCTTCGATTGTGTGGGTTGTATGTCAAAGGCAGGAGGTGGAGGAAGATTGGACAAATCGGTTGGAGGAGCCATCTCTTTCTAGACCGAAGGTTCGCTCGTGTCGGTCCTCTTTTTTGTTGCATTATCTACAGCTTTTTTCTTCCTCATCTCTCCAACTGAAGGCAGTGTTACCTTCATGGCTGATAGCACAGCTTTTGCAAGATGAACATCTTTGTTAGATAGAGGGGTAATATATTTCGACGGACCGTACAGCCACTAAAGTGCACCGCTACATATAAAGACCTAATCGACTCATTTTGGAAATCGAATAGGAATACCTGTTGGGATTTCTTTAAAGCGCTTCTAAATTGACGAATTCAAAGTCGATCGGGTTGTGAGATTTCAGCCTAAGTCCGACCCCTTAGAGCAAGCAGTGCGTTCAACTTCGCTTAAAACCTCTCACCGATTGGCGCCGGATGATTCAGCTCATAATCTGCAAAGAAGGACAGGGCTTAAGATTAGTTGAAATTACTGCTTGAAATAAACAAAGTAATGATGGTGACCAAAAACAAATGGAAAAGGAAATCGAGCAGTCAGTTCGAAAGAATCGCGGTTGATCGACATGAAGAAGTATCTCTCTTCCTAATGTCTGTCCGTGTTTACAAATTCTGTGATGAGTTGCTTCGACTATTGGTATACGAAGTAGAAGCGACTCGAGCTTTTACTGTTTGACTTCAGATAGTAGCATCGGAGAAAATCGCATATGTCGACATCGATTCCAGCCTCCTTTATCAGAACCATAAGGGCAATAAGTAGTCGGACCCCGTTCAGCATGAGTTGAGTCATAGAGATATAGAAGTGGTTGATGATCTCGATCATAAACTCTGAAATCGTTAGTCGAAGGCCAAGCTCGAACCATTTGGTATACACACAAAACCAATTGTTGTTTTGTATATCTACTCGCTCCCTTGGATAGGGCAAATGCATTTCAACCAAGGTTGGGATTCCATACTTTGATATTATCATCAGCAAATCCCCCTCTGTTAAGACAGACTCTAGATTCTTTGCAAAAAAAGATACTCCTTTGGTGGGAGAAATATACTTTCTTTTTTCGAGCGATTCAATTTGATCGACACTTGTAGAGGGACCCGCTGGCTGGCTTCACTCTTCCTCTGGGTTCGTTGCCTCTCTGCTGGTGCCAGCACCACCAATTTTGGAACCTGACTCAATTATGGACTGTTGACGAATCATTTCGTCGACTTCTCTTTCGTCGCTACTTGACCATGGATCCTCACCGCTACTTGTGCTTAAATCAATGGAGATCGTTTGTGACATTCTTATAGAAATAGGTTTTTCAGAGGAGATCTAGGGTTTTGAAGATCAAGAAGAAAAAGAATCCTAAAATCTTGAGGGTCTCAACAGTTCGTGAGAGTTCTAGACTCACGATAGCCAAACAAGTCTAGCAATCGCTGATTTTCTCAAAAAATGGGGTATATTTAGTATCAAAATGCTCAGAATTGGAAGAGAAATAAGATTACAAAAAGAAAATCGCAAGAAAATCAAAAGGGAAGGCAAAAATCTTGCCTAGAAATCGCTGAGAAACTGAGAGAAAATCACCTTATGTTCGAAGAGAGAGAAGTGAAATGAAGAGGAAAGAGAGAATGCATGTTATACTGCCCGATGGTGTCTGATCGACGGTTTAGATCAATTCAGAACCATCTGATCCAAAGGATAAGATTTCTCATCTTTTCGATTTCCTGCTCAAACCGAGGCGGTGTCCTTTTCGAGTTAGACGCATATGTCAGCGCTGCATAGATATTTTAGAGCTTGCCAATCGCGTGATGACACGTGTTACAAGTAGTTAAGTATCGCGATTTCCCGAGAAAAGGTAATGATTCATGTACAGGTGCGAGATTTCAATCAAGGTGACGTGTCATTAAACTAAAGCCTGACCTATAATCACTCTTGTAGTCTATTACATCGACTAAGGAGTGGGGGGCTAACTGTTGGGGTGCAATTTAATCAGGCCCAAATTGCCTATAAGCCTAGACTGCCCAATATTAAAACTAATCGAATAGATCGAAGAGAATCAATCGCTGCGAGTAAGGCTAAATGGACGTTTCGTTTAGTTCGATTCTTTGTGAGTGGTAAATACTTAGGTTATATCGGCCGCTCAAGATAATTCGAATTTGTCTCAAGTGTTTGTTTGACCGGATCGGTCGTCACGAGTTGACGGTTATCATCACGAACTTATGGTTACTAACGCGTCTGATCATGGATTGATACGTTGGGGAGACATGATTCTTGCAGCCTATCACGGATCAACACGTGTCTCACTATTGCAGTAGCTTTCAGTGCATTGTCACACCCTGTCGGATGGTTGGGAGCTATAATTCCTCCTTATTCTTTATATAAAGGGATGGATGTTTTATTGTACAGGATATATATTGAAAACCATACAAAGACTCTACGCAATTACTTTCTCATCCTTTTCTGCTCTCTTGTAATTTATACCCAAAATCTTTATTATGGTGCATTACAGTGGACGTAACTCTTTTAACAGAATGAACCACTATAAATCCTACGTATGATACTCTCATTTTTACAGCATTATTTATGCAGTTTATTACACTTTGATCTTGCACGTTAACTCCAACTAATAGGTTTAATTAACGATGATTTGAGGACCTAAGTTTCTTGAATTAAATTCTAACAACCCAAATCAGCATTTTTATATTTGATTATAGATTCACCGTCTACAAAAAGAACAAAATAGAATAGACAACAAAAAAATTAAAATAAAATAAAGCAACAAAAATTTGATCAACAACGACATCAAAATGTAGATGTGTTAAGAGACAAGACAAAAAAAATCATATTTAATCTTATAAGATAATAACCTCATTACTAACAAAATAGTAATAGCCAGTTCAAAAAATACTTTATATATTGACTAGAGTTTGTAGTTTTGTGAGTAACGGAGTTATAATTCTATGAAGATGAAAAAGGTTTTTCGAGGAAAAAAAACCCAAAATAGAAATAGCTTCAAAGGCATAAGCAACAAGAGAGTTTATTATGCCTTGCAAGCTTATGCATCCTTCATATTCGGAGTATCCACAACCGGAGTATCACCTTACAAAGAGTTCATGATTTAAAAAAAGCTAGTCTATTATACAAGGAAAATTGAAAAAGAAAATTATTCCTAATGTAAATAAAATAATAATAATAATAAAGTAATATTATAAATCAAGAGCTAATTATTAATCAATAAATTAACTGTAGAAAAATAAAAACCCCACCAAACGATGCAGCAGAGGTTTGTCCCTCACCATCACCCAGTTTCAGGATCATAACTCATCATCATAGCCATAGTCAGCATAAGCATCCTCTTCTAACGGCCATTGGTAGCCTGTGGTTTCCTCCTCATAGTCCTCACCTTCCATGTCTTCATCATATTCCACGCCAAATTTATTTTCCTTGTCCATCAAGTCTGACTTGCTCTCTTTACCACCGGCAACTTCGTCATCATCCTCATCATCTTGACCTGATACTTTGGTCTTTTTATTAGGACCCGCCTGCAAGGGGATAAGCAATCCAATATAAGAAGTGAATATAAATTATTTGGTCTTTACTGGTATTGTTCAACTGCCCTTTCTTACATATCTGATGGAGAATTTCCAAATAACAGAACAGCTATGATCAGCATTTGAATACTAGTATTCAGCGACACCCCAAAAGAATAAAAGACGAAAATAAGAGTTTTAACTGGGAATTTTGTCAAATAACCCTCCTCACCAATAATCGTTAGCATTTAGCGGGGATGGTTCTCTAGTGTCAGAACTCCAAAATCAGTCTAGGATAAAAGTAGAATGTTGAATTTTTGTCAAAAGTTTCAAGGTTACCAAAAAGTTTATGCAGAAATTGCCAGCATCTCCAACTTATAAGAAGCAAAAAAGAGGGGTAAAAGAGTTGCATCTTGGTTAATGACCACATAGAATTTAAACAGGAGTATCACAAAACATAGATACAAAAAGTCTAGAACATTCCCTGAAATTAAAAGGAGGAAAGATTCACATACATCGCCAGAAAAGCATTTCTCCAATGCATCATAGTTGATCATCGAACTGAATCGCTGTCCACAATAAAAAGAGTCATAAGTAAAGTGGCAGACGGGAAGAAATATGCAGAACTATGCCACCAAAAAAAACAAAAAAAGAAAACAACACAAAACATAAAAACAAAAAAAACAAAACCCTCAAGTCAACCAATGCAAGCGTTTTTATACAGGTCAGGATGGGGCTGAACTTTGTAAACATAACAAATAAAAGGAGAGAGACAGACCTCCAAGAGGCTAAATAGAAAAAACAGAAACTACAGTACTTGTAACAAAAAAAAAGCGAATCAGGTTCTATCATGGGGTGGGAGCACCACGTTCATCTGACACATCTTATTTACCTTCTTGCTTAGCATTTGACGGGCTGCTTCTGCAGCAGTTTGGGCAGGAGGTGCATTAGGATCATGCTTTTGACGCCGCTCCTAGTTGACAAAAAATGAGGAGAGAAGTTAGAAGTTGAAATTAGCTTAAATATTTGGGAAAATGAAACATTGCCAAAGAATAAAGACACAAAATCGATGGCTGTAATGCAAGAAAATGAAACAAGTTTCATGCACTTTCACGTAATAACATGATAATCAATATGCACCTGAATAAGGTAAGGTACGTATAACGGGAGCTTCAGGTACAGCTTATTAAACCACTTTGCTAAAATATTTGCTTTTTTAAGAATGTTTCATTATTATGATTGTAAAGCACAAGACCACTATTCAAATCAAACAGAAAGTGTAGCGAATGATGTACTAATAACACCTTTTTTGGCTTCGGGGCAGAAGGACCCTCACCAGCCTCCATCTTAGCAGCCTGTTCCTGAAAAATCATATGGGAATAGTTCATCATATTACCAGCCAACAGTTATATGGAATACATTAATGTTTTGCTGGCCTGAGAGAGAGAGAGAGAGCTCCAACCTCTAAATACTCTCTGTTCATTTCTTCCCAGATAATCTTTTTGTAACGCATCTCCTCCTCATTGTTAAGGTAGCCATTCACCTACAAGTCCAACAATAACATGGAAGCAAAAATAGAATACTGAAAAGGCATTCAAGATGACAAGAACCAACCATGATACAACTACAATTGGCACCATGAACCATCTTTTTAAAACGATATTGAAACCACAGGAAAAATACATATATTCTATCTACAAATAAAATTCCAAAACTTCAAAAAAAAAATCCAAAGCCACAAATGAAAAGAAGCCGAGGTGCACAGTTTCATTTTTTAGTGTGGCGTTAGCATCCCATCTCCACAAGATAATATAAGAACAAAAATGACAACTTCTTGAAAAGGGTCAGATAAATCCTTTTTTAGAAGGTACAGATAGAAATCACATCATAGTTCATTTGGTGATCTTACACAAAGTAACACATAATTCCTTCCTTCAAAAAATAAATGTAACCCGTTTCCATCTACAAGAGGCTTTGAGTGCAACTGTGCAAGATCTAATTGCCCAACTAATTTCCCAACAGTACTTTTGTTCACAAAAATTAAAGATTACATACCTCAATATCATCAATATCAGAAAGACCATCAGATTCCTCGGCAGAAATAGTACTTGCGTCAAATTTATTAGTATCAGAAGCACCATCAGTTGTCCAATCTAAAGCTGTTTAAAAAAGAAACCATGGTTGCAGATAAAAAAAAATCATACATGCATTATATGACAAAATACTAAACTCAATTTTCATGTGAAATATCCTTTCTTCGAAAGGCTAAACACTTACCTTGAAGATTTGTGGTATTCAATCTCTCATTCTTGGCCCCATTTTGACTGGTTTCAGTGAAGGATTCAATATTTTCGTCCTGAATAAAAATAGGATACATACGTATCCAAGAGAGTAGAGAGAGAGAGAGAGAGAGAGAGATCAGACAGGCAATAAGGTGCAAAAGGCGCTAGCCAAAAATGTTGGCAAACAACAATAATGAAAAGCAGAAAAGTGCTGGTAATGAGAAGAAACGGCTAAAAAGAATACTTGCATCAATTCTAATCAATAATTATAAAATTGGGGCATCATTGTGTTAGGCTATGAAGATAATAATTAGCCACTTCCTTAATTGCTAATTTATTCATAAGCAAGAAAAAGGAGAGAGAAAAAAGAAAAAAAGAAAGATGGGTTTGGTAGCAACTGACTGTTTCATTTGCAAGCTCAGTTGGTTTTTCCTTATTTGCAAGCATGAAACCAACATCAGATTCATTCGATTTCTTAGCAGATTCGATGGCTGCTCTCATTCTTTCAGCCTGCTGGAAGGCTGGAGGATCTGATCCACCTTCAAGACCCCCAGAAATTTCAATGAACTAAAAGGAGAGGAAAAGAGTATTAGGGCATAGGCAAAGGAGAATGAGCTAGTGGAAAACAGTAGAAAAGACTTACATCATCGAAACAACTTTTACAAAGTCCATGCGCAAAAGGAGGTTGCCCGCTATCTTTATGTCTACAAAGCAATTCCTGAGGCTTTTGGGATGCAAAAGATGGCAACTTGCTATTCTTCAGCTCCTTAGCATTATTGTCTAACTCTTCAATCTATTCAAAAGCAACGTTTTTGAATAATCAACCAGATATAAATGAAACCACTGTTCAATTTATTCTAGGAAAAGTTAACAAATTAGCCATCAAGATTCTTCCTGATTATGATTACTACTACGTCTAGTTCAAGCATCTGAATAGTTTTAAAAACATTATAGTTAATGGCACAAGATCATGTCATGACAGTAGCAAGTGACAACTTACAGTTAAACTTCCTGAATCGGTGTTCTCAAACTCGATCAATCTTTTGGTCAACGTTACTTCACAAACATGCACAATTTTTACCTAGGAAAACATACAAGAAGATATAATCATCAAGCAGGGGGCCAAGAAAGGGGGAAAATGCCCTCTCTTTTTTTTTTTTTTTTTTTAACGGCAAAAGTGCATTATTAGAGTTGGAAGAAACAAGAGAAAATCCCTTCAAAGTTGTTCAGCAGTCAGCACAGAAAACAATGGATTTTACCAAGTTCAGCAACTTGTAATAACGTCATAGCAGAAAAATATAGTGCATAACTATCATTGAGTATTTGTTTTGAAAAATTAACATGTTTAAAAAAAAGGCAAATACAATACTCCAATAATGTACGAAAAACTTTCCCCATGAAGAGAAAAAAATTGAAAGATACTTCATATGACAAGTTGGACTCACAATATCTGACAATGGATTTTACCATGTTCAGCAACTTGTTATAACGTCATAGCAGAAAAAAATAGTGCATAACTATCATTGAGTATTTGTTTTGAAAAAATTAATATGTTAAAAAAAAAAAAAGGCAAACACAACACTCAATAATCTACGAAAGGAACTTTCGCCATGAAGAAAAAAAATTGAAAGATATTTCATATGACAAGTTGGACTTACAATATATGACAATGGATTTAACCAAGTTCAGCAAATTGTAATAACGTCATAGCAGAAAAATATAGTGCATAACTATCATTGAGTAAATATGTTTAAAAAAAAAAAAGCCAAACACAATACTCAATAATGTACGAAAGGAACTTCTCCATGAAGAAAAAAAAAATTGAAAGATATTCCATATGACAAGTTGGACTTACAACATCTGACTTTGAAAATTTAAACCCATGTGCAAGAGCAGAAATGTACAATGCAGCGCCACATAGCCCACTGGGTTTTCTGCCAGTCTGTAGATAATTTATCATTGTGCCAAGAATTGCCATCATAAAGGTCCAAGTGCAATATGCAGACCAAAACAATTATTTCAAGCACACTTATACCTGCATCCAATCTCGCTTCATGCTAGCTATTATGTGCGTTGCAGTTCTAGAAACCTCAACATTTCTTCCATTTAATAACGCTGCAAGCCCAGGAAACAAAATATTTTTTTCTTTATTACAATATGTAACTCAATCAAAGCCTCAAAGAAAATTAAACCAATAAAGCAATAAGCTACTCTTCAATTAACAACTGCAGGCAATAAAACTGTAACGCTCATGGTAGCTTACTTTCAGTAAAACGAGGTATAAAAAGGGTAGGATCAACAGGTCTCTTAATCAGGGCATGCTCCGCAAGACTTAGTAGTTGGCAAAGCTGCAAAAATACAGAACCTAGCACATACCTGTAGATATTAGGAGACTTGGTCAATAATGCAAGCAAAAGGCACACATTTTGGACCTGATTTATTACTGCTAAAGTTAGATGTATATGAAATTCGACATGATTATTACACATTATTGCTTACACATTTATTGCCAAAGTCTCTGAGAAGTCTATAAGTAAATAGGGTTTTGGTGGTTCCGCTGTCCTGTAGCAAAAGTTATTGACCCGTTAGTGAAATGTAAAAGAGTCAAAAAAATATACAGAGTTTATTTACAAGATACAAAAATAAAGAAAAGGGAAAAACAATGAAGTATAAAATTAATTTCTAGAATCTCAAAGTAAAGAACAACGACAAAAGTCATTTAAGAAAATGCAAGGCAACCCCCAGCTCATAAAGGCATAACATATATACAGAAGAGAGGCCTACAACAACCTATGATGATGAAGAGAAGTCACAACAACGTGAGGCTTTTATCACCTTTTAATTAGACTTAAGAACCAAATAACAATAAAGAAAATTTGAAGATCTAACATATAGTTATGTTAAGATTAAGACGAGAAATATACCATCAATTGACTATATATTTTGATAGGAGGAATATAAGATCAACTTTATGAAAAGAATGAAAAAAATAAATAAAAGTTTATACTTGGAAATAATGATATTAACATGCACACCAGGCCAAGTTCACGAAATTCCTCTTACATATTAACTATTTTTTTCCCCTGGAAACTTTGAAATTTCATCTACTGTAAATGATAGATAGTCTACGCAAGAAGAAAAGGGCAGTCTAGAACTGAGAATCAAAAAACCAAGAACAAAACAAACGCAAGGGATGAAGCGTACTCACCGACAAGCAATATATAGACAAGCAGCTGCAACGTGTGGTGTTCTACGACCTCGAGTGAAGTTACGATGAACTGCAATCTGCATATTAGTGAGATTGTATTTTGAATATTGAGACTTATATTGGGGGAAAAAACTAAGTTTCGTTTAAATGAAAAAAAAGAAATATAAATTAAGCCAAATACTTACGGTGTAGATTCTAGAGGCTGGCTGAATAATAGACTCGTGTATATTCAACATCAAAGCAATGTGTCTTATTTCATCTTCTCCTGCAAAATAGAGCAAAAACGCCCATATTACAAATGATATAATTACAATTGCATATGATAGAATCTGGTTGATATCATTCCACACCCCCCAAAACCATGGTCGTGATTTTGCCATCTATCCTCAAACCAAAGGAAAACGATACAAAAGTATACTTACAACTAATACCAGAAAGCAGCAGTTTCCAGATAGGATGTATATGATATCATGAATTCATGAATATGCCAAGTTTTCCACAAAAGCCTAACATGATTTTTTTTTTTTAATAAATAAATTATAAAAAATGAAGAACTAAATGATTTAGCACACAACCATAAGAAGAACATTGAACAACAATGACATACCCTTGTCCAAAGTCCTTCTAAGTGAGTCCGAATACTCATCGGGAATTTTTACATGATGACCTGCCCTACGACTCTACGAACAAGAAAAATATATTAAAGGCAAAAACTATTACAGTAAATTCTCATCCATAAGAACTATTGAAACGACTATAAATTATGGCCGCAAAATAACAAAAAAAAAAAATGAATAGCATAAATTTTGAAAAAAAAAAAAACATTTTATTAGTTTTGAATCACTAGAGAAGTACAAGTTCAATCTTTTTTCCAGTCATTAGCAAAAGTCTAATGCTAATCAATTAGATTACAAAAATTTATGACACTAACCAAAAAAAAGGAAAAATGAGAAAAGATAATCACAAACCTCTCCTCCGGGGCCTTTAACAAAAGTTTCCTCCTCTGTTATGAAATCATCGTAGATAACTTTTCCACATACATCACAACATCTAAAAAATATTAAATTAAATTAAATTAAAAAAAAAAAAGAACAGAGGAATCAACAAGAAAGCTTATCAAATCTGTGATATGAAACTTGAATTTTATAATCATTTATGTAATAAAGGGGAAAAGGGTTACTCACATGTAGTGTTGGGAGTCTCGTTGTGTAGGACGTCTCTGTTTACAATGACCACACCACAACATTGACATTTTTAAACTCTCAAACTTCACTTAATCTGTCTGCAAAGACTCACAGAGGAATCAAAGCCATGAACTAGACCATAATTAAGTAAAGAGCTTCTTCATATACACACACAAAACGAACAAACAGAAACAAAAATAAAATAAATGATTGAATCTCAGGCAAAAGAGTAACTTTTTGGTTTTGTCTAGGTTTCTATGAGAGTGTGATTATTGGGCATACCTCAAAGCGGAAGATAGTCGGAGGGCATGGGCGGGAATCTCCCTCTGTTCAGTTTCCGACTTCCGTCTCCGCCTCTGCCTCTATCGCTCCTCTTTCTCTCCGTTTCTTTCTCCGGCAATTAAACCTCTTTCTTTTATGGGTAAATTACACTAACACTACTGTTTTTACCCAAATTACGGTACACCCTAAACAAACTATAATCGCACTGACACTGTAAATGTTAAGAAAATTACAAAAAAAAAAAAAAAACTAATCTGTTAGTTGAGTGTTAGAATTGACAGTTGGTTGGCTGTTAGTTTTGTTTAAAAGGCTAAAACTGCCTCTCCAGTCATCAGTAAAGATATGACATAAAATTAAGTATGAACAATTTGATCACAAATGGCAGATTTCATAACTATTGCCCTACAAACTGAAAAGTAATAAATTTCACAAACTGTCTCAACTTAAAAACTTGAACTTCAGTTTTACAAACTGAAAATTATGAACAAAATTTCATTGCCATTATCAAAAAAGAACTAAAACAAAAAAAAAAAAAAAAAAACCATAAAATCATCGTTACCAATGCTTTGTTGGCGGCGGCGGCGGCAACGGGAGCACGCGATGGCGGCTGGAGCTGGCAGCGGAAGGCAGGTCGGGAGAGGGAGGGTGGTCGGGGGTGGCGGTGGTCTCGGGCTCGCCGGCGTGCAGAGGGAGGGAGGGAGGGAGGGGGGTGGTCTCCTGGGTTGGAGGTTGGTCTCGGAGGGTGGGGGTGGGGTCGTCCCGGGCCTCCAGCGTGTAGAGGGAGGGGGGTCACGAGAGGCAGGCTGCTAGGAAGACGGAGGGAAGTCGGGAGGCTTATGGGTCAGGTTTTTTTTTTGAAGGGATGGTTTTTTTTAAATGAATGGTTAGGATCTAATTTTTGAGATCAGTGGCTAAGATCAAATTAGAGTATTTTGGGATGCCAGAGTAATTTTTTTTGTTTAAGAGGTGTCATTGTAAATTTTCTCTTTGTTTTTTTTTTTTTTTTTGGTTTTGGGAAAGTGGAATTGCATTAATTAAAAAGAGTTAGTAAGCTCGGATAATACAATAGCCTCAATACAAAGAGGGGCTTCCTCAATCACTAGTAAATCTAAAAGCATTACGTGCTAAAGTGTGTGGGCAGGCCTATTTGCATGGCGCAAGTACCAGCTCTGACTTTCCTAACAAGACAATAACATCATAAATAATTGAACCGGCTGCAGTGCATAAATTCTTCTCATTTACCATTGGAACTGTGTTAGTAGAGTCACACTCTATCTGTAGTACCATAAGACCCCTCTTTGAGGCAAAAGACAGCCCTTCACGCAGAGGTAAGCGCTCAGCCGTAGGGGATCAAAACAACGTGTGTGACAATACTATATGTTTTTCTTATAAATTAGTAATTTATATTATTTATTAAATTGGTTAAAATTTGATAGATTGAATTTAATAATTTATGTTTGTTTATTGGTTAAATTAATTCAAGATAAACATGTTGAATTATTTAAAATATATTTTATTTGTATGGATTACTTGTATATGACTGTTTTAATCAGATAACTTCTTTAGTGGATTATTTTTGTGACACCTCGAACATTTTTAATACATTAAAAATGCAATAACTTAAGGATTAAGTTAAACAAAAATATGTATCACAAGGAATTATTGTTTAATCCAATTTATATGATAAAGTCCATAAAAGTAAAAACGGGATTTTTAAGGGTAAGAATCATGCCATAGCCTTAAATAAAGAATGAACGATATAAAAATAAGCTAGAAAGCTTAATTGTTGCAAAATATGTTGCAATAAATGTTAAAATAAAAATACAGTTTAAGAAAAAAATATTGTATAATAATATAAAAAATTATACAGTATTAAAATAATACATTGTAAGAAAATACGCTGATAAAGTTATATAGTATAGAAATTACACTGCAAAAGTAATACAATATAGGAATTGAATTGTTGAAGGTTAAGTAGTACATAAATTAGACTATTTAAGTTAAAGCAGTATAAGAATAATACTGTTTGGAGAATATGGATAAATAAGGAATGCTGTAGCAGTATGAAGAACATACCAGTAGTATAAGAAAAAAACTGTTAGTATAAATTGGGACTGTATAAAGTTAAATAATATTAGAATTTCATTATGTGGTGGATGAGAATAAGTATGGGAGGTTGTGAAGCCTTATGAATTGTATAGAAAGGAATATCAGCAGTATAATAAAAAATTTTGTCAGTATAAATTTAAACTATATAAAGTTTGGACGGTCCCACCAAGGGGACACCTTGAGAGTTTTGATTGGGCCACCACATTTACTACTGTGACCCAACCATAAAAGGCCAAGTTAGTCACCAAAAAAAAAAAAAAAAGAAGAAGAAGAAAAGGAAAAAAGGGGACACTCCATGGGTAGAGAAAATGCCACCTCGCCCCTTTATTTCCTTTATATTTAGCTTTAAAAGAGACCAAAAGTTTGTCTCCACCATGCAAAAACACGAAAAGGAAAGAAAGAAAGAAAGAAATAAAAGAAAAGAAAAACTCTCATTTTTTCCCCCATGGACCCATGTGACACCCGTTATTCCCCTAAGGGTATTAAGGTAATTAGATTAATTTTTAGTATATATATATAAAAAAAAAAATCAGAAAATATCACAAAACTCGAGACTTTCTCTCTCCTCTTTCTCTCTCTAGAATTTTCTCTCTCCCCTCAAATATCGTCTGAGATTTCGACATCCGTTTTCGACACCTCCCACACCAATGGGAAGCTCTCGTCAAGACGAGTCCAACGGTGTGCCGAGCAGCCCAAAACACTGCCGGAGGAGGACACACGCGCCGGTTGAAGCCGCCGAAACACAGTACTTTTCCAACGTGATTTCTTCACCGTCCGAGCACCGATCAACACGATCTTGGTGTCTATAGACTCAGCTCAATGAGTAGAACAAAATGCAGCAGGTGATGCCCCTCGATTTTGGCCGGAGAAGCCTCGTCGGAGTCGCTTCTTGCCGCCGTTGCACCACCCTCGATCCCGCCGCCTCCGACGACGGTAATCGACACCGCCCCCACCGTTCGACTCAGACGGCGACGAGGAGTGAGAAGCGCCTTCCAATTTCACGCCACAGCCGCCGCCCACCGGAGTTTGAAGACCGACGCCGTCCACCGCCGCAGCAACCACCGTCGCCACCGTTACCGACCTTCTTCCCCAAAATTGACTGAGGCAAAACACTCAGTGATGCACGGTGAAGCTTTCCCAACCCTCAATTTCATGAGAACTTCGCCGGAGGACCACGATCGGCCTCCGCCTTTGTGGGCCGCCGTGAGGAGCTTCGGGCTGCCGTTCTACGCAGCGGTGTGGTGCACCACCGCCACCAACATGCTCAGACAACCACGGAGAAGGAAATGCCCAAGCCAATTTGGGCCAAACGCTGGCGAAGATCCACCGCCCGAGCCACCGGTTTTGGCCGAGGATCCGCTCTTCGATTTGTGCTGATGGAGGCAAAATTGAATGAAATTGACATCACCATTGAACTCAGAAGGGTCGACTTAGTGGGGGTAGGCTCGAGCTCAGCCCTCAACGGAGGCAACCGCCGCCGGTCAACGGCCGGTCAACGCCGGTCAACGGCCAGTCAAAGGCCAAAATGGGATTTTGTGATCCGGACCTCCGATCGAAGATCCGAGACCGCCTCCTGACTCGTTTCGATGCTCTGGATGCAATGGTGACCTCCGTTCGAGCAAATTCCACTCCGATGAAAATCATCCGGTACCGACTGCACGCGAATCGAGGCGATTCAAACAGCAGTATCGGAGTCCAGAATGACGTTTTCAAGAATGTATGATCTCCAGGAAGCATTCCTAGCCATTCATAGTCGCTCGAGGAGCACTACAGAGGATGCTTCGTAGATACAGCGAGATACAACTGGATCTGCTTTGCTTGGAGTTCAAGATCAAGGGAGTATGGAGCTAACGTTAATTGATTCCAGGATTAAGAGACTGTTGATAAGCTTGAAAGGTAGGGATTCTATTACTCATCTTTTGTGAGGTTTTTATAGAATTAAAATTTATTGTTTTGCCGCAATATATATATATCTATGTTGAACTGATATTATATGAGTATCACATATGAAACTATGACATGGACTCGTCTTGTATTGTACGGCGAGGAACATAATGAATTGACACATGTTATAAATTGAGAAGCATGGTTAGGAAAACTAACTCTATTGATAATGATTTAATATAGAGAAATTGTGAGACATGAAAAGGGCGACGGTTACGTCCTTGGGCATGAATACCCTAAAAGGTAAAATAGGGGGAAGGTGATGACGCTTCCTTGGGTTGAAAGTCCCAGAACACACTGTACAGGAATTGATTTGGTGAGGACTCGGGGCTTGATGTCCCCTCACCGGAACACCCTTGGAATGTTTATAGGGTGATCAAGTGCGCCCATTTGGGTTTCGATGAGTTGAGTGATACTCAATTTAACATGGATACCTAGGAACAATGATGATTGGTAATATTTGTATAAATGTGTAATTATGACACTTGGTAATGATTAACTACGGTATCCATAAGATGTGATCATAATAAACCTCATAATCTGGAATATGATGTGACTTACTAACCATGCAGATTTTAATGTGGTAATGATAAAAACCTAAAGGTGGGTAATGGCTTTCTCTACTGAGCATAGTGTTGCTCATACCCTTATGTTTATATCTTTTCAGGACTCACTAAGTGTGAGGTGGCTACGAGAAATATAGTTGTGGACGTGATGTAGCTATATTACATTGGGACTGCTTCAATCGTTGAGAATGTTCTTCATGATAATGTAAGCATCAATTGTTACTTTCTGTGACTGTATTACAATGTGTTGAGGGTTAAAATGATGATGACAACAGTTTATATTATTAAATTTAAGGTGCTACATTTAAAACTGTGGTTTATTTATCGTTTATATTTTTATTTTTGAGTTGAGAGTTTTCATTTAAGTCCCGGGCAAATTTTAATTTTTAAGGTTTTACTTTTATTATTTATTTTTATTTTATCTCATTAAAAACTGTTAACCCCCATATAGGGGCGTTACAGAATTTTTGGTATCAGAGCCTAGGTTCGGTTAACCTAGGGAGTGTAGCACCACTTTAAAAAAAATATATTTTTGAGATGGTTTTGAAGCTGAATTTTTATTGTCATCATCAAAATGAACCTTCACATTGATTTATACAGTCTAGAAGGATGTAACATGGAAAGGCCATAGAATGAAAATACTAATGATTATATGAGTACAATAATTACATAGAAGGAAAGTATTAATAGTTATGAGGGAATGATAATTATATGGAATGAGTTTATAAGTAGATTGCTTATGAGAGATTCGTATAATATTTGGATCTATAAGCATATCTAATTCGTATAAACGATGAGAAATTCGTATAGATACGAGGATTTAAAAGCCTTTTGTCTCGTGAAAAACAATAAAAAAAAAATATAAGGCTTGACTTATTGATTTTAAAGTTTGACATAGATATGCCAAATTTTTCGTAATTGATTCAAACCTAAGTAATGATTATGTGTGGATTCGATGGAGCACATAAGTGTCAATAACTTTTCTTAAAAGTTCTATATATTTGAGGAATATGATATAAGTTGGGAATCATGGTGTTGAATTTTGAGAGAGATAAATGTTAGACTTTTGGTCTGTTGAGACTGTGTAAAGTCTAGAATGCATGAATCTCAAAATTGGAATATTTTGTTACGTACATTGTATTTAAGTGTATCAGTGAATCTTTTGGTTACCTAAGGTTTTGTTATATGAGGAAATTATATATTGTATAAGTAGAATTGTGGGGATTGTAGATGTTCTTAAGTAGTAACATCAAGTGTCTTTGTTCATTGATATGGTCTACGTTGAAAGACGTAAATCGTATTGATTTCAAGGTTAATCGCATTCTAAACCCTTGGTAGTAATGATGATGAATCCATTGATAGATGTTAAGTATTATGAATAACATATGGGTGTATGCATTGTTCAATAAGGTTTTGATTAAAACAAAATTATTTGAGTTGTTGGATCATTCAGGAAGATCCTTGATTGTCGTTAAATTAGATTTGTTGTTCATAGTTAACTTATCTATAGTGGACTTTGAATTGGGTTTAAGATTTATACAAATTGGTTTACAATTTTATGTTTGTTATTTAACTCGTTCTAAATGTGTTAAGGCCCTAAACAACCTGACCATTTTCAACTAAGAACATTTGGGCCTAGTTCAAATCTTAAATCAGTTTGATTCACACTGTCTCTCCCACGTGGTTTCTATACGTGTCATATACAGTGGTTTAATCATTGTTTACATATACGTTTACTGTGCATAGGAGCTTATTTCTCCGAGTTCACTTTTTCTCTCTTAATTTGTTATTTTCTCTCTAAATCGCAAATCCTCTTCTTTTTCATTAAAAATTCTTCTTTTCTTCTAAAAGAAGAAGGAATTCTAGGATTCTGCAATTTACTATCTTAATTTTTCCTTTCTATTTACTCTTCTTTCATCTCATCATGGACCCAAAGTACCAACACCTGAGAAAGTATTTCCCATCACTCTCCCAAAAGATTCTCAGAAAGAAATACAAGGCTAGAATTACTCGGTTGTGGATTCTTATGCGTTTTGGTATCCCTTGTGATGTGAGAATGTTAATAGAGGGGAAAATCCGTCCGAGTGACTTTAGTCAAGATGTCGGTTTACCAGGAACAGGTACCAGTCGTAGTGCAATGAAAAGAAGAGCTCGTGCCATCGTGGTCACTTGTAACAAATGTGGAAGACAAAATTGTAACGGTAAATGTATTTTACCTGGTTATATGTCTACGAATAGAGAGGATAAAATAAGGTTTTGTAGGGATGGACTTTCAAAGGAGAACTTGGATAGCATCCATCCTCCTCTCCACGGTCACCCTAGTGGATATGTTCAAGGAGCTATTTTTAAACTCTGGCCTAAATTTTATACAGAAAGACAACGCCTCAGGAATATGGTATTTCTAGATCCTGTTTGTCAAGCCATAAGAAAACTGGATGGGGAATAAGTCATCGCTCTATAAAGGTTATTTAGTCTTTGCTTATTTGAAGCAGTTTTAGCTGATGTTCAACAGTTTGTGTTTTTCTTTTACTCAGAATATTTGTCAAAAAGTCTACAGTTGTGTCAAAAGGGTCTTCAGTCGAATTGTTCTCAATTGTCAAAAGTTATACAATTAGAGTCTAATCTTTTTCAAAAAGTAAATCAGATTTTCTATCAACTATCAATCACCTTATCTTACTTTCTTATCCGCACAAGATTTTGTTTAAATCTTTGGATTACCTTTTCATTACCTACTCGTCTATCTCTTTAGCCCTTTCTGTATATTTCTCATCTTTAAAATCTCATATAGAACCCGAAGTCTAAGTGGAGCAGACATTAAGCAACCACTTCTATAAACCAAATATGTCTACCTCCCAGTCCACGAAGAAAATAAAGAATGTCTGTGTCTTTTGTGGTTCCAGCCTTGGAAAAGATAAAGCTTATTTAGAAGCTGCAAATCACTTAGGGCAAGTCCTAGCACGCAAGAAGATTAACATAATCTATGGGGGTGGTAGTATAAAAATGATGGTAAATATGGCACTAGCAGCTAGGTCTAGCGACGCTACTGATGTAAGAATTTGGCCTCATATTCCAGTTGAAGGAAACCTTTGTAAGGAAGCCATAGGTAAGGGAGAAGGAGTCAGGAGTATCCCTAAAAATTTTAAAGACATAATCTATAATTCTGATGCTTTTATAGCATTACCTGGTGGTCTAGGTACTCTTGAGGAAATATTTATAGTTGCTTGTGGGCAATTGTTGGGCTTTTATTCCAAACCTTTGGGACTGCTGAATGTAAATGGGTTTTATGACGGTCTTTTGAAATTTCTAGATTACGCTGTGGAAGAAAACATCACTACAGAATCGGAGAGACAAATCTTTGTCACTGCTTCAACAGCTGAGGAATTGATAGATAAAATGCAAATCATACATCCAGAATCCGACACTGCAACATCCAAGCTTGAATGGGAAAGGGAAAGCCGGGAGCGGCCAATTGATTTGAATCTCCATCTGTAATCTTTTTGTTTTATCTTTGGCATGTAGGCATGTGTGTCCGTATTTCGTGTGTTACGAATAACCGTTTGCCTTGTATTCTGTGTTTCTTGTGGTACGTCGTTGTTAAATCTTTTAGATTCATTAAGCCTAATGCCGGGATGACTGGATACGGAGTACTTGATGCTCTCGAAACGCATCCTTCTTAAGGTCCGATCTTTTGTTTATCGATGTTTTTGTATCCTCTAAGCATGCATGATATGGATAGCTGGTATACGGAGTGCCTTGTACTCTCGAAACGTATCCGTATTATGTTTGTAATGTGTAATATTCTGTTAATATTATGTGGAAGTACCAGAGTCAGTTATGGGGATATTCCATATGAAATATGAGTATATTATTTGGATTGAATGTTTGTGTCATGAGGATAGCTGTTTAATGAAAAATATGTCGGGTATGTTTGCAACCAGAGATTCCGTTTAATATCTCTATGAATAAGTTTAATGTATGGTTTTGAATATAAGTGTTTGTGATATATGTTTTATGATTATGTTTAGTTTATTAGTTGAGGTATGAAATCAAATATATTTGACTTTTCCTTACTTAAAAAGGAAAAGGAACCTAAAGATGAAGTATATAAAATTTCTCTGGCAATCTCCTTAAATGTGATTGTAAATCACAGTCCATGGACAATGAAGGACTGGAATCATGGTATGGTCAATATGTATGCCTGATCAGATTCTTAGACTATTATACGGTGTTACAAGTTGAAACTTGTCAGAAATACTCTCATTGAGGGATTTAGAATTTAGAGTAAGATTTATTATGCAAGTAAATAAGTGGAGATACGATAACTTAAATTTGGAGGACAAACAACATTAACGGTTTAGACTCAGAATTGGAATCATGGTGGAATCATAATTTTTACTAGTATTACTAGAATTGAAATTTCGAGGACGAAATTTCTTTAAGGGGGGTAGAGCTGTGACACCCGTTATTCCCCTAAGGGTATTAAGGTAATTAGATTAATTTTTAGTATATATATATAAAAAAAAAAAAATCAGAAAATATCACAAAACTCGAGACTTTCTCTCTCCTCTTTCTCTCTCTAGAATTTTCTCTCTCCCCTCAAATATCGTCTGAGATTTCGACATCCGTTTTCGACACCTCCCACACCAATGGGAAGCTCTCGTCAAGACGAGTCCAACAGTGTGCCGAGCAGCCCAAAACACTGCCGGAGGAGGACACACGCGCCGGTTGAAGCCGCCGAAACACAGTACTTTTCCAACGTGATTTCTTCACCGTCCGAGCACCGATCAACACGATCTTGGTGTCTATAGACTCAGCTCAATGAGTAGAACAAAATGCAGCAGGTGATGCCCCTCGATTTTGGCCGGAGAAGCCTCGTCGGAGTCGCTTCTTGCCGCCGTTGCACCACCCTCGATCCCGCCGCCTCCGACGACGGTAATCGACACCGCCCCCACCGTTCGACTCAGACGGCGACGAGGAGTGAGAAGCGCCTTCCAATTTCACGCCACAGCCGCCGCCCACCGGAGTTTGAAGACCGACGCCGTCCACCGCCGCAGCAACCACCGTCGCCACCGTTACCGACCTTCTTCCCCAAAATTGACTGAGGCAAAACACTCAGTGATGCACGGTGAAGCTTTCCCAACCCTCAATTTCATGAGAACTTCGCCGGAGGACCACGATCGGCCTCCGCCTTTGTGGGCCGCCGTGAGGAGCTTCGGGCTGCCGTTCTACGCAGCGGTGTGGTGCACCACCGCCACCAACATGCTCAGACAACCACGGAGAAGGAAATGCCCAAGCCAATTTGGGCCAAACGCTGGCGAAGATCCACCGCCCGAGCCACCGGTTTTGGCCGAGGATCCGCTCTTCGATTTGTGCTGATGGAGGCAAAATTGAATGAAATTGACATCACCATTGAACTCAGAAGGGTCGACTTAGTGGGGGTAGGCTCGAGCTCAGCCCTCAACGGAGGCAACCGCCGCCGGTCAACGGCCGGTCAACGCCGGTCAACGGCCAGTCAAAGGCCAAAATGGGATTTTGTGATCCGGACCTCCGATCGAAGATCCGAGACCGCCTCCTGACTCGTTTCGATGCTCTGGATGCAATGGTGACCTCCGTTCGAGCAAATTCCACTCCGATGAAAATCATCCGGTACCGACTGCACGCGAATCGAGGCGATTCAAACAGCAGTATCGGAGTCCAGAATGACGTTTTCAAGAATGTATGATCTCCAGGAAGCATTCCTAGCCATTCATAGTCGCTCGAGGAGCACTACAGAGGATGCTTCGTAGATACAGCGAGATACAACTGGATCTGCTTTGCTTGGAGTTCAAGATCAAGGGAGTATGGAGCTAACGTTAATTGATTCCAGGATTAAGAGACTGTTGATAAGCTTGAAAGGTAGGGATTCTATTACTCATCTTTTGTGAGGTTTTTATAGAATTAAAATTTATTGTTTTGCCGCAATATATATATATCTATGTTGAACTGATATTATATGAGTATCACATATGAAACTATGACATGGACTCGTCTTGTATTGTACGGCGAGGAACATAATGAATTGACACATGTTATAAATTGAGAAGCATGGTTAGGAAAACTAACTCTATTGATAATGATTTAATATAGAGAAATTGTGAGACATGAAAAGGGCGACGGTTACGTCCTTGGGCATGAATACCCTAAAAGGTAAAATAGGGGGAAGGTGATGACGCTTCCTTGGGTTGAAAGTCCCAGAACACACTGTACAGGAATTGATTTGGTGAGGACTCGGGGCTTGATGTCCCCTCACCGGAACACCCTTGGAATGTTTATAGGGTGATCAAGTGCGCCCATTTGGGTTTCGATGAGTTGAGTGATACTCAATTTAACATGGATACCTAGGAACAATGATGATTGGTAATATTTGTATAAATGTGTAATTATGACACTTGGTAATGATTAACTACGGTATCCATAAGATGTGATCATAATAAACCTCATAATCTGGAATATGATGTGACTTACTAACCATGCAGATTTTAATGTGGTAATGATAAAAACCTAAAGGTGGGTAATGGCTTTCTCTACTGAGCATAGTGTTGCTCATACCCTTATGTTTATATCTTTTCAGGACTCACTAAGTGTGAGGTGGCTACGAGAAATATAGTTGTGGACGTGATGTAGCTATATTACATTGGGACTGCTTCAATCGTTGAGAATGTTCTTCATGATAATGTAAGCATCAATTGTTACTTTCTGTGACTGTATTACAATGTGTTGAGGGTTAAAATGATGATGACAACAGTTTATATTATTAAATTTAAGGTGCTACATTTAAAACTGTGGTTTATTTATCGTTTATATTTTTATTTTTGAGTTGAGAGTTTTCATTTAAGTCCCGGGCAAATTTTAATTTTTAAGGTTTTACTTTTATTATTTATTTTTATTTTATCTCATTAAAAACTGTTAACCCCCATATAGGGGCGTTACAGAATTTTTGGTATCAGAGCCTAGGTTCGGTTAACCTAGGGAGTGTAGCACCACTTTAAAAAAAATATATTTTTGAGATGGTTTTGAAGCTGAATTTTTATTGTCATCATCAAAATGAACCTTCACATTGATTTATACAGTCTAGAAGGATGTAACATGGAAAGGCCATAGAATGAAAATACTAATGATTATATGAGTACAATAATTACATAGAAGGAAAGTATTAATAGTTATGAGGGAATGATAATTATATGGAATGAGTTTATAAGTAGATTGCTTATGAGAGATTCGTATAATATTTGGATCTATAAGCATATCTAATTCGTATAAACGATGAGAAATTCGTATAGATACGAGGATTTAAAAGCCTTTTGTCTCGTGAAAAACAATAAAAAAAAATATAAGGCTTGACTTATTGATTTTAAAGTTTGACATAGATATGCCAAATTTTTCGTAATTGATTCAAACCTAAGTAATGATTATGTGTGGATTCGATGGAGCACATAAGTGTCAATAACTTTTCTTAAAAGTTCTATATATTTGAGGAATATGATATAAGTTGGGAATCATGGTGTTGAATTTTGAGAGAGATAAATGTTAGACTTTTGGTCTGTTGAGACTGTGTAAAGTCTAGAATGCATGAATCTCAAAATTGGAATATTTTGTTACGTACATTGTATTTAAGTGTATCAGTGAATCTTTTGGTTACCTAAGGTTTTGTTATATGAGGAAATTATATATTGTATAAGTAGAATTGTGGGGATTGTAGATGTTCTTAAGTAGTAACATCAAGTGTCTTTGTTCATTGATATGGTCTACGTTGAAAGACGTAAATCGTATTGATTTCAAGGTTAATCGCATTCTAAACCCTTGGTAGTAATGATGATGAATCCATTGATAGATGTTAAGTATTATGAATAACATATGGGTGTATGCATTGTTCAATAAGGTTTTGATTAAAACAAAATTATTTGAGTTGTTGGATCATTCAGGAAGATCCTTGATTGTCGTTAAATTAGATTTGTTGTTCATAGTTAACTTATCTATAGTGGACTTTGAATTGGGTTTAAGATTTATACAAATTGGTTTACAATTTTATGTTTGTTATTTAACTCGTTCTAAATGTGTTAAGGCCCTAAACAACCTGACCATTTTCAACTAAGAACATTTGGGCCTAGTTCAAATCTTAAATCAGTTTGATTCACACTGTCTCTCCCACGTGGTTTCTATACGTGTCATATACAGTGGTTTAATCATTGTTTACATATACGTTTACTGTGCATAGGAGCTTATTTCTCCGAGTTCACTTTTTCTCTCTTAATTTGTTATTTTCTCTCTAAATCGCAAATCCTCTTCTTTTTCATTAAAAATTCTTCTTTTCTTCTAAAAGAAGAAGGAATTCTAGGATTCTGCAATTTACTATCTTAATTTTTCCTTTCTATTTACTCTTCTTTCATCTCATCATGGACCCAAAGTACCAACACCTGAGAAAGTATTTCCCATCACTCTCCCAAAAGATTCTCAGAAAGAAATACAAGGCTAGAATTACTCGGTTGTGGATTCTTATGCGTTTTGGTATCCCTTGTGATGTGAGAATGTTAATAGAGGGGAAAATCCGTCCGAGTGACTTTAGTCAAGATGTCGGTTTACCAGGAACAGGTACCAGTCGTAGTGCAATGAAAAGAAGAGCTCGTGCCATCGTGGTCACTTGTAACAAATGTGGAAGACAAAATTGTAACGGTAAATGTATTTCACCTGGTTATATGTCTACGAATAGAGAGGATAAAATAAGGTTTTGTAGGGATGGACTTTCAAAGGAGAACTTGGATAGCATCCATCCTCCTCTCCACGGTCACCCTAGTGGATATGTTCAAGGAGCTATTTTTAAACTCTGGCCTAAATTTTATACAGAAAGACAACGCCTCAGGAATATGGTATTTCTAGATCCTGTTTGTCAAGCCATAAGAAAACTGGATGGGGAATAAGTCATCGCTCTATAAAGGTTATTTAGTCTTTGCTTATTTGAAGCAGTTTTAGCTGATGTTCAACAGTTTGTGTTTTTCTTTTACTCAGAATATTTGTCAAAAAGTCTACAGTTGTGTCAAAAGGGTCTTCAGTCGAATTGTTCTCAATTGTCAAAAGTTATACAATTAGAGTCTAATCTTTTTCAAAAAGTAAATCAGATTTTCTATCAACTATCAATCACCTTATCTTACTTTCTTATCCGCACAAGATTTTGTTTAAATCTTTGGATTACCTTTTCATTACCTACTCGTCTATCTCTTTAGCCCTTTCTGTATATTTCTCATCTTTAAAATCTCATATAGAACCCGAAGTCTAAGTGGAGCAGACATTAAGCAACCACTTTTATAAACCAAATATGTCTACCTCCCAGTCCACGAAGAAAATAAAGAATGTCTGTGTCTTTTGTGGTTCCAGCCTTGGAAAAGATAAAGCTTATTTAGAAGCTGCAAATCACTTAAGGCAAGTCCTAGCACGCAAGAAGATTAACATAATCTATGGGGGTGGTAGTATAAAAATGATGGTAAATATGGCACTAGCAGCTAGGTCTAGCGACGCTACTGATGTAAGAATTTGGCCTCATATTCCAGTTGAAGGAAACCTTTGTAAGGAAGCCATAGGTAAGGGAGAAGGAGTCAGGAGTATCCCTAAAAATTTTAAAGACATAATCTATAATTCTGATGCTTTTATAGCATTACCTGGTGGTCTAGGTACTCTTGAGGAAATATTTATAGTTGCTTGTGGGCAATTGTTGGGCTTTTATTCCAAACCTTTGGGACTGCTGAATGTAAATGGGTTTTATGACGGTCTTTTGAAATTTCTAGATTACGCTGTGGAAGAAAACATCACTACAGAATCGGAGAGACAAATCTTTGTCACTGCTTCAACAGCTGAGGAATTGATAGATAAAATGCAAATCATACATCCAGAATCCGACACTGCAACATCCAAGCTTGAATGGGAAAGGGAAAGCCGGGAGCGGCCAATTGATTTGAATCTCCATCTGTAATCTTTTTGTTTTATCTTTGGCATGTAGGCATGTGTGTCCGTATTTCGTGTGTTACGAATAACCGTTTGCCTTGTATTCTGTGTTTCTTGTGGTACGTCGTTGTTAAATCTTTTAGATTCATTAAGCCTAATGCCGGGATGACTGGATACGGAGTACTTGATGCTCTCGAAACGCATCCTTCTTAAGGTCCGATCTTTTGTTTATCGATGTTTTTGTATCCTCTAAGCATGCATGATATGGATAGCTGGTATACGGAGTGCCTTGTACTCTCGAAACGTATCCGTATTATGTTTGTAATGTGTAATATTCTGTTAATATTATGTGGAAGTACCAGAGTCAGTTATGGGGATATTCCATATGAAATATGAGTATATTATTTGGATTGAATGTTTGTGTCATGAGGATAGCTGTTTAATGAAAAATATGTCGGGTATGTTTGCAACCAGAGATTCCGTTTAATATCTCTATGAATAAGTTTAATGTATGGTTTTGAATATAAGTGTTTGTGATATATGTTTTATGATTATGTTTAGTTTATTAGTTGAGGTATGAAATCAAATATATTTGACTTTTCCTTACTTAAAAAGGAAAAGGAACCTAAAGATGAAGTATATAAAATTTCTCTGGCAATCTCCTTAAATGTGATTGTAAATCACAGTCCATGGACAATGAAGGACTGGAATCATGGTATGGTCAATATGTATGCCTGATCAGATTCTTAGACTATTATACGGTGTTACAAGTTGAAACTTGTCAGAAATACTCTCATTGAGGGATTTAGAATTTAGAGTAAGATTTATTATGCAAGTAAATAAGTGGAGATACGATAACTTAAATTTGGAGGACAAACAACATTAACGGTTTAGACTCAGAATTGGAATCATGGTGGAATCATAATTTTTACTAGTATTACTAGAATTGAAATTTCGAGGACGAAATTTCTTTAAGGGGGGTAGAGCTGTGACACCCGTTATTCCCCTAAGGGTATTAAGGTAATTAGATTAATTTTTAGTATATATATATAAAAAAAAAAAATCAGAAAATATCACAAAACTCGAGACTTTCTCTCTCCTCTTTCTCTCTCTAGAATTTTCTCTCTCCCCTCAAATATCGTCTGAGATTTCGACATCCGTTTTCGACACCTCCCACACCAATGGGAAGCTCTCGTCAAGACGAGTCCAACGGTGTGCCGAGTAGCCCAAAACACTGCCGGAGGAGGACACACGCGCCGGTTGAAGCCGCCGAAACACAGTACTTTTCCAACGTGATTTCTTCACCGTCCGAGCACCGATCAACACGATCTTGGTGTCTATAGACTCAGCTCAATGAGTAGAACAAAATGCAGCAGGTGATGCCCCTCGATTTTGGCCGGAGAAGCCTCGTCGGAGTCGCTTCTTGCCGCCGTTGCACCACCCTCGATCCCGCCGCCTCCGACGACGGTAATCGACACCGCCCCCACCGTTCGACTCAGACGGCGACGAGGAGTGAGAAGCGCCTTCCAATTTCACGCCACAGCCGCCGCCCACCGGAGTTTGAAGACCGACGCCGTCCACCGCCGCAGCAACCACCGTCGCCACCGTTACCGACCTTCTTCCCCAAAATTGACTGAGGCAAAACACTCAGTGATGCACGGTGAAGCTTTCCCAACCCTCAATTTCATGAGAACTTCGCCGGAGGACCACGATCGGCCTCCGCCTTTGTGGGCCGCCGTGAGGAGCTTCGGGCTGCCGTTCTACGCAGCGGTGTGGTGCACCACCGCCACCAACATGCTCAGACAACCACGGAGAAGGAAATGCCCAAGCCAATTTGGGCCAAACGCTGGCGAAGATCCACCGCCCGAGCCACCGGTTTTGGCCGAGGATCCGCTCTTCGATTTGTGCTGATGGAGGCAAAATTGAATGAAATTGACATCACCATTGAACTCAGAAGGGTCGACTTAGTGGGGGTAGGCTCGAGCTCAGCCCTCAACGGAGGCAACCGCCGCCGGTCAACGGCCGGTCAACGCCGGTCAACGGCCAGTCAAAGGCCAAAATGGGATTTTGTGATCCGGACCTCCGATCGAAGATCCGAGACCGCCTCCTGACTCGTTTCGATGCTCTGGATGCAATGGTGACCTCCGTTCGAGCAAATTCCACTCCGATGAAAATCATCCGGTACCGACTGCACGCGAATCGAGGCGATTCAAACAGCAGTATCGGAGTCCAGAATGACGTTTTCAAGAATGTATGATCTCCAGGAAGCATTCCTAGCCATTCATAGTCGCTCGAGGAGCACTACAGAGGATGCTTCGTAGATACAGCGAGATACAACTGGATCTGCTTTGCTTGGAGTTCAAGATCAAGGGAGTATGGAGCTAACGTTAATTGATTCCAGGATTAAGAGACTGTTGATAAGCTTGAAAGGTAGGGATTCTATTACTCATCTTTTGTGAGGTTTTTATAGAATTAAAATTTATTGTTTTGCCGCAATATATATATATCTATGTTGAATTGATATTATATGAGTATCACATATGAAACTATGACATGGACTCGTCTTGTATTGTACGGCGAGGAACATAATGAATTGACACATGTTATAAATTGAGAAGCATGGTTAGGAAAACTAACTCTATTGATAATGATTTAATATAGAGAAATTGTGAGACATGAAAAGGGCGACGGTTACGTCCTTGGGCATGAATACCCTAAAAGGTAAAATAGGGGGAAGGTGATGACGCTTCCTTGGGTTGAAAGTCCCAGAACACACTGTACAGGAATTGATTTGGTGAGGACTCGGGGCTTGATGTCCCCTCACCGGAACACCCTTGGAATGTTTATAGGGTGATCAAGTGCGCCCATTTGGGTTTCGATGAGTTGAGTGATACTCAATTTAACATGGATACCTAGGAACAATGATGATTGGTAATATTTGTATAAATGTGTAATTATGACACTTGGTAATGATTAACTACGGTATCCATAAGATGTGATCATAATAAACCTCATAATCTGGAATATGATGTGACTTACTAACCATGCAGATTTTAATGTGGTAATGATAAAAACCTAAAGGTGGGTAATGGCTTTCTCTACTGAGCATAGTGTTGCTCATACCCTTATGTTTATATCTTTTCAGGACTCACTAAGTGTGAGGTGGCTACGAGAAATATAGTTGTGGACGTGATGTAGCTATATTACATTGGGACTGCTTCAATCGTTGAGAATGTTCTTCATGATAATGTAAGCATCAATTGTTACTTTCTGTGACTGTATTACAATGTGTTGAGGGTTAAAATGATGATGACAACAGTTTATATTATTAAATTTAAGGTGCTACATTTAAAACTGTGGTTTATTTATCGTTTATATTTTTATTTTTGAGTTGAGAGTTTTCATTTAAGTCCCGGGCAAATTTTAATTTTTAAGGTTTTACTTTTATTATTTATTTTTATTTTATCTCATTAAAAACTGTTAACCCCCATATAGGGGCGTTACAACCCAGCAGCCCTTTGGGCAATTTTTTAATCAAAGTTTGATCAGTACAAACCTCTAATCAAACTTAAAGCAAGCTCTAGTGTTTTAGTGCAAAGTTTTGCAACTTTAGAGGTAAGATTCTAAACTTTTTCTAAATGTTTTAGTGATTTTTTCTTCAAAGTTATGGAATGGCTTTTAATAGAATCTTACATGGTTTATGACAAAGGAATCTAAGCAAGTTTAATCACTCAAGTGAAGGATTAAAAGCTTGGAGGAATTCATGGTAAGAATTCTAAAATCCTAACATTTGAAATTAAGCCAAAGTTTATGTTTTTATGCATAACATGTGTTTGATGTATGTTATAAGCTATGGCATGTAATATGGGCATTATGGTATGAATGGTTTATGTTATATATTGATGATGATGAGGATGGAAAGGAAGAAAGTAAGGATTTTGTGGTTAAAAGTGAAAAATTGTTAAACTTTGTAAAGTTTAACTAGTTTCAAAGGAATAAGATTTGAAGGCCTTAGAGGCCAATTTGTGTTCCAAACATGGTATATGAACTGCTAACACAGTGAGGGAAACAACTTTTGTGAACAAAGTTTTATAAAATTCCAAAAGAACTAAATTACAAAGTTTTACAAAAGTTTTACAGATTTGAAAATCAACCAAAAAGTTCAGCTAAACGTTAAAATTTAAGGAAAGTTAAAATACGAAAGTTGTAGAACTCATCAAAACTGTTAAGACAATATGAGCAGTTTGTTAAAATTCTGCTCGGTTTAGGAGCTATGAATTTTACAAAATTTTGAGCACACAATTTTCATGAAATGGAAACGTTATAAAACGTGTAGAATTCGACCATGGTGCTTTTGTAAGTTTTATTCCTTATGAAAAACTAATTTTTTTGGTATCAAGTGGTCGTTTTTGGTTCCGAGGGCAAAAATTTAAATATTTTTGTGCTTTAAGCTAAAATCGTAAAATTGTGTGAAATCGAGTTTCAACAAGAAACATTAGGTTCCTGCATTTCTGTGGGCAGTAAATAACCATAGGGATAATGTTTTTAAAGGATTCAAAGTTTAGTCAAGGAAAGAATGAAAGAAAAATGTTAAGGGCAAAATGGTCATTTTATAAAAAATGACCAAAACAGACTCAAATCGCATGATGTTGGGAAATTTTCCTCAATGAGAATTTTTCTGTAATATGTAAGTAATGAAATGGTAAAGTTATGCAGTGAGTTTAACAAGTTATGAAATTGACGAAAAACCTGTTAAGGGCGTAAAATCATCATTTTTAATAAAAACGCTAAAGCGGAATCGAACACTCCAAATTAGTAAAACGCTCTTAGACAAAAAATGTTCCATAATGCGTTAAGTAATGAAACTATCACATAAGACGGTAAGACCAATTAAGGAACATTAAAGTTAAGTAAGGAATGATAACCCGATGGGTAACAGGATTAAGCAAAAAGGAAAAGTAACCTTCCCTTAGGAATCGCTGGTGCTCGACTTAGGAGGCCTGTAGCTATTCCCTTAGGTGATTGACCTCATCCCAGGACTGGTCGGCCTCATTCCTTGCCCCTTAGGCGGCCTCCGCCTTCGCTTGTTTGGCCTCTTCCTTCGCCTTATTAGCGTCAGCTTCGGCCTAAGAAAGAGATTCCTTGATTTGATTAAACTCGATGTTCTTGGACTCGAGCTCCTTCTCGACTATGTCCTTCTCGAACACGGTTTTGTTGTGTATCTCCTTCTCAAGGTCGACCTCTTTACACCCGGCCATATAATCCATCTCCAAAAATGCGCAAGCCTGAGAAGATGAAAGTTAGAACACGATGAAATCCAAAAGTTAAAAGGAGCTCAGAATAGGAGTTTTGCTTACCTTGGCAGTGGAACGGAAGGCTACGCAAAATAGGCCTTCGTAGTTCTCTTCTTGAAGACTCTCCAAGAACGACTAGTTGGGCATAACCTTAACGAGGTTGTCAAGGATAAGGCGTCGGGTATTCCAACGCCTCCTCGGAGGATCACCTGAAGATGGTAGAATGACGGTTGTGACGATAGAAGGTTGGGTTTGGCTGGACGAAGTCCCCGCTCTCGTCGACGGAGGTAGGGGAATGACTTGGACTATTTGGGGTGGTTGCTCGGTCCATGGCGGCTGCTTGAACCTCGATGGCTGCTCCACTCTCGGGGTCCTCTTTCGTTTGGACCCGACCACAGCTTTCCCCTTAGATCGGCGAAGACTCTCCATTAGAGCTCGCCTTTCCTCTTGGGTAGTCGGTCAGGAAGACATTTCTGCAATAAGAACCAATAAAATCTCCCAAGTCAAGTCAAGCTCGGCAAAGCCAAAAAAAAAAAAACTCAGAGCTTACCACCAATCTAAAGCTGGCCCGACGGGTATAGAAACCATATAACGTCCTCGAGGTCATCGTTTGCTATAGATGGCCCCGCGTCAAAGGAGTCACTTGACGAGTCATCGCTACTGGACAATGATGGCTCCCTCATCGACCACCCAGATCTAGAGGTGCTTAGCCTTAGGATATCAGCAACGCTCAGCCTTGCCATTATCACCTGCTCGATGTTGGAAGAGGGATTGGTTTTGCTGGACTCCCCAAACCAGCCATAACGGGAAAGAGACTTTCCCGAGTAGGAACGACTACTGCCTTGTGGACTCCGGCTTAGCGAACAGGTCCTCCATCGCCTGGATAATGCTGCTTGGCACCCATGGCCTCCTTGACCAGACATGCCCCTGCTAAAATGTCCTCAAATCGCGCTGGTCCTCGGGGACAACCTCACCGGCCCAGGCTAAGTAGTTCTCCCCGGCATAAACTCATTCGAACTTCCAAAGCTTGTCCGAGTCGAGGGTTGCCCAGGATGAAATCCTTTTTAAAGCCGGTGATGTAGCATCAGCTGGACTGTCGGGGAAGCTTTTTCATTTTGTACACCTGCTTAAAGGCGAGGTGGTACCTCCACAGCACGTACATCCCGATCAACGACCTGTAACTATTCGGGTTGAGTTGGGCAGGGCAGACATTCAGGTCATGGAGTGCCCAGCAGAGGAATAGGTGATATGATATGCGCAGCCCAACTCTGAAGAACTCCGTATACAATGTTATGTACTCCTCGGGCAGATTTAGAGGCAAATCATCTTCCCTAGGCACGACATGGTTGACGTTGTCGGGGATGCCAAACTCACAGCGTAGATCCTCGAGTCGGCTCTCTGTCATTACACTCGAGTAACCTGTCGCGGACGTTTAGCAAGGCTAGGATCTCTGATAAGCTGTCACCCCCGAACTCGTGTGACGACGAGTCTTCTAGTGTCCTCCTCTTCCTCGTCGGTGCTCTCTTTCAGAGCCACTTGCTTGGCTGCCCGCTCCTCATCAAAGATCTCTACGGTAATCTGACCCGCGACCTAGACTAAGTCTTCGCCTTCTCGGCCTAAGGTGCTTGGTTCACCGGTAGCCACCCTCTAGGCTGCGCATGCTCCTAGGCTGTAATCTGGGATGTACCAGCGGTGATAGCATCGATGTATGGATCTTTGCCCCTACATAGCTTTGCAGGGTGTCTCTCATCCAACAAGTCGAGGAATTCTTGCTTGAGTACTATCTCGGCGTCGAGCCTTAGAATTTAGGCCAGTCGGCCTGCCCTGTCCTACCTCGGGGATAAACCTTCGATATCCATTTCCTCAGAGGTCGATCTCTCTATCTTTATGCTGCTGTCCGACCATGAAATAACTACGTTCTAGGAGTCAAAGAGGTCACTCATCTTTTCGTAAGTTTATTAGGAAATTACCTGATCTTGTTGTGGAAGCTTAGGAAAATGGAGTCCTCGGGTTGGTGACTATAGCTCGATGGTTAAAACTCAGAAGTCGCGAAGTGTGGCCTTGGTTGAATGTGAAAATGATGAGAGCGAGGCCCTATTTATAGCAACCTCAGGCGTAGAACTCGGGCACAAAAAACAAAGAGGTGCGATGATTACGCCTGTTAGGAAAACATCCAGTCGTGTGTCGACACGTGTCCCTTCGAGCTTCATCGCATGACCTTCCAGCTGCCGCTGCCTTGGGACGCCGCTTGAGCTCCATCTTGAGCCAACCTCACCCTCTCGGCATAGTCCACCTGGCCGAGCATCGACCAGGTGAATTGGGGGCTATTGTTGGAGGTTAGCTCGATGCCATTGTCGAGGAGGCCTACTCCATGTGGTCGGCAAACCTGCTCGGCAGGAGCTACTAAGAGCGAATAACCAATCCCGATAAGCTCTGATCGTTTGTCCGAGGTGCTTTTCAGGGCCCTTTGGGCCGCGGCACAAATGGTTGCGTCCTCGGGTCAAACACCAGCTCAGGTCAGATTTCTTCAACCTCGCAAGCAGTCTACTACGTGCCATTGTTGGCCAACAGATGGTAGACAACTCACCGTCAGATGGGACCTAATCTACCGGCAAAGGGCACGACACTTGTCTTCTGCCTTCTGACATACCTTGATGTGACACATAGGTTGTGAGCAAAACCCACTTAACACTGTTGGGGTGCAATTTAGCAAGGCCCAAATTGCTAGCAGGCCCGTGCGGCCCAATGTTGTACCAATTGGGTGGATCGAATAAAATCTACGGACTAAAAAGCCCAATCGAGTTGATGGTTCGAGTTGTTCATTTGGTTTGACATTTTTATAGTTCTAGTCGTTGTACTCGTTGAAGATATTTCGCATTCTTTTTCATGTATCTGTTCGACTGGGTCGATCATCTCGAACTGACAGTTACCTACACGAACAGGCAGTTGCAGCACGTCTAGTCATGAATCGAAACATAGGGAAGACGTGATCCTCGCAGCCCATCACCGATCGACACGTGTCCCACTATTGTAGTTACTCATGGTGCTCTATCCCACTCTGCCAGACGGTTGATAGCCATTATCTTTACTCATCTTCTATATAAGGGGAAGATTGCTTTGTTGTACGATATACTAAGAACACATATTGAAACCCTACCAAATTTACTTTCATCCTCTTGTAATCTATATTCAAGAACTCCATAGTGAATTACAGTGGACGTAGTTCTTCATTAATAGAGTGAACCACTATAAATCCCTGTGTCATTTTTACTTTTTTACTTTGGTTATCTCATTTAATTTAGTAAACAAATTTGAGTTTAAAAGATCCATTCAACGGTGATTTGAGGGCCCAAGTTTCTAAATAACCCAATCTAGAATTCTAATATTTGATTATAGATTCATCGTCTACAAACACCTGGTTCAAGTGACAGCCTATAAATAGAGCGCATTTATTGCATTCAAGCAAGTGTGCTTCTTCTCACCTAACTAGCTCCCATTCTCTGTTGAGCAACACTTGTTTTGAGCGTTAAAGAGCCCTTGTTTGTTTACCTAATCGGTTTCCTCTTCAACATATATAATTAATTTTTTTAATTATGTCTATTAGTAGGTCTGTCAAATATAACTTGGGTATACTGTGATTTAAGTCTTTTGGCTGTTAAAGGGCAAAAGTACAAGCTACATTCTCTTGTCGTTTTAAATATGATCTCAGTAAATTTCTCTAAGATGTTGGACTGAGATGTAAGAGCATCATCTATCTTTTTTTTTTTTTTTTCCTAGCACAATATTTTTGAAACAATGAAATGTCAGCACGATATTTCATTGTAACACATGATACTAAAATTATGAAAATCAATAACATTAATGCACTTTAGCGTGTATATATGCTGTGTTTTTTTTTTTTTTTTGGGTCTCCACGAAGGAAAAGTCTTTTTTTATATTTAAAATAATAAGCGCGGAGTCGCTCGTATGATCCGTGCGAACCGTACCAGAAACCGCACAGATCACACTTCTACTTTGGAGTCGTTTGGCTTTGCCTTGCTGTGTTGTTGTGGTAAAAAAGTCGTCTGTACCTTATTCTCTCCGATAGTGACACATGGAATAACACGCCCTCAAAACCTTTTTCTTCCTTCTCTCTCTACTTTTTTTTTACCCTTAATTAATTATCACCTTTTAATCCCACAAATTCTTCTTCCCCTCCTTTTAATCTCGTCGTCTTCTCTGACTTTGGGCCATTGGTGGACCCCACTGGGCCCTTCTTTGATCACTACCCTCCCTATCTATGGGGCCCACAAGACCTCCCCACTCCGCCACCCAGCCAGACCATAGAAGAAGAAGAAGAAGAAGAAGAAGAACTCACCAAAACAATCGGAGGGTACATGGAATCTACGGTCGCTTTTTGTTCCTCCCTCTACGATACGTATATCACTAGACTTTGCTTACCTTTTTTTTTTGCCGAATTAGTATTAGTTTTTCTTTTTCCTTTTTCTTTTCCCATCTCTTCGTATCTTTTTAGTTTTTATTTTTGTTTTTCGTATTTCCCTCGCTACAGAGATCCCTGGCTCTTCCTTTGCTTTATTTATTTATTATCATTTTTTTGGTTCGTCTCTCAAATGGTGATATACCCACGTCCGAGTTCATGGTGACATTCATCACCATGATGAAAGCGGGTAAGCTAAGTATTAAATCAGAACTGGCTCAGGAGATTTGTTTTAGGTTTTCGGTCTTTCTTTTTTATTTTAGTAATGATATTAATTATAGTTGTTGTTATTTTCATTATTTTATTGGGTTTGATTTTCTTGACACAATGATTAGTCTTTCTTCTATGTTTAATGGGGTTCGTAATCATGCTTGTTGCTCTCTTTTCAAATTCATAATTGTTTAGTGCACTGATTTTTTTTTGTTTTGTTTTTCAGAAAGAAGGAGAGAGAAAGAGGGTTTGGTGTGCTGGTGATAAAGGGTCCATTTTTTTCTCTTTGATTGAAGGAAGATTTCCCTCTCTTCTTGTTGTTTGTGGATTTCAGAGGATTTTCAATCTGATGGTTGCCAAAGTGGCTTTTGATTCAGCCTCGTCGTCGTTCTTCACGCGTCTTCTTTGGTTCCTATGGTTCTCTGACTTTTTCGATTGAGGGGAAAAAACAGCTTTGACTTTTTCCTTTTTTTTTTCCTTTTTGTTATTGTTTATGGATTTGCTCAACCTGGGATTCTGAGGAATACCCAGTTCTGATTCTTCAACGCTTGAGAAGGGTTTTCAAGGATTTACAAAAAATAATGGAGGAAGATTCTAATTCTTGGATCAGAAGGACAAAATTCTCTCACACGGTTTGCCATCGTTTGGATTCTTCCAGACTCATCACAATTCCCTTTTCCCTTCAGGAGGAGAGAATTGCTGGTCTGAAATCTCGTCCCACTTCTGCCTTTTCCACTCAGAAATCAATCCCAAGCACTTCAAGGTCAAATTCCAGCTCAAGTTCACAGATTAAGAGAAATCCCATCACCAACAAGCAGAGATCTTTGTCTCCTTATCCGGAGACAAAGCTCTCCGATGCCTTCAAAGAGGCTAAGTCCGAAAGGAAGCGATTCTCGACTCCGAATCCTCGGAGAAGCAAATCGGAGAAAGTAGGAGGATTCAAGGGGAAGAGGTCTTCTTCTAGCTCGAGCTTGAACGCCAGCCCTTTAAGGCACTTGGCTTCGATGATGATCAATGGGGACAAGTCCAAGAGCCGCAAGGATTTGCCTTGGAGCAGGTACTTTGATCCGAATGGTGGCCGGGTCTCGGCCGTGGAGGGAGCTGATGAATGGAGTGTTGACATGTCCAAGCTGTTCCTTGGAAACAAGTTCGCACACGGGGCTCACAGCCGCCTCTACCACGGGGTGTATGATGACGAGGCCGTCGCCGTTAAGATCATGTGTGCGCCTGATGATGACGAAAGTGGGGCTCTAGGAGCTCGGTTGGAGAAGCAGTTTCTTAGTGAAGTCACTCTCTTGTCTCGTCTCCACCATGAAAATGTTATCAAGGTGATCATCAAATCAAAACTCTTCTTGTTTTATTGCTTTACATGCTATTTCAATTTCTCTGTGCATTACCAAGAGGCTAGTTTAGCTAGTTAGTGAACACAAGTTTCATGCTCTTCAAACATTGTTGGATACGCAGAGTCTTGAATTTTGAACTCAGAAACTTGCTATCAAGAATTTTAGAATTGATTAAGGATTAAAGTGTTTATGGTTATGAATGAAGTTCGAGTGTTTCTGCTTTTGGGCAAGTTTATAACATTAAGAATTCCTTGTTCCTTTATTACGGAACGATCCAAGCCGTTGCAATTGTGAATGAGTTTTAAGGTTCGCTGATTTTGTTTTATTTTTAAGTCTTTGTTGATATGTTTTCCATTTTATGGCACAGTTAGTAGCAGCGTGTAGGAAGACACCGGTTTATTGTGTCATAACCGAATACTTACAAGAGGGTTCCTTGAGAGCGTATCTGCACAAGCTTGAGCGCAAAATTCTTCCTTTTCCAAAACTGATCGCGTTTGCCTTTGACATAGCTCGCGGAATGGAGTACATTCACTCACAAGGTGTAATTCACCGCGATCTCAAGCCAGAAAACATCCTTATTGATCAGAACTTTCGCATGAAGATTGCCGATTTCGGTATAGCGTGTGAGGAGACCTACTGTGATGCTTGGGCAGATGATCCGGGGACTTACCGTTGGATGGCGCCCGAGATGATCAAGCACAAATCCTACAACCGGAAAGTCGACGTTTACAGTTTCGGACTCATCTTGTGGGAAATGGTGGCGGGGGCAATTCCATACGAGGATATGAACCCCATTCAAGCCGCTTTTGCCGTAGTGAATAAGGTCTATTTGTTCACTTATCTATTGCAAAAGATTTGAATTTCTCCGTCAAATTGATAAAAATGCATTTGTCTTGGTTGTTCTTGTCAAACTTGAATTCATGGGATTTTTGTGTTTCAGAATTTGAGGCCCGTTATCCCCGCGAATTGTCCACCCGCGATGAGAGCTCTAATTGAGCAATGTTGGTCTTTGCAAGCAGAGAAAAGGCCAGAGTTCTGGCAAGTGGTAAAGGTACTAGAGGAATTTGAGACTTCACTTGCTCGTGATGGGACATTGAATCTTGTGCATAACCAAAGTAGTTTCCAAGACCATAAAAAGGGACTTCTTCACTGGATTCAGAAGCTTGGTCCTGCTCACCCACACAATAGCAATAGTACGCCTGTGCCTAAACCAAAATTCAGTTAAATCTTTGTTATGATCTGGGCTTTTCTAGTTCCATCAGGTCAATTGTAATTAAAGGGGTAAAAAAAAAAAGAACAGGAAAAAAAAAGAGGTCCGTTTTCTAAGCCTTCTTTTGATTGTATTTCCTCTATTGTCATATTCATGTGATTGTGAATGACTAGATTGGGTTTGCATCGTTTAGGTGAAGGAAAGGCCTTTCATATATACTTTTTACACACACAAGAAACGGTTTAGAATATTCAAAAAACTAATATAATATTAGTTAGAGTTATTGAAAATCAAACTTTGAAGTTTGAAATGTCATTTGCCGTTTGAAACACTTCACCTTTTAGGAAGAGATATATATATACATATATATTTCCTTGGAAGGATCGACTACTGTTTGATCTTTTACTTGTGAGCATCTTAGAATCACTCATGTTGGAATAAATTTTTTTTGAATGGGACTTGAACACTTCACTTTGCAGTAGAGTCAGGTATGGTTTTACCACTATGTTATGTCTACAACCACATCTACATGTTGAAATAATTTTTACTCTCTTGCATGGTTCTTTATACATGTTCTATTATTTTTTAGTTGTGTCAAATGCCCTGTTGGAAGCTTGTCATGGACCATATATTCATGATGCAGCACATAGAGATTAGTTTTTTATTCAGATTATTATTAGGTTTATCTATTTAGATTATTATTAGGATTACAACTCAGATTATTATTAGGATTATTATTAGTTTCTTATTTAGACTATTATTCTACTTTCCTACAAACAATATATAAAGGCTCATTGTAATTGTTTTGGAGTATCATTGATCAATAATCAAACTTATTCCTAATTATTAAACTTTGTGAGTTCTTGAGTTTTTTTTCCTTGTTTCACTTTGAAACACTTCTGCTGCACCAATTCATTATTGCTTATGATCCCCAAAGTGGGATCTTTCCATATTGGTTTATCTTTCATCCTACAAGTGGTAACAAATTGCGTTGAATTTACTACACAATAATGTCCTATTTATTGAAATGGGTCAGGGCCAGTATTTAGGGAGTCTGGAAAGTGAGGTTGAACTAAGAGTTAGAACTAAAAGTACTATAGCATATGAGAGTTTTATATTGTAGTATATTTTAGCTATATTATAAGAGTTTTACACAATTTGAGTTGAAATTGATGGGTTAAAACTGACTTTGTCAAACATCATAGTTCCTTAAAAGTGAAAAACTAGGGTACTTGATCTAAAAAACCGCTAACATTTTTCTTCGACCGGTTTTTGATTTGTCCCTTTCCTTGCCATGTACACACAGAACACAATCAACCTAGTCTTAAAACTGAAGCACATGCAGGATGCACACGTACATACACATATGCGAGGAGCAGAGGAATGGCCTACATGTTGTTCCTTGTTTGTTTGGATTGTTAGTTTGTGTGTCAAATTATTGAAGCAAAAATTCCATAAATCTTTTTGAGCTAGTAGAGTGAGAGAGTTTTGTTCACATACAATCAAACAACAACTGTGTTTGTGTTGTCCCACGATACTATCATTACTTGTCTAAAAAGCAAACCCCAAAGTGGGGGTTCTTCTTCTTTATCATGTGGGGTGAGAAGAAAGTCTTTGTCCTTGTGACTGGTGAGGAATAAAGTGGACAATAATTTGATACTTGCTTGAGCTTTCCCATCACCGCATACCCACAAACACACACACACACAAACTGTAGGCCATTGCATGTGCACTCCTGCCCATTGCCTTTATTAGCCTCAGTAATTACCAGCAAAAATATCCCAACGACTGTGTCATTTAGCCGTTTGGTGCGGTCACTTTTAAAAGCTCATCGATTCGTGACTCTTACCAAACGTGATCCAATAATTTTAAGAACCCTTAACTAATAGGTAGATAGGAGAGAAAACTTGGTTTGCCTTTTTTTTTTTTTTTTTTTTCCCTCCTGTCTTTACCCCATGTGGGAAATTTTTTCCCGTGATACTTTTGTGGTTGATTCTGTGCAATGAACCATTCCCGTGTATGTAATTATTTTTTTTCCCTAGTACAATTATGATTCTATGAATTAGGTGGGTTGATATGCTATGTTTGTGCAGATACAATTTAAGTAACAAAACAATGCCGTAATTTTGTGGTCCTTGTCTCTTTTACGTGACGTAATAAAATACCACTCTAGTTTTTTTCTTTTGTTTTGTATTGTTTATATATATATATATATATATATATATATATGCATGAGACCTAGAAGTGCATGCTTCCATATGTTGACATCATTGATCATAAGGAGATATTAATGATAGACGCTAATTTGCGATAGCGTAAAGGGTTATTTATTTTTATATACCATCTATTTTATATTAATGTAAAAATTATATTTTTAATTTTTGATCTTATTAAATATATACCTTTATATTAGATTTAATGTATAAATTTATACCTTATTTTAATCAATAGATAATTTTGACCTTTAAAATGATCAAATTATCCTTAAATAAAAAATAAACTTTCAAAAAATAAGAAAAACAAAAATAATGACATACAAAACATCTATTTTTGAAAGAATTTTATACATTTTTAAATACAAAAACTTTATTATAAAGGTTTTTTTTTAGTTTTTAAAGTTATCTTTTTTTTTAATTTGAGATTATTTTGAATAATTTTTAAGGTCAAAATTGAAGATTGATTAGGCAAAGGTATAAATTTGTGTATTAAATTTAATCTGAAAGTATAAAATTCGATGAGATCAAAAACTGAAAGTATATTGTTTGAATAAACCTAAAACACAAGGTATAAAAAAGGTAAATAATCCTAGAATTTACATACATGTGCAAAAAAATAAAAAGATTCAAATAAATTTTTAATTCTATCTTATGATATTTGTGGATAAGAATATTATACCAAATGTACGTACGATGTTTGCTGGAGTACTTATTTTGTTAGACAACTTAAATAGTATTTTAGCTCCGTTTATTTGGTGTTTGTTTTCTTTGTTTGCTATTTATGTATTCATGCGTGTGTGTATGTGCATTATTTTGGACTTGTTTTTGTGGCCATTTTTAGACTTTAACAAATGGCATTGGCTGATTCGAAGGGGGTTTGGACATAGGTATTCTCATAAATGTGGGACTTAATTTGCATTTATGCAATGGGGAGCCATAAACTTGGTGGAATATGTTCAGCATCCTATCAAGGGTGTGTTTGGCAGTGGTGGGAACTACTCAGTTTCCACCATAATCTCAGTTATAAACAGTGTAAAGCTCTCACATGCTGCAGTAACAATAAAAAAATATGCTACAGTGTAAAACTCTCACATGCTACAGTAAAAATGATTCTCACCACTGGTTCCCACCACCTTTTCAAACACCCTATAAGATATATTTTATGTTTTATCGAATGTTTTGTCCTACCAAACTATTTTGTGTGTTCTATTAAGATATTTTATTATGTTTTATTGGGATGATTTGCATCTCTTATCGAGATATATTTTGTATCCTATTAGGATTTTTTTTTTCAATATCATATTATTTACTTATCTCAACCACACACGTAGATCTAACAAAAAAACAAAAAAAATAATTGTTTCTTTTCACTCCCAATGCTAGCTACTGTGTGACACCATCCACTCCATCGTGCTCGGAATTCAATGATCTACAAAACCCCACCTTTACCAGGACAAATCTCAGCCCCAAACGTTGCCAATCACCAGCCAAACTCGCGACGCCCATGTTTTCTCCTCTGCAACGTTCATCGCCGCTCCCAGATCTCGTAGCCATTGGTTCGTGGTTGCAAATCTCACCGATGACCTAGGGCTCGCTATTGAAGTTGAACATGATCGACAGTTGCGAATCCTCGGTCATGATTTCTCTTTCTGGTTCTATCAAGATCTGGTTTGCGGTGGTATTCAAATGATAGCGAGTTAGATTTGGTTTGCACTCTTTTGATGCATGACGCTAGCAATCGACAACGATCTGCTCCGCGAGATGACATGCTCCACGCGACTCCAACGACGGGCAACGACGAAGCCATATGTGAGCGACTCCAGCGACGATGAAGCCATCTCTGCATGACTTTGGTGCCGAGCTGCTTTGGGTGATTAGAGCAAGGAACAACGATCAGAGAGAGAAGGATGAGAAAGAGAGATGGGGATGGAGAGAGTGAAAAGAAACAGAGGAAAACCAAACATGAGAGAGAAGGAAATAAATGATGAATTTTTTTTCGTTTTTAAAAGAGATCAAAATTTGTGACAAAATTTTCTAAGTTTTTCATTTGTGGCATAAATAATTAGATTGGTTTAAAAGATAGCAAATTGTGTAATTTTTTCTCGCATATATATAAATAGACAGGCATAGACAACTCAAATATCATGGCCTGTGGGTGTATCTAAATTGAACCTGGGAAAATACTAGAAACGCATAAAAAAATTGATGTCATTTTAAAGAGAAAATTATGAAAATTTGCATAAAACTTTATATCATTTTAAAGAGGAAATTATAAAAATTAGGTCACATGACACAAGTTAGTGACTTTAGATTCATGCGGCCACTTAATTACTGTTTAGTTTTGTCTCTATTGGCTTTTTTTTTTTTTTTCTAATTTGATTGAATTATAAAATTACTTAAGAGAATCCTTATAAATATGATTTTTTGAAACTTACTGTACATAAATGTTACATATCTTAAATATGTAACATAAACGTAATGTGCGCGTGGCATGTATGAGCACATTTTTTAAAAACGTGGAATAACGTGTAACTTTTTAAGTAACTTAATTACTTTAAATTACTTTAAGCTAAAATTAAATCACCTCAAACCTTACCATCCCTCTGTCTCAAATCCCTTTCTCTTTTTTCCTTTCTCTTCTCTCTACCCTCCGAACTCCCTTCCTCTCTTCCATCCCTTATTGTCTTCTCTCTCATCATCTACTATACCTCGTCCACGGAACCTATCTCCGGTGATTTTGGGTGATGAATTTTTTCCTAAGCACATTTTCGATTGCAGAAGTCTGGTCGTTGACAAAGGAAATTTCATATATGAGATGCGAGTTTGAGATCTCATGAAGAAAAATAGCATTAAAAAATTGTGAGATTCGACGTCAATGAAGTCTCAATTCTCTACGAGCATAGTTGTTGATGAAGGTGAGTGGCAGAGATCAGGCACGGATCCAATTAAGGACTAGTGGGAGCAGAAGAAAAATGTGTCAGCATTTATTCATCTTATTATTTTCAATATTAAATTCTTTCTTGATGCTACTGGGCACATAATTTTACATATCATCTCCCTTCTTCTTTACTTTTCCTTGCATTTCCCTTAATAATTTCAATTCTTAGTGTGTGTCTAATCTGTGTATTAAATTGAAAAAGAAATTTAAGAATTATGAATGAATTCTCTCTTATTTAGATCATTTCACAATCATAGTACCTTCGTATTAAGTTAAAAAAAAACTAAAAATAAACCTCCAATTCCTTTCAAGACATTAAAACAACGTAACTTAAATCACTTCAATTAATATCTTATTATTAAAAAATATATTAGAAGTTTACCCTATTTTTATTTTTGATTTATAAATATAATGTGTTTTTTAGATAAAATAAAATTTATCTTTATTTGTGCCCCAATTGAAATTAAATCCTAGATCCGTTATTGTATAAACCTATAGTTTTTTTTTTTTTAGTTGGGGTCCTCTAACGTGATTAGTGGTGGCAATGAAAAGAAACATTAGACAAATGTTGCTGTAAAAAGAGATTGGGTCATGGTAATTGAGAGAATACTGAGGTTATTTCAAAGGTTCCTAAAAAGTTGTTAAATTTTAGAGTTTAATTTTATTGTCCTACGCAGGGGATTACGAGAGCCATTAGCTTTATTGTTATAAAAAATGTTAGATAAAAACATAGAGAGTTTAATGATGTGCAATTTTGAAGTGTAAGCTTTTTTGTTCATCATGGTGAATTTGCTGTAGTGGTTGAAAGTATATATACCTCTTACATTAAGGGTGAATAACTATAAAATTTTGTTTTTCTTGTTTGCTAATTTTTTTTGTTCTGCGATTTTATTTGCTCTTGGTATTATAGAATTAGGGCGTTAATTCTTAACGAAGGTGACTGCATGGTTTTGTAGATCACAATGTTTGGAGCTAGATGGTGTCAAAGGTGTTGATTGTTGGTAGCGATGACGATGGCAACTATGGTGGTTTTGTAATGTGATATGTTTTATAATTTATTTTGGTATTTTTTTATAATCTTATTTTTTTTAATTAGCTTTAGACTTAGTCTAGAAGTTTACTTAAAATAATCTATGTGATTACTTTTTTGTGGCCAACATTGTCTTTGATTATTGAGAAAATTACACAGAATGTCCCCTTATGAATACTTCTTATTCAAAATGCCCATCTCTTTTTATCTTTTAAAAACTGCCCCTTGAAAGTCTTTTTTAATTTAATTTATTAATTTACTTTACTGCCCCTAGTTTAAAAACCCTAATTTACTTTCAATCAGTGCGGATTCTATCTCTCTCTTCTGGACTCTCTCTCCCCTTTTGCCTCATTTCTCCCTCTTGGGGTTTTTTAAAAATGACTTTTTGAGAAAAAATTTTTTGGTCAATGACCTTTTTTTTTGACAATTTTTTGCACCTAAAAAAAGGTTTTTTAGACATTAAAACGGTTTTGTTTTTTTTTTTTAATCTTGTTGAGGTTCTTTATCCTGTTATAGTTATTTTTCATATTTTTTTTTAAAAAATTGAGATAGTTTACCTGCATAAAAAAACATATGTTTTAGTTAAAAAAAAAAAAAAGTCATTTACTCAGTTCAAATTTTTTTTTTTTGTCCCTTCAAATTCTTCCTCTCTGCTCCCAGATTGACGATGAAGACCAGTCTTGTCCGATGAAGTTCGATAATGCCGCAATATTCGACAAAGCTCAGTCTCGTCTGACAAAATCCGTGCGCATCACGTTCTCCAGTGAAGCTCATCCTCGTCTTATCTAGTGAAGTCATCTCCCCTCTCTCCCCCCCCCACTCTTTGCCCTCCGCCTCCTTCTTTCTCTCTCTTCGTCATTCTCTTTCTATCCGTCACAAAGACCGGGTCTATGTCTGACAGGTACAGAGATCACTGAGAGCCAGCAGGTCAACGAAAATCGTCTCTTGCTACAAAAGCGAGTCGTGCCTCTGCTCTTCATGAGTCTTCTTCCTTTTCCTTCGATAGCCATCAATCCAAGGTTCATGCACATTTTTCTTTTCATATTAATTTTTTGTTGATTTATTAAAGGACTAGAGATCTTGTTTCTACCTAGAATTACACTTTCTATCGGAAGAATTTTTGTGGATCTGATGAAGTTTTGGAGCTGAAGAATGAATATTGAATGTATCCATCTCAATTTTTTATATTCAAAATACACTTCTACACCAGATTTATTATGTTGTTTGGATGAATTTTTCGATGAGTATGAATGAAACATATATATTGATTATTACTATATATAGGATCCTTCCTCATCAAGAGAAGAGGTTTACTCATTCATAGCTTCGACTAAGAAGAATAATGAGACCACTTTTGCTTAAGTATTGATTCCCTAAACATATATGCTGGAGTCTTCAATAGAATAACATATGAAGAAATAAAGAAGAACATGCTAGACGAGTATGAGTATGTTGCAGTTATTCCCATACTCATGCTCGCTAGCATATAAGAGAATAACTGCAACATACTCGACCTTTATATTGAAAGAGAAAATCATGAAATAGTCGCATTTTTTTTTAAATATAAACTTAAGATGGATAGATTTTTTAAGAAAATAATATAAAATTAAACATATGAGTTAATTTCCAAAAAAATTGCGACGTTTCGTAATTTTCTCTTTCAATTTCTTGAATACATTTCTTTTTTCTCATGTAGAAATCCTTGTGCAGTTGAAAATCGTCTCATAAATATTATTCACCTAGGAATCTTTCCTTCCAACTAGAATATGTATGGTTGATTCATAGTTCTTTTTATTCGTAGTTTTTAAATACATATGATGTGGCTTCCAATTCCATGACATGCTTGGATGAGGAAGTTTCAGGGCCTGAATTCTTCACAAAGATTTGTTATCTTCGGTCTTTTGTGGTTATGGGGTAAATTTGCCAACTATAAAACTTATGGTCCCAAGGTTGAAAGCGTTTACTATTTGTAACATCTGTTACTTTTAATGGTTGTAAATAATGTCAAATTTAATTATTTGTGTACCAATTTGAATTTTTGTATAAAAAATCTACTTTTACAAAAATCTATCTTATTTTACTTATTTTACCCATTTTTAATTTTTCAAGATCTTACTACAACCTATTTTTCTAAATTATCAAAATGTCCTAAAATTCTATTTAATTACATAAATGTCATTTGGCATGATATGCACCCAAAGTCTCTTACGGAGACTTGTCTCCAAGCTCCTTCATGTCTTCTTCTCGTCAAAATCCAACAACATCCCATAAATCACCGATGTTGATCTTTTTGCTTCCCCTTTCTTTTTATTCTCCTTTTTTTTTTCTTCTCTTTTCTTTTCATTTTCTTTCTTCTTCCTCTATGCTTCTCCTTCATAAATGGCAAGCAGCAAGCAGCAAGCAGCAAGCAGAGAACCAAACAACCTAAGCATCAAAACCCAATCACTTTCTTGCCAAAAATCACTAAACCGAAGCTCCATTAACACATAGATTAAGGAAACTTGAAGATTTCAAGATCTAAACAACGTTTTTGGGCTAAGATTTGAGGTAAGGTTTTCAAAATTTAAAACTTAGATTTTGATAATGTTTTGAGTATGGATATCTATGGAATGAGTTTATATTGATTAGAGATGATTATATATTGTTTATATGTCTTTTTTATGCTTAAAAAGCAGCTAGAAAACCAAGATTTTACAAAAAAGCTCAAAATTTAGAATATGGGTTCTCAGGAGAAAAATGACATGTTGTTTTCTTTCTTTGTGAAGAAAACTACATATCGTTTTCCTAAAATCTACAGGTCGTTTTTGCCAAGCTGAAAATAAATACAACCAAAAATTGTCTTGCTCATGACTTGAACCTGTAACCTCTTGGACCTTGGTTAGTCATTACACCACTCTACTGTTCCTTTTACCTTTGCCAAGTTCTATCGCATTGATTTTATATATTATTAAACAAGACCGACTTGACCCAAATTTCAAACTTTTTTATTTTAACTGTTTATTTTCCAAAATATTTCAATTTCATATTATTTTGTTTTAAAATATTTTAAAAATATTTTATATTAGAATATGGGTCAATTTTGTTGTTATTGAAGTAAAATGTTTGTGTTTAAACTTATATGCATATTGTGAGCATTTTATTTGTAAGGCATACTAATAAAATAAATCAACATAATGTAGCTAATTTAGTCAGATTTTAGTCCTTCTATGAATTAAGGTTAAGGACGTATTTGGAGTATGTGTGTTGGCCGTAGCAAGTTAAAAGTTATTTTGTAGGTGATTTTGTCAAATAGATAGGCATTTTATTACTTAACTTTTGTGAGGTTTTATTAATTAAAATTGATTATTTGTTTTGCAAGATAATTTATATATTATTTTTTTAAAGTTATTATATTTATATTAATTAAAAACACAATACTCTCGAGTTGTCCTATATTATATAGCGAGATCAAAGTAATTTGATAAGTTTCAATACAATTTTGAGAAGCATGGTTAGATAATGCGAACTCTATACATATCGGTAAGGATATGAAAAGATCATGAGGAGCGAAGAAGGCGGTGGTTACATCCTTGGGCACATATACCCTGAAAAGTAAATAGGGGAGGCATCAGTGCTCATTTGGGTCGAAAGTCCCAAAACACACTATATAGAAAACGTCTTGGTGAGGATTTGGGACTCGATGTCCCCTCACCGACAATTCATGGTTTAGTGTTCTGAGTTGTTCAGCGTGCCCTTTAGGGTTTCATTGAGTGGAGAAACGTGATTTTCAATTTCTTTGTGCATGCCAAAAAAATTATTTACTTATGAATAATATTATATGATATAGAAACATGGTGACATTATCTATAAAGCATTCACCAGTTATAAACATAATGGATTTTTATAAACTAAATAAGATTGTGTTGGAAAAATAAGCTAATCATGCAGGTTACTAAAAGGTGAGTAATAGTTTTCCTATTAAGCATGCTATCACTTATCCCCCAAATTCTTATCTTTTTAGGATTCATACAGTGTGAGATGATGGTATGCAAATAGTTTAATGGATTGTATAGCGGTATCCAGTTGGTGCCGTTCATTTGTTTAGAATATTCTTCTTTATGATGTAAGCATCCTAAGTTTCTATCTATGGCTGTATGAAGCTGTCTTGAGAGTTAGTATAATCGTAATGATGACAACTATATCATATTAAATTAAAGATGTTACATTAAACTGTAGTTTTATTTTTTATGTTTTCTTTTAAATTTCATTTCAAGTCCTAGGCAAATTTTTTTACAAGATTGAAGTTTTATTTTATTTTGTAGTTTTCTATTTAATTTATTAAAAACTACTATCTCCTACACCATTTGAACTCCTGATGGAATCGTCTTATTACCAAATTAATTTTTTACGATCAATTACGATGAATCGTTCATTTGTATTAATTTTAGAATTTGTCACGATAACCTGACAATACTTTGTGGTTATGATCTTTTTATGTTACCGAATAAAAATAACTATTTCATACTAACATTTCTTAAGTTAAAGAAGTAAACATCATCTATTTAAAATATTTGAAGTGAACAGTAGATTTAATTTCAAAAATAAATTACCTACTATTGGTAAATAAGTTATTTACCTAGTAATAAAATACTTTAAACATGCTATTGACAAAAAAATAAATTAAAAATGTTAGTTTCTAATAATAAATATACAATTCTTACTTGTTTAGTATCTATAGGTCAAAATAAATAATGAGAAATAGGGAAATAAAACTATTAGAAGACCAGTAAACATTAAGGGCATGTTTATCAAACTATAAAGGAATATAAAAGAAAAAGTAATGGAATTGGAAATGGAGCAAAAAATTAGGAGTGAGCACCATTCATTCCATTTCTAGTGTTTACTTACTTATTTGATGGAGTAATGAAAAACAATCTTATTCCTTTTCTCGTGTTTAGTTACTTAGAAATGAGGATCTTATTTAATATAATTACTAAAATATCTTCTTCTTTTTTTTTTTTTACATAACTAATAGCTATTAAATAATAATATTTGAATTTAGACATATAAGTAAATATGATATTAGTTCTCTTTCATAAGGAATCAATAATAAAGGGTATGAGAGGATTTGTATTCTTTTTCCTCATTCCTTATATTGTGTGGGCCTACAAAACTTTTATTACTAATTGTATAAGTAAACACATTTTTTAAATAGAAATAGAATCACTTATTACTTTCCCTTTCCTTTTGATGCAAACTAAACATGCCCTAATAGCATAATATTTTGAGAAATATAGTAAATAATATAATTTTAAAAAATCAGATATATTATATTTTGAAATTACATAGGATACCCCAAAACCAAATTACCCTAAAGCCCCTAAATTTAAACAACCTAGAACCCCATATTAGAAGATGCTATCTCTCTCCTCCTTCCCTCTCTCTCTGACTATGATGGTGCGGCAAGGCCACGTCGACGAGTTCTTGGTGAGATGATGATGGTGATGGCAACTTTGTCGTGAGATGGAACAAGGCCAGAGGCGAGTTCTGTATTCTCTTTCTCTCTTTTTGTGCACAATCGTCGACATGTTGTAAGGCTCTCACAGCCTTAGAGGGCCCAACAACAATGTTGCGAGGCTGGAATTGCAAAGGCTAGCTTGTGAGCAAAGGAGAAAGAAGGAGCAACTAGAGAGACAAATAGTTTCAGATATGGGGTGAACAAAAAATCCAACAATCAATGAATCTGATATATTCCATCTAATAAAATCCAAGATAATCTAAATTCGGTGAATCCAAATAAGAATTTCCATTAACCCACCAAATCTAATTTTTTATTGGGTGGGTTTAAGATTAGTTTTTTCATAATCCGAAATAATCCGAACCTACCTAATGTAAAAAATATATAAAAAATTTATTATATTTATTGTAATTTTAATATAATCTTATATTTAAAAGAACCCTTTATTTCTACTTTCTAGTAACATAGTTTATAAATAAAGACATCTAATGTAATCTTATACTTAAAAAAAACCTTTATTTCTAGTAATATAGTTTATTAATAAGGACTTTTTTTCTTTGGTTTCAGATTTATAATTTTTTTGCTTTCTACTTTCTAATACACTCTACAGTACACTACATAATTCCTTACAAACAATAAAATAAAAATCTACTTCACCACTTTCCAATCCAGTATACACAGTTACACACTCCATTTACGTTTCGTTCATAACCCCACCTATCTATTTCTTCACTTCAAAGTCTAAAAAAAAAAAAAAAAATCTCTCTCTTGTTTTCATTTGATCGCCGACAACCTCCACATGCACACCTCTCTTTCACCTGGTCTTTTTCTTGCTAGCATTGTCTCTCCTTGTCATCACCACTTAGTATTTTCGTTCTGGTATGTACCGCCACAAGTTATTATATTTTATGCTAGGTAATAGATCTTGCATTATAGAGAATGTTTAAGTGTAACATATTGATTATAGAGTTGAAGATTGACAATTGTGTAACATATTGGTTATAGTTGATGTTTATTGATTAAAAATATATTTGTTTTCTTCGTTTTTATTATGCTTTGTTTGTTAGGTATAACTTATGTATTTGAGCTTTGTTAGATATCTAATATGTGATGAATTTTAGTTTTTTCTATATATATATATATATATATATATATTATAATTTGGCTGTTAGTTTGAAATTTTTTGTTCTTTTTCATAATATTCAATCCGATCAACCTACTCAATCTACCCGAACTTTAATTAGCGGGTTGCTTTTAAAGTTTGAATTCATTGGGTGGATTAGATTTAAAATCAAACCACACAAACTTTGATTAGGTAGATTAAAAAATCCTTAAAATCTTCCCGACCCACCCAATGTTCAACCTAGTTTCAGATGTATTTGTCAACCTAGTGAGGGTAATTTAGACTTTATGCCAGCAAAAACTGAAGAATCTCACAAGGGCGCCTGAGTAGTGGTATATGGACTAACATACCCCAAACGTGATGTACTAAATTGGTCAAGCCCAGTAACCCAATATCGATGCCCAATTTGCTCAGATCCCCACAAGAATTTAATACATCTGAATCATAATGCTTTAGTGGTTACCATATTTATTACAAGAAAATTCCAAATAGCAAGCGACTGTGTCAGAAAGCTGACCAATAACTAATAAGGAGAGATTCCAGCTAAAAGCCAGTAAGGAAAAGGACAACCCTTAAGATAAAATGTGACCCCATTTCGATGATATAGGTAAAGCATATTTGGGGTTTGAGGTCATTTGAGATGATTTTTGGATCACATCTGCCTGGAAAAAGAGAGAGGAGAAAAAAAGAAGGATAAACCAAATCTACCATATCTGAATCTTACAAAAAAAAAAAAAAAATTACTTGGTCTGTACAATTAAAAGCAGTGGTCAGGGATCTTCCAGCATCATATTGAGTAATTCACCACCCCATTTAACTCTCTTTGATGAAGCTACAAGAAGAAAACACAAGTACATCATCAAATAAACAATCTTTTAGGAAATATGTTTTAGGGTATAAGAATAATCGGGCCAGTTTTTTGGTATTTTATGGAAGATCATTTTACACCGTAGCATATGCAAGTAAAAAAAATGACATTCACCGTAGCATATACAAGTAAAAAAAAATGACATAAAATTTATTTTGTTTACAAAGGACTGTAGAGAGGTGTAAGAACAAAACGTTTAGTTTTTCCACATCAGTGTTAAATTTTTTCAATGTAATTATTATTCAAAATAGATGTTTGCATATATTTGTTACGGTGTAAAATGATCTTTTGGGAAAGAGAGAAATTATATAACAAGTAAAAAATGAGAATGATGGAAAAGAAAGTAGTTTAGTTTTTTTGTTCTTGAGGGAGGGAAAACAGAGTTATTGTATAATCACCATATTTTACCTATTTATTTAAAATACTGAGCTTGAAAATGAGGTTAAATATGTAATGATATCTTACTCAAGTGTTGTAACTTTTCTCTCCTAAAAATCTCTTTATCCGTGGAGGGAATAATTATGGTGGATCTTGTTTTTACTGTTTTTGCACTCTATTTTCTAACAACCCACTTTTCAATTTTCCTTCTAAAATCTCTTCCTTATTAAACATGTGTTAAAGTTGTTACAAACCCATGGTTAATTATTGTTTGGACTATTGTACCTACCTGTTTATTATGGTTGTTACAAAAATAAAAATTTAAAACAGAAAAAAGGAAAATATAGCATGGTTAATTTGTGGAGCGGAGACATCAACAAGAAAGTGCTACTTTTTCATCATGATTTCCTGTGGAAAGATTTCTTGTCCTGCATGTTTCTTCTTGATGCTCCGGTCCTCTAATTGTGGCGGACCTTGACCATTTTGTTAACTTTAATTGCGAAATGGGGGACTCTAGAGGACATCGCTTATGCTTTTTAAATGTGCTTTTTGTAAGCCTAGCAATCCAAAGAACAACAGACCATGTCACATGACGAGTTTGCTCTGAGGTCATATTTTCTGTTTGTTTTAGAGGTTCCCATTTAAGCATGTATCTTTGATTGAATGATTTACATACAACGAATGTTATATATCTTTTTGCGTTTTTGGAAAATTAAGCAGATGGCTTACTTTTGTCACTTTTAAATCAATAACCAGACATTTCAGAAATAAGAATATGACCAAACTTTTTGAAAATTAAAAAAAATAGTCTCTTTTTTTATTTTCTTTTTACATCAATACGTCATTAATAAACATCAACACATCATTAGTTAACATTAACATTTAAATAGATTATCTTATAAATTGATTTATCATTGATCTAATAATGATTTATCATAAAAAAAACTGATAAATTATCAAATAAATAAACCACGAAATTAGTCAATGATAAATATTTAATAAATATATCATTAATATACGTCAGTACATCATTGACGCATTGATTAGCCTCAATACCTTATTGATACAAAACCATTATATATTTATTTAATTTTCAAAACTTCGACCATTTATTTAAAGAAAAAACTTTAAAAAAGGTCATACAACTATTACATATCTTATTTGTAAAAAGGAAAGTTTCTTATTTTTAACTTCCAATAACGCATTTAGAAAAAAGAATAACCATTAATATATAATATATAGATCCTCATGTAAAAATCAAATCTACAGCGACAGAGGTGAGAAAGTGTTTGAAGAAATGGAGGAAACTATGATATCGTTTGGAATTATTTTTAAAATAAGTGAAAATATTTTTGTTTTAAAAAATAAATTTTTTTTGAGAATTGTACTGAGAGTGTTTTTAAAATTTTTGTCTCAAAAAATATGCAAAAATATTTTCAAAAATTCTGAGAACAAAAACAAGCGGGGCTGTTGTAACTTATTCACTTGATCTATTCTATAGAGAAAAAAAAAATATTACAAGCGGTGGTGTTTAGCTATTTAAAAGTAAAATTTTAAAAATGAAAGGGACAAAAATAGCATTTACATTTTTAATAAGCAATAATGTTAAATAACGTTTGTGAAATTGATCTAATAGGAAGCAATAATGTTAAATAACGTTTATGAAATTGATTTAATAGAAGGCAATAATGTTAAATTACTTGACATTACTTGTACTTATAATACTCTTAACCAATAGAAAAGAAACAAAAATTACATATAACTATTCCGTTGTTTGAAATTATATTATTGTTTTAAAAAAACTTAATGATATTTAAATTTGATGATAAGTGATAAAACTGTTAGAATAATGCTTATAAAATCTTATTGAAGCTTAGAAGAGCTTTTTAATCCTGACAAGTCATATGTTATAAGTTTAATAGAATTTTTTTAAAACAAAGTCAAAGTTCTTCTAAAAAATTATCCAAACAATATTTTTAAAAATAACTTTTGAACTCAAAAGGTCAAAAAACAACTTTTGAAAAAAAAAAAAAAACGCAACAAACCCAAATTAGTACTCTAGGTTTAGTTGTGTTATACTCATAACCTTCTGTTCACAAGATTGATATAAGGTGCCCCAATCATAAGCTAAGACTATGGCAATTCTATGGGGATTTTGTGCTACTTGACTTCTCTAAATTTACTTTCTTTTAGTCATGCACTTGTAACGGTACCAATTTTACTGCAAAAAGGATTCTATAGTACCGTTGTCCGGTTTGGTAGAATTTTACCCCAAACAAACAGCTAAATCAACCCCAGAGATTAATACTATGATTTTAGTAATTTTAAGAAATATGTAATATATTTTTTAGATGAAAAATGGACAACCACTTGAACACATTAATGGACGATACAAAAAAAGAAAGAAAAAGGGAATGCTCGTATCCTCAGAAAACGACAAACAACACTAAGCATCAAAGAATCAAGATCATGAAAAAAGGAAAGAGATAAGGCATTTATTTGTGATCTTTAGAAGATTGCAATTTTTAACGTATGAAAGCAACATATGTAATATGTCCAGGTGTGTACGAGAAACAATGGTACAGTTGGGGAATAGAAACATGAAAGAGAAGTTACAAAATGATGCAACTAATTTTCTTCCTCGAACAAAGAAAATTCCACGTGCCATTTATCACATGACAACAAATTAGCTAGATTAATGTTGTGTCACATTTTAGATTTTTCAATTTTTTTTTTGGTTGAAACGTACTAGATTTTCATTATACCATGCAGTAATACAAATGGTGAATATAATTATAGCTTGCAATATATGTTAATGCTCGATTTGAGAGTACTTATAAAAGTCAAAAGTGATAAGAAGGACCATGCTCATGTAATCGTGTAATATCTATCGCTCTATCCACAATAAGAGCAAGAATTGTCATTTTCATTACTCTCACAGAGGATGCAAGGAAAAAATAAATAAACAAACAAATAAATTGTGGTGGTGGTAAATTTTAGCCCAAGCTACTTTGGACATGCAATCTTTTTCTCATTCTTTAAAAATAGTGCTCTTGACGTTTTCTGGCTTCGGTCCCATAAACAAAAAACAATCAAACACAGAAATACTTACTGTGTACATAGATATGTTTTTAATGGTTATATTTTCAATAAAAATATATTTTAACAACAATTAATGATATGATGATATAATGTGATAAGCATTCAACCTTATTAATTATTATAAATTTTTTTGGTCAACTAACCACTTTGTTGCAACTCACTACAAAAACTAGATTTTTAGTCACAACAGTTTTTACCAAAATTTTTAATCACAACAAATTGTTGTGTCTAATGTGAAATTAGTCACAAACTTTAGTTTAATTTTTGTCATGGCTAAAACTTTTAACCACGATTTTAGTCATGAAATGTTTCCACGACTAAAAGCGTCAAGGCTAAAAGTTTTATTCATAATAAAAAAATGAACTAAAGTCTTTACCTAAATGTACATTAGTCACAACATTTTGTCATGATTAAAAGTTTTATTAAAAACTGTTGTGATCAAAAGTTTAATTTTATAGTCACTGGTCAATTTATATTAAACGATTAATAATAACAATATCTATTATTAAAAATATAACCATTAAAACTACGTTTATATATATATATATATATATGAGACACGTACGGATGCAATAACATGTGCATATTTGCATGTGGATAGTCTAACAAAGCCACGCTTTGTTCCTTGGAATAATCCAAGAAGGAATCAACTCTACTTGCGTTTCGTGCGACACGTGTAAGATTAGAATCATAATCAACCAATCACAGCACGCTTTTGGTAAATGATAGATTATAGATAAGATTGAGAAGTCCATAAACCTAACTATTATGCATATTAAACTAAGAAAAGTTGCATATTAGACTGTCATATTTCAATGTAATATAGAGCTACCAAAACCAAAGACTTGTAAACAATTCTCACTATTTAATGTCATAAAATTCTTGTTCCCATTCTTTCTATCACTTGTTCTTTGTCCATTAATTACTTGTTGACCCAACGATTCTACTTGAATGTACATTCATGAAAACCCCCCAATCAATTAAAATGATGATGTCTAAAAAATTAATTAGATGGAAAAAAAAATAAAAAAAAAATAAAAAAAAAATGGTGAAGATGAGACCTTGCGGATGTGGTGCAAGCACATAGATGACATCTCGGTCGTAATGGGAGGATCTCTGGTTGCGTTATTGGCCATCGTGATTATTGCAGGGTTGGAGTAATTCTATTTAAGCTTATAGGGTTATTACCCTGTTAATAATAAATTAGTAAGACTTAGTCTAAAAACTACACTACATACTAGACTAGGGCTTATAGTTTTTATGAATAGTAGGGTTTTAAGTTAATAGGATGAAAAAGATTTTTCGGGGTTAAAAGTAGTCAATCCTACTAAATGAATTGAGTTTGTTGCTGTTTCTTTTGATTTATTTTCTCCCTTAATTTGCCTCGGATTAACATTGGATTGTTTGTAACATGTGTTTCGAATTTTAGTTAAAATACTTGGTTATTAGAGTGTAAAGCTCTCAACAGTTATAATAAAAAGCAAAAAGTTACTTTAATATAAAGCTTACACATATTATAGTTTTTAAACTTAAAATTTTAATTTTAACTAACTTATCAAGCACCCTGTTAATTTAGTTGGTGCCTCTGTTGAGCTACCTTTTTCCTATTTTTTTTCTAGTTTATTAAATGCTTTTCAACAAAAAAAAAAAAGATGAAAAAAAGAAAAGATATGAACATATATTGACGTGGAAAAGTTTGAATCGAATAATAATCTAAAACAGATTTTTTTATAAAAAGAAATAGATATACGGAGAGAGGAACTTAGCACATTTTAAAAAGTATAGTAAGTAACAAACCTACAATAAAGTAGACAGAAACAATCAGAAATGAACGTAAGAATCATAAATACATTTTTGAAATCCTCTTTCCAACACGACATTAGGCATCTTATTGGAGATATACTGTAAAGCAGGTTCATTTTGTTCAAAGTTAGCTCAATAAAATTGGAGATACTCTTCTATATATATATATATATATACACACACATATATATATATATATTGATTATTTTCAACTACAGAGACTAGAAAAATATGAGTTGTAAAGATTTTTGTTGTATTTTCCAATTGCTTCTATTTAATAAAAATCATGGTCCTAAAATGTTCTTGGAAAAGTTAATATCGAACATATTTCAATTATTTCATGAAATAAAAAAAAAACAAAAGTTCACTTTTTTTTTGAATATTCAATTTTCCAACTAATGTACTTGAAAATTCTCATTGGCAGTGCTTAAGCAAAATGGTACCACTCAGGCACTAGTGGCTTTGGAGCTTATCATCTCGGCCTTCGAGCAAAGTTTTTTGGGTGAATAATATAATATATATTTCGTGGACTCGTATATAATCAGATAATAATTCAATTTCCTTGCATTCTTCAATAGCAAAAATAAAGCTGTAATTAGAAAATACAAGTTGTTAGCAAATAAATTCGGCTAAAATATAAAAACTCTAATATATGTATATCTAAAAAGTGCTATATATAAATGTGTGTGTATATAATGGCATCATTATTACGACAAGTACGTGACATAAACATTAAAATAGTCAAAGTTTCACACCAGATCGCCCAAGATATTAATTTTAGTTCACATAACAAGTCAACTTCAATTTAGACCAACAAGATCATATAACCTCTTTTGTTCCCAAATAAATACTAAATCCAGGGTTGTTAAAGTCCGAAATTCACACGGTTAATTTAACAAGTCTTCTGTTTCAATCCAAAAAAAAAAAAGCAACAAAAAAAAAAAAAAAAATTCTGATCAGTACTGTAATATGGTCAAAGACGGACAAAGTAGGCCCAAAACAGACTAAAGATAGGACAAACCCGACCCCTCCAACACTCTCAAATCAACAACACCTTCTCTCACTCTTTCTCTCTCTACATCTTTCTCTCTCCAGGGTGGAATCTTATAAGTGATGTAATTCTGCTTTCGCCTTTGGCCTCACTATTCCTTATCCATTAAAGGGGAAAACCTACAGCAAAAGAAGAACTTGGAGACCAACATTTTCTATTTCCTTTTTCTTATTGTTTTTGTTATTAAAAGTAAAATATACTGTTTTTGTTGACAAGTTTTAGCCAAACTAGGTTAGTTTTTTTCCAACGAAGATGGATCATCATCAGCTCAACCCTAGCCCATCTTCAGCAAGAACTGACAGGAAAACAATAGAGAGAAACAGGAGAACTCAAATGAAGGTCCTTTACTCCAAGCTCAATTCTATCTTACCCCATCAAAGCTCTAAGGTCATTTTTACTCTCTCTCTCTCCAGAAAATTTTTGTGAGGCCAAAATGATTATTAAATTTTTCTGATGTTGTTGTTGTTTTAGGAAGGGACATCACTGCCAGATCAGCTAGATGAGGCTGCAACCTATATAAAGAAGCTACAAGTGAGCTTGGAGAAGATGAGGGAGAAGAAAAACAGCTTAATGGGAATGGAAAGTGATAATAGTGATAATGTTGTTGGTATGGCGAGCGTTAAAACATCTCAAATTGAGGTTCATGAGAAAGGGTCGGCTTTGGAAGTCGTTCTCATAACTGGGTTGGATTGTCAGTTTATGTTCAACGAAACCATTCGCGTGCTTCATGAAGAAGGAGCTGACATTTTCAATGCCAGCTTCTCAGTTGTCAACGAAGATACAGTTTTCCACACCATACACTGTAAAGTAAGCAATATTTATAAAATGTTGATTCCGCTCGGTTTTTTTCGTAAATTCAACCACAATTCAAATCTTTTTACTAAACGGGATAAAAGCGTTTAGTTAGTATGTGATTAGGGGCTCTGAGTTGATTAATGATTTTAGTATTTTTTTTTTTGGGTGTTCATGGTAATTGATGTTGTAGGTTGAAGAGTTTGGTCCGAGTCCTGGAGCTGCAAGGATAGCTGAGAGGCTAAAGAAGTTTGTGGATGAAACAAATCAATCTAGAAGATCATGAGCATATATGATATAAATGATGAGTATGATCGCTAGCGCTTGTTATGAGTAAACAAAAAGTAATATGTGGGACTAAGTTTGTCTTCCTATTTTTGTAAGTCTTTTTAGAAGGATTATGTGATTAAGCTAGTCCATACGTTTTAATTTACTGATTTGATATCCCTTCTTGTATTGCCAAAAATATTGGTGCTATATATTGATCAATGAAGCTAGCTGGCTTTAGTGGAGCTATTTTTTACTAGTTAGCGTGTGTATTATAAATACATCAAGCCATGGCTTTAGTTTCCTCTGATACCAGTTGTTTCTTCTCTTAATATCATACATACATATAGATATATATATCTGCATATTAAATATCGAACAAATAGAATCTCAAAGGAAATCATGATGGGAATATTGAAAAACAAATTGAATCTATGAAAAACAAGATTCCCTACTTGATCAGAAAGGAAATTTTCTTGTAAATCAAGAACTTGTGAGGAGTATGAAAGTGCTAGGATTAATATTAGCAAGAATGATATATGATTTGTTCCTAGGTAGTTGTTCCCTCTCTTCAATTTATTAAAACAAAAAGGAATATGATGTATGACTTGGTTATGCAAGATATCATACATCTTCTAGTGTGTGTGTGTGTGTGTGTTTTTGCTACATTCATTGACATACATATATATATGTATGTATTGATATGTATGTATGTATATATTCGCAAGAGAAAGTGGAAGTGTGTCTGTCATGGCCATTTTGCAATGGCAATGGATCTCTAGGATTTCTGAATTAGTGGATTCAATTAGGTGACTTAATTTGGATTTATGAATTTGTTAATTCAACGTGACTTACATGACTAGTCAATGGTGTGATTTTAATACCTTTCCTCACAATCACAATTTTGAGCAACATATGTTAATTGTTATTGCCTGTGAAGTTAGTAAATATATACAAGTGCTTAGATATGTCCCTTTTCTTGATAAAAAGTATTAGTACTACTAGAAAGGCAACTTATAGTTCTGGTTATGTTGTTCTCCTGTCTGTAGATCATAAATGAAAAAACTCTCTTATATTTATGATTTGTTTTTTAATTAAATCTTTAACTGATCACCGTTATACAGCCCAATTAAATCTTTGAGTACAAACTCATATGTAACTTCTCTATGTGCATTGTAAAAAAACGAGATTTGTTCCTCTCTTACAATTCGATGATATACATGTCATATGATATCGAGCTACCAGCTAGACATCATGAATACAAAAACACAAACGCGACCAAATCTAGATCATTTGTAACTTCTGTGATCAACTTGGTTTGAGTTCTAGGTTAATAACTAGAGTCATATTCTCTCTCCCTGCTCTCTCTATGTATGGTGTGTGTGTAGAATTCTACCTACAGTGTGTATGCGCGCGCGCGCGCGCGCACACACACACACACATATATATATATGTGTATTGAAAAGTGAGTTTCCAAGCAATAGAAATTAAGACACGTATGCATGATTTAGTAAGAAGTGGCAGGTGTATGCTAATTTTATAATAATTTCAGATGGACAAACTACTAATTTCATCACTTTACATGTAGAACAAAAGGGTAATCGATTTTCAGGTGGGCAGCCGGATAATCGATTTTCAGATGGGTTAGCCACCTACCTTAAACTGTATGCAGCTCCGTCCCTGTAAATAAGAAAAGTACACGTCTGTTCATTTACTAGCATGTGTGTGTATTCATGAAGGGCTGCCATTGCAAAGTACTCATAGAAGATATGCACAGCAAGAGCACATACGGAAGCAGGCTTTAAATTTTTGGTGGTATGCAATATTGGCTGGGATATATTATTGTACATATTCTGAACTTACAATCTTGTGAATGGTAATTAATCAGCACTTACATTCTTATTATTTCTGTTATAACAATTGTTGCCCTAAACGATACAGATTAAACCATATATATACGCGCAAAGTTTTGAATCCAACACCTTAACTTTACGGCGCTTATAACATTTTTCATTATTAGACAATCAAAGAAGAGTAACTATAACAGCACTACTATAGAAATATCAAGTTGCTTATAAATTTTAGCTATAGTTTGAGACCTTGAAGAAAGCTAATATTAATTATTTTCTTTCTAAGCAAAACCTTCGAGGAAATTGTGTCTAAATAAATAGTAATAAAGTGACTTTGTGATGTGATTAATACAGCGTAGTTAGGGATACGTTTGTGACTACTATTACTAACTATAGAAATCACTCACTTCCAAAAAAAAAAAAAAGAAAAGGAAGAAGCAAGATCTTGGGAAATTATTCAATCAAGCAGTCAGCGGTTATCTATTTATTTATTTATTTTCCACCAGTCCATGCTTGATAGCCGATTAAGATATATATATGTGTGAAGGTGGCCAATTCCAATAAAAAGCATACATGTTATACATATTTAAATTTCTCTCTTTTTTTCCTGAAAGCGAAATAATAGTTGAATTTCAAGGTTAAGTGATGTGGACTCGGTTATTACATTAGACTTCAAACATAGCGTTTCTTAAGGGGAAAACAAGAAGTCAATTAAATATTTGTTTTAATAAAAAAAATTAATATTTGTGCAACACATTGACATATCAGTACCATCAAAAAAAAAAAAAAAACATTGACTTATGGTCAATTACTTGTGAAAAGCAACAGTTCCAACTTTAATCATGCGTAGGCCTCGTTTGTAATGGTTTAAAAGAAAATGTTTGTGGACATGTTTGGATATTGGATAAATTGTTTGTAATTTTGCTTTTATAAGCACTCTTGAAATAAGCTACTCTTTTAACGTTTATGGAAAAAAGTGCTTAAGAAAATCTTTTTTATTTACCTTCTTAATCTTATGTTTGTGAATAACAAATTAGAAATTTCATTTATATTTTTACATTATATTACTTTTTATAACAATAAGAGCTTTTGATTTATTTAACCAAATAAGTTTAAAAGCACTTTTGATATCAAAAATTACTTTTCCATATACTATCCAAATACTATTTAAAAAGTTTTAACTTATGTGTCTCTTCTTTTACTATTTAAAAATAAAAGCACAAGTTACCCCAAACGGACCCATATCCTAAAAATTATAATACATACATGTGTGGATTGCACTGCATAATAAAACTCGCCAACGTTATCAACTCGCAAGCCTTATCATTACTAATGGCTTCAATTACAGCTGGCGACATATATATATATATATATATATATATATATATAATGTTTAGAAGAATAGTTAAAACAGTATGGTTACTGTAATACATGAGATATTACGTTGTAACAATTTTTTTACTTTACATTAAGCAAGGGAGAGTTTTACACCTTTGGTTTTTAAAAGTTTTAGGGTGTTTGAGAAATAAGTTTGAATTGAGAGTTTGAACTAAAAGTATTATAGCCAGTAAGGAGCCAGAATTTTTTGTTAGGGGCTAACACTTTGTATAATTATGTATATATTCAACTTTTTTAAGGGATTTTGTTCAAATTTTAGTTATTTTTTGAGTATATAACTTTATATATATGTATATTATATAAGTGTGAAAAAAAGTTGAGGGGGCTCAAATATGCATGCCTCCATCTCTCTTACTGTAACATATAATAGTTTTACATCGTAACATATTTTTGCTTTATATTGTATCATTAAGAGCTTTACACTGTAAGATGTGAGAGGTTTACACTGTTTTTATTAAAACTAAATTTGTCAAACATCTTATATATGGTTACAACCACAACCTCAAATACTCTAATATTGAGTTTGACAACCTCAATTTTAACCAAAATATTTGATTGTTATAGTATAAACTCTCGTGTACTATATATATATATATATATATATATTTTACCAAAATTGGTTGAAACGAGGACACCCTGCAAATATGTCGGCGGCTTGTGGTGTTTAGATGCTGTAATTGATAGCAACAAGAAGAATCTTATACTTTCCACGCGGAAAAGGTTGTTGCTAATTAATTGGAGGAAACTGAGTTAGCGAGATTTCTTTTTTTATTTCTTTTTTTCCGCTCTATACGGACGGGTGTTGTATTGTCTTATTTTTTTCCAAAATTTCACAAAGGATCCGAGAAATTAACTCCGCACTAATCACTCTAATACACTTTTCGTCACATGTCAAAAAAACATGAATATTGATGAAGCTTTTGTCAAAGCAAAGGCCGCAGTCACGCACATGGCTGTCTCAAGTTTAGTCGATAATTTTGTATAACAACCGTACATGGTTCCATATATATATATATACATACTAGTGCTGCACGTGCCTAAGGCACGTGGTTCACAGGCGGAATTTCTTTTTTTCAAAAAAAAAAATTGTAACCTTAAATTATGGTTAAAAAAATAAGTAACATGATTCTTATCAACACAAAAAAAAAAAAAAAAATTGAACATAGGCACGTGCTTCCTAAGTTGAATTTCTTTTTTCCAAATAAATAAAACATTAAATTATGTGCCGGATGTGTCGTTGAAAATATTTAATATAGGTGTGCCATTAGTCAAAAATTATGGTGATCAATAGGTAGGCACTTTTTTTAAAAAAAAAAACTTATAATAAAAATATGAAGCAGATTCTTTTAGTAAACTACTATTTGTTGAAATTGTATGGAGATATATAATGACTAAAACAAACATACTTTAGTTGATCACATATTTTAGTTTTAGTTTTAGTTTTTATTTTTAAGTGTGTTTGGCAAGCATGGTTAGAACCAACTTTTTGGTTCAAAACACTGTAGCATGTGAGAGCTTTCATTATAGCAACTTTTTTGTTTTTTGTTTTTTATGTTTTTTTTTTTTACTGTAGCATGTGAGCGCTTTACACTATATCTTTAACCAAACACCCTGTAATTTTATGGTCAACATATGTAATATATTGTAACAAAAGGACTAAAAAATTATAATTATATTTTTTGAGGTAATTATAATTATAGTATTTAAAATATGTCTAAAATTTAAGTTACCTTTATTCAAAAGGAAAAATTTATACATCTCGTCAAAATTGAATAACATAAAAAAATAAAAGTAAGTTTTTAATCATATGACTTATTTATCACACTTGCAACTATTTATCTTTTAAACTGTCCATTTCTCATTAAACTTGTTGTATTATTGTCCCTTAAATGATCTTGTTGTATGACCTCGACTACTTTACTTTGGTAAGCAAAAAAATTTCTTACATAGGCATGGTTGCTTACAAGACAAAAGCAACCTTCTGTCTAGCCTCCGTATCAGTAGTAGAGTGGCAAGCAAGGCAAGGGAGAAAGTAATATTTTTCCCTAATGTCCATCTCATTTTGTCCATTTGTTGACTTTAAATATCGTAATATATATCAAAAACAATGAGTAAAACTTTGTATAGTACGTATTTACGGAAGATTTGTAATGTTAAAAAAAAAAAACACATTTTAGTTGCTAAGATTGAGAGTTGTATTTTATTATCAAGGATATTATAATAAATTTGAGTAATGACAATAGACACAATAAGGAGTTTGGGAAGTATAGTTGGAATTAAAATTTTTAAACAGAAAACTATAGCATATTTGAGATTTACACTGAAGTAACCAAAAGTCTTAGGTTGAAACTAATTTTGCTAAACACTTTTTAGAATCTGTTTGCAAAGCACGCTTTACCAAACATCTTGACCTGCTAGATCTAATAATCTGAAAAGCAATTCCAAATGTTGGGTTTCATATGTACTGAGTTTCATGATAATTAAGGTTGCTTAATTTATATTCTCTTTAATAAGGGCGTTCAAAATCTTATAAGGTGCTTGGTAAAGTTGGTTAGAACCAATTTCTTAGTTTAAAATATTATAGCATGTGAGAGTTTTACTCTATAGTAACTTTTTACCTTTTATTGTAACATATAAGAGCTTTATATTATTCTCTAACAAAAAAGTTGGTTTTAACCAATTTTGCTAAATATACTATTAGTTTCGTTGATCCGTCAAAGATCAAAATGTGTTCTAAAACTTCATAATCAATTTTCAACCTGCTAGTAAACATCCTCACCATTTCACCAATTATAGTTATAGGCAACGAAACCTATAATTGATTTATTTTTAAACAATATCTATCATCTATCGTAAAATGCAATAGAAAATTTTTGTTTAAAATATATATTCATTAATTTTTTTTAGATATTTTTCACTCATCTTGATGTTTTATCCTCATTCTTGTTAATAGTCAAGCCCCTTATTGTTGCCTAACCTAACAAATTAATGAAGTGTCTAAAGAGTGTGGTTTTAGAACCAATGGTTTAAAATCAATGTTAGTTAAAAATACTTTAATATATAAGAGCTTTATATTATATTAACTTTTTCTCTTTTTTTTTTTACTGTAGCTGCTGACAGCTTTACATTATTTGTTAGTTAGAATCAATTGGTTCTAACTGAAAGTTAAACACCCTAAAAATAAAACATCCATATACGATCAGTTACTTGTGATTGTGAAAAGCAACAGCTCCAAGATCAGAATTAATCCATCGAAAATTTAATCATATGTATTCTAAAAATCATAATATATATATATATATGGTGTTTGAGAGAATAGTTAAAATTGAGTGGTTAAAACTGTACACAAAGAGATTTACATTGTAGCAATATTTTACTTTACACAATAACATAAGAGAGCTTTACATATTTACGGTTGAAATTATATGGCTAGAACCACAACCCTAAACATCCTACTACTGGGTTTAACAATTTTAGTTTTAACTAAAATTTTTAGTTACTAAAATATAAAGCTCTCATGTACTATAATATTTTTAAATAAAATTAGTTCAAACTATATTTTTTAAACACAATATATAATAATAAACGGCCGCTTGTGGTGTGTTTAAATGCTCCAATTGACATCAACAAGAAGAATCTTAAGGTGCGTTTGGTACGAGTATTTGAGTAGGGTATTTGAATGAAGATTTAAATTTTTATGAGAAAAATTACTGTAACAAAATGATTTAAACTGTGATTTAAAAACCCAAACAAATACACGATACTTTCCTTGCCGAAAAGGATGTGATTGGAGCAAACTGAGTTAGTGAGACTGCTTTTTCAATTTCCTTTTTTTTTTTGGGTCAAAATTTCAGAAAGGATCTGAGAAATTAACACCGTCCTAATCCCTGTACACACTTCTTGTCACATGTCAAAAAGATCATTGATGAAGTTGGCTCTCTTTTTTTTTCCCTCTTTGGAAGGAGATAAAGCTGGCTTTTATTAAAGCAAAGGCTGCTATTAACAAAAGAAAAAAAACAAGGAAGGCAAAGGCTGCAGCCAAAATTGATTTTGTATAACAACTGGGTTCCACAAAACAACAACGTATATGCTTCTTGTTATGTCGTTGAAAATATTTTTAATAATTTGTGTCATTAGTCAAAATTTATTGTTATCAAGGTAGGCATTTTTTTTTTTCCAAAATTGTAAAGAAAATCAAAAGCAGAATTCTATTTGTTTAGTTGACTATAGGTTAAATTGTTGTGGGCAGAAATGGAGCCACTCGTGGGCTAAGGTGTGCAATCATCCTTTTAAACTTTTATTTTTTTAATTTGTATAAAAAGTTTAATAAAACTAGTGTTTCACCTCTTTTAAACTTGTATTTAGCCTCCCTCTCCTTTGAAATTTTATTCTGTCTCTCTTAAAATTCTTCATCTTTTAATTGGCCCACCTCGACCCTTCTTGACTAATTTTTCTAGCTCAGCCTTAGTTGTGGGAGATGTATGACCAAAGCAGACATATTTTAGTACACATATTTTTAGTTTTATTTTTTTGTTTCTAATAATAAGCTCAACATTTATAATACATTTTGATACAAAGACTAAAATGTAATTTTAATTTTAGCATTTAAAATATGTCTGAAATTTAAATTACTTTTAATCAAGAAAAAAATTATATACCCATGTTGAAATAACATAAAAAACTCAAAATAAATTTTTAATTATATCACGTACCTGTCAAACTTGCAACAATCTATCTTTCAAACTATCCATTTCTCATCAAACTCGTTATACTATGTCCCTTAAACGATCTATTTCGTGTGACCATCGACTATTAATTATAGGATATTCTTTCCAATGCCCATCTCGTTTTGTCCATTTGTTAATTTTAAATATTTTAATGATTATTAGAGAAATTGAGTAAAATTTAGTATAGTACATTGATTTGTAATTTTTAAAGAGTACTTTTAGTTGTTAAGATTGAGAGTTATATTTTATTATTAAGGATATTATAATAAATTTGAGCAATGACAACAGATCTAGAAGCAGTAATGCAAAAGCAACTCTTGATATCCAGCAATTTTTAGAATCAATTTGTTGGACAAAAAACAAGCTTTACAAAACATCAGGACCTACAAGAAATTGTACCTTTAACAACCAATTTTTTGGTCACAAAATAAGCGAATTTTGGTCGGCAAATCTTTTGTCGATCAAAAAAATTCGGTCATCCTTTGAAACATTCCGCGACCAAAAAATTGATCGCATAATGTTTCAACGACTTGGTTGCTAAAAATAGGAATTTGGTCACAGAATAAGTTATTTAATTGCCAAAAATTAGTTTTAACAACCAAGAATTTGGTCGTAATATCTTTTTGTTTTGCGACCAAAGAATTATCTAATACCTTGAAAAGCAATTCCAAACGTTGGACTTTATACGGAGTTTGATGATTAAAGTAGCTTGATTTATATTTTCATTAATAATGGCGTTGTGTTTAAAAAAAAAAAATATATATATATATATATCATATATCATAAAATGGTATAAAAAAATTTGTTTAAAAAATATATTTATTCATATATATTTTCTGTAATTTTTACTGATATTTTTCACTCATCTTGATATTTTATTTGCATTCTTGTTCATATTGTTGCCAAATCTAACAAATTAATGAAATAAAAGGTGAAGTAGCTAAATAGACGTCACATTAAATAATATATCACGCGTCAACAACCACGGGGAGAGTTAAGGACCAGTAACCCCCACTTAAATTTTTTACTTTTAAAAATCTTACATACATAAATGAGTATTACATAATATTGATATCTATTAGCCCCCACTAAAACTTTAAATTAATCTTGTAACCCCTTTATAAAATATGGCTTTTTTCAAAAGTTCCACAGACATAAAACATCATTGTGTGCAATTGTAACATGTTAATAGATATTTATTTTTAATTAGATTTTTATTTTGGCTATTAGCTCACTACAAAAACTTAAACTTTTAGTCACAACAATTTTTAGTAAAACTTCTAATCACAACAAAATGTTGTTACTAATGTGTATTTAGTAACAATTTTTAATTAAATTTTTGCTGTAATAAACTTTTAGCTACAAGGCTTTTAGTCATAGAATGTTCGTGATTAAAAACTCCATAGTTAAAAAGTTACAACCACAACAAAAATTTAATTAAAAGTTGTGACTAAATATATATTACTCACAATATTTAATTATAACTAAAGTTTTGCTAAAAAAATATGGTGATTGAAAGTCTAATTTTTTATAATATAACCTTTAATGACAAAAATTTCTAGCACCATCGTTGCATGTTAATTAATTCAAAGAAAAAAAAGTCAAGTGACTTTGAGATTTCCAAATGCAGTATTCTCAAGCGTTGACGAGCTGCAAGGCATGTCGCTGCACAAAAGCAAACCCTGATAATTAATGATCCGACATATGTGAACTCAGAATCCTCGAACATAGCCGCCCATAAATATAAACGTTTTCCTGTGACCCTTGACCAGAAAAAGCCTACAAAAATGATTTAAAGCGAAAATTTACCAACCATCTTGACGTAATTATAAGGCGATATTTTCCTTCTAAATGCCACCCAAAATTTAAAAACATGTGTCACACGAACTCTTACGTGGGCGTGAGTTGGGAAAAAAAAAAAAGCATAATAGAATCCCAATATATAGGGAAAGATATTAAGCATATTTTGTACTTTCAAGGAGCAAAAAAGGAAAAGAAAAAGAAAAAGAGGAGGAGGTTTTTGAGCTTTTGTAGAAAAGAAAGGAAAAGGAAAAGGGTATGTGACAGCAAATCTTGGTTCTAAATCATAAGCCAGGAATAAAATTTGGTGGAAACTTGATCAGTCGAGATTTTCTAACGAGACTTAAGTCAAGTGGAAATTTTTAGAAAACAAATTAAATTATCCCCTCCGAATAATAAGATAAACAAGAAGGGAAAGATGTTGAGATAAATAAATAAATAAATATATATATATATATGTAAATAGTAAATCAAATGTGTATGTTTGCACAATTAATCATATTGACTCGTTTTTGAAATAAATCTGAAATAAATAATAGTAAATGCACACAATAAAACCACCTTTGTGCTTATTATATATATATAAATATATAAATAAGTTAATTACACAATTATACCTTTTATTTTTAATTTTTTTAATGCATAATTCTATTTTTAGAAACTATAAAGATATTTTTAAATTTTATAATTATTTTAATTTCATACCTCACACTTTGTGAATGAAAGAAAATGGCACAAAACTCAAAAGTCGCTTAAAGTTGATGAAAAATCTTTTTTAAAAATAAAAAAAAACCTAAAACAAAAAACATAATAGCAAAAAAAGGATCTTGAATTATATGTTTCTTAAATGCTTAAAATATGTTTCGGGAATTTACTAATTTAAGACAAAAATATTTTTCAAAAATAAATTTGGTCTAAAAAAAAATATGTTTGTCTTTTTTCTTTTTCTTTTTGTCTATGAAAAATGGAAGGGATAAAATTGAAATAAATTTTTAAAATTCATTAGCTTTTTTTATTAAACAAAAATTCCAAGGTTATCTTTGTAGTTTATAAAAAAAGAGAGATAAATTATGAAAAAAAAAAACTAGAAGGTATATTTGTGTAATTAAAAAAATTAACTGAACTAAAAGAAAACCTTGAACTTCTTTGTCAATCCAAAATCAGCTAATAGGGTGTTCGGCATAGTGGTGGGAACCATTGGTTAGAATTGTTTTTACTATAATACGTGAAAGCTTTATACTGTAGCAACTTTTTTTCTTTTTACTGTAACATATGAGAGCTCCATAATTTAGTTAGTTGTGTAAACCACCCTACCCTACGCGAAACACTCCATAAACCGTTAATTCTGCATTAGAATGTGAAAGAGGCAAGTTGCATGGTAAAATTGAAAAGATGTTTCCTGTTGTTTGGTAAAGAGTTTGCTTACATATGTTTTTTCTTTTTTTTAAGAAGTGCTGCACATGTTTTTATTTGAATACAAGACCTTGAGATAATTTTGGCGTTTTGAATAATGCAATTAAATATAGTCTTATTAAGAAAATAACATTATCGTTTTAGAGGGGATATAGAAAATGTGCCATGCGTTTTTCATGATATTCTAAAGTAATATTAATATATTATTTTTTTTTTTTTTTGCTCAACGTGCCTGTCCCATGACTTTTCAGACCAACCAACCTTGTTCTGCCCTTGCAAACAAAATGCAAGTTACATAAAATTTCTTAGTTTTCTAACAATGAAAATAAATTTAAATTTGAACCAAAAAAAAAGATACTTTTAGCATTTTCTTTATTAGCAGAATGATTAATTTCAGACCAATTATCCATTATGTTGAGACAAAAGGAGTTAATAAATAAAAACAAAGGAGTTAATATTTTATTGAATGAATGGAACTGTACTGGCTTAAAAATTTTTGTTTGTAGAAGATATATGCATAAGATTGTAAAGAGAAAAACTATACAGAAAATGCAAAGTGGCATGACAGAAAATACAATGAAAAGTTTCTGATCTCAAGGAATATTCTACTCTATGTCGACCACGATCAATCGGGCGAGAACACGTGTCTTCATGGAAATACTCTTCAAACTTCAGAGGATCATATCTTGCAAAGTAGGATCATTAAGGATTATTAAGAATTGGGTAGACTAATGATAATTAATTAGTCTGTTCCCTAACATCCTCCGCAAGCTTAGCATGGTTGGAGAGGCAAACACTTACTATACGTTTGGCACGAGTTCAACTCATCTATAGTGTAACGTTTTCAATAAGTACAATATAAAGCAAAAAAACGGCTACAATATAAAATTCTCACATGTTGCAGTATTTAAACTCGTTTTCTCAGTTTAATCCGGTTTGCCAAACACCCTCTATCACGAGTCCTCAACAAAGTGGCTCGATAGCTACATTTTCAATTTGCTCTGTAGCTGTATTTGTTGAAATGAAATGAGCCTTAGTTAGGACCAATCAAAGTTTTTGATGTGCGTTAAATTGGAATAGCAGTTTGCTTTGTAGCTATCTGCGTGGAATTGAAATAAGGTACAAATCAAGATTGATGTGCGTCGTTCTTCAACGCATAACATAGTTAGCATTGTGGAAGACACTGAACCTAAAAAATCTTAGAAGCAGCCTTGGCAAGACTTAGTTCTGTGCTTGAGCGTGAGAAATTTGACTTTATTTTGAGCTCTAGAAACTTAGACAGCCTTCAAGAAAAATACTAACAGCAGACTTGGACTTATTCAATTGTTGCTGCTGCATTGTTGGAGATCTTGCGGCAGTTTTCATTACAATGTGAACTTGAATCTTGCAGCAATTTGAAGTTGTTCAATTTGTTTCAGTTTTCTGTAGCAATTCAAACTATTGGTGGGCGGTTGGGTGATGGAGGAGAATATCAATTCTGCATAGGTGAATTTCAAACATATAACTTTTATGAAAAATAAATAAATAATATTTAAAAATTATATTGATTCATATCATATTAAAAAGTTATCTAGTACGTACTGTTATTTATATTACATGTTTAAATTGTATTACACCTAACCATATATAGCATGCAAGTTTCAAAAAATGGTTTATAAAAATTAGCCGTCTAGTCAACGCTTATGGCACTCCGAAACCGACCAACTTAACCCACGCCGACCTATCCTGGGCCGCTCTAAGTAAGTTTGGGCCCAAAATTTTTCAACCCAGGCCTTTAAGTCGGTCTGAAAAAGGGCTGAAAGCTCCCATACTCAACGCACCCATCCAGGGCCTAGTCAATTGCAACGATCACGAGTCGACAGCAAATAAACAATTCCTTTATTTGATTTGCTTCCCTCTGGTTTTGAATTGGACAAAAGGCCTCGGGCGCACTGTAACTTTTTTTCAAAACAAAAAAGGTCTAGGTGGTGTCCTCTTAAAACCCAACGCCTTAAGATAAAACTACTAAGACCACACACAGAACGGCAAGAATGCTTAGCCTATATTTTCGCCGATTAGCAGCCAGAAGGCTCCAGTCACAACAAGTTTCAGCATATTCGACAAGCTTACCAAAAAACACAATTACAATAAGTGATAAAAGCACCACCACTGATAGCGGCCCCATTACACTTGAAAATCAGCTATTGTACCGGACACTTGGCACCAAAAATCATCTCCTTTTTTAACCGTACAAGCGCCCAATAAGAACAAACAATTATCGTTATGATAATGTGTTAACAAAAGAGCTTCATACCCACGTGTCATCCACATGACAGACTGTAATCGTTATGTCTAGTTCCCAACTCTTTTTTTTTTTAATATTGAACAATTGTGCCCAAATCGCCACCTACAGTAAGTCTCAGTCTTGTTTTTCTGTGAAGTCCTTCGATACTTATCGTCTTCTTTTTTATCTTTTGTTTTTTTCTTGCCTGCAATAGTTTTCTCTTTAAAACTATATCATGCAGTTTAAGAAACGAGAAAAGTTGCAATGGAGAATGGCAAAATTATTCACCGGTGGAGAATAATGATTTGGAACCTTAGATTAATGGCTCACAATTGCATGGCTTATAAAAACTAAAATAAAACCTATTTTACTTGATCATATACCTTTTTTATATTAATTTTCGCATCAATAAATCTTAACCGTTGACTTTATAAAATTTTAATTCAGCCCTTTATTCTAAAAAAATCACAAACCCTAAAATTCCCACTTTGGTTTCATGTTTCATCAGAAAAGAAAATCGTCCATGGCTACTATCCCCTCACCTTCATCATTGGCAGATTTCCCACTCCGATGAAGCTCGTCAGGCATCTTGCCAGGGACTGGCCTGTCGAACTTCGTGTGGTTCTCGCGAAAGGAGAAGGTCAACGGGTTTGATTCTAGCCGGTTGATTTCGAGGAGGTCCACGTCCTCGCCGTCGATGACAGCCTCGTCGATCGGAATGTCATCAATGTTTCCTATTAACCCTCTACAAGAAAGGCCTATACACGTGAAACCAAAAAAAAAAATCATACCTTTTTTGGTTCAGATTTGGTATTTTTTTTAATCTTTTGGTTTGCTGTTGATTCTGAATGGAATTTGGATGGAACATGCACTCACGGCATGGCAGTGAAAGTGGAAGAAGGGCTCTATAATTCTTCAGACTGGACGAGGAGAAGCCAGTAGAGAATTTATTTGGGAGCTTTTCTTTTAGTTTTTTTTTTTTTATGGAATTGTTTTGGTAAACGATTTGCAGATAGCAAATTTGGTATCAAAAAAACGACTTGAGTCGAATGGATATTGGTTTACCTCAAGTGTGAAGCTTTTGACTTGTTTTATTTTGATTTTGAGAATTTGTTGCTATTATTGTTCTGTGGCTGAACCAAAAATGGATTTTTGTTTATGATGTGAAATCAATTGGGCTTTTTATTGTTTTGGATTTGTTTGTGTGTTTTGGTATGATTTCATAATATTGTTTAATTAGGAGTTTCTGATAGGAAGTGGCACAGGCAGCGGCGCTCTTACCAACGGCGAGGGAATGTGACGGCTGACCTGCATTAGTCGGTGCGGCGGTACTGGTCTGTCGGTGGCCGAGAACGACAGAGTTGGATTATAGGCTTGGGTCCTACGGTGGCTATGGTGGAGACAGCAAGAGAGAAAGAGGAAGAAGATTTCTGGATCAGTTTTTTTGTTTTTAATTTTTTATTGTATTAAATCATATGTGATAGGTTTCATTTCAGTTTGGTGCTATCTTTTTAACAACTGTTGATTCAAATCTAACAACCGCTAATTACCATTCGATCATTCTCTATCAGTAGAGAATTTTGCCATTCTCTACAGTACTCACGCTTAAAAAATAAGTTTGAACAAAAAACATTTGAATTTATACTGCAATAATTGAATGAGAAAAAGACAAAATGAATTTAAACCAAAATTTTTTATTTGAAGTTCATTTCCCAAACAGGCTGCTCGTAGTCTGCAGTCTAATGCAATTTCATATTTTGTTAACTAGTCAAAATAACAAGTTTTTTAGTAGAATAGATATATCACGTCATTTTATTTTTATGTACACCCGTTCAATAAAAATTTAAGTAAGCTAATTTTTTTTGTCTACTTTTTGTAATCATTTTTCCTTTTCTAATGTGTATTATATTAATTGCTGACTTAATTCTATATAATTATTTTACCTAAATCAATTATATTAATCATTTAGCTTTAAATATTTTTATTTTTATTGTAAATATTAGTTTATATTTTTACTTTTACGTGACGCTCCACCTATTCCATCGGAGTATGTTTTTCTATCGCTAAAGGCATGTGTGATTCATAATTCATGGAATAGGTGTATGAGCGCAGATTATATATTGAAGTGCTCGTTTCGTTTCTATTTTGGCATCTTATAAAAAGTTAAATTGGAAGATGGTAAAGGGAGAAAATTTACTTATTTAATGGAAATTGAAGATGATATTTTGATTTTATTTTTTCATGATATTTCCTTTAAAAATTTGAAGTATATTTTTTTGTCATTTGGTAACGATTTTATAACTGATTTTTTTTTTTAAAAAAAAAAATTGGGTTCACATAAAATAAGTAGCAAGCCCAACGACGAAAAAAAAAGAATGGCAAGCGTTGTATAAAAGAACCATGTCAAGTAAAAAAAAAAATTGTCAGATAAACAAAATGTTGTAAACTAAGTAAATATATATAATAACATTTTAAAATAAAAATATTTAAAGCTAAAAGATTAATATAATTGATTTGGATAGAATAATTATGGGAATTCACTTAGCAATTAATACAGTACATGCTATGAAAGATAAAATAAATATAAAAAGCTGACACAAAAACTAACCAAATGTTAAATTTTTATTGAACAAGTATACCACATAAATAAAATAACATGTTTTTATTGAACAAGTATACCACATAAGTAAAATAACATGATGTATTTAATTTACTGAATAATTTCTTACAAAATTCTTTCCCATTGATAATTTAGCTTCAAAACATTTTCCTGGTTTTAATAAAAATAGTGGAAACAGAGACAATAAATTAATTTTCCACCAATACAGTTAATATTGTTTTGATATCCTTATAATAATCTTTCGGTCTTTTCTCTTCTTTCTTTCTTTTTTTTTTGGAAGTTTTATGGGAAAGAAGGCAATTTAATTTTATCAGATAGAGCATATTGTTCTAGAAATAATTTACGATTATTTACATTAAAAATTTACAACCCTCAATATAAAATTACTTCTAATTAGAGATTAAACAGTTAAAAATTTAATTAGATAATTAAAACACTCATGTTCCACAGGCAGAGTAAAACTGTATTCCATTTCGCTTGCTACAGTCTTCCACACCCTCGAAGTTTCAATACCATCACAGCAATTGAAACTTTTTTTTTTCTTTTTCCTCTTTTCCTCCGCTCTAAAGAAAGGAGGCGTGTTGATTAAACACATGGGCTGGGGCCTAAGATCAAAAAGCCCATGCCAATGAAGTATGATGGAGCCCGACAACATTCAACGGCCCCGAAAGAGTCAAACAGAGGATCCAATGTACGATGGAAATTCAGCAGGCTATTAACTGCATGAATTGCGTGAGTCTGAAATCTTGATGTCTACCATGCGACAAACACACACTGCATGGTACACAGTACCATTACGACAGTTGAATTCACTTTCCACTACACGTCAAAAATAGCTAATATTTAAATACTCTTATTAATAATTCCCCATCACTTGATTAATGTATTGCTAAACATAAATTATTCTTTTCAATCAATTAACACCAGTAATTAACCAAGTGACAACACAGAAAAAGATCAAACTAAACACACAGTCCCGCTCATTACAACACAAATTTTGTAGGCAAACAAACCCCTAATTACTTTTCCACTGACCACAACAAGACGAGACACGATACAAAAACCAAAAAATATAAATAATTAAAGGGGCATAATTAATTAACAGAGCATCATTTTGAACGCAAATATGTATGGATAATCATCTTCGATTCTCAATGAGCACGGGGGCATTTGGGCTCAAACGCGAAAGGGCCGACGGTGAAGAGAGCATATGGGCGTTTGGCGTAGGTGATGAGCTTCTCGAGCCTTAAGACGGCGCCTTTGATGCCGCCGTGGAGGGGGGAGGGCGTTTGGCAGTTGGGCAGCGGTGACGAGAGCAGAGACGCCCTGCAGGCGCCACTTCCGTAGCTGGTGATTCTGTCACTCGCCACCAGGAAGAAGTAGCCGTTCTTGTCGGTCCGAGCATAATCCACCGTCTTGTAGTGCCTCTTGCATACTAAACTCACCGTGGCATCTTCAAGAAACGCAAGTTTTCTTAATAATATTATAAGACTAGAAAACCATGCATGCAATAGTTTTCTTGGAAGAGAAAAGCTTACTGTAAACGGGAGTGGCGCCCAAGAGAGTGTCCTCGCCGGCGTACTTGCAGGACTTGCAGTAAACAACGCCCTGAACTGCTATGTAGGTCCTTTTTGGAATGACCGGTGGGTAAGTCGGTGGCTTAGCCGGCGGCGGAGTGACCGGCTTGGGTGGTGGAGTGGCCGGCTTTGCGGGAGGGATGTGCGGCTTTGGCGGAGGAGTGACCGGCTTCGGTGGGGGAGTCGCCGGTTTTGGCGGCGGAGTTGATGGCTTTGGTGGTGGTGTGTAGGGCTTTGGTGGAGGAGTGACGGGCTTTGGTGGTGGAGTTACTGGCTTTGGTGGTGGAGTGACTGGTTTTGGCGGCGGAGTGACTGGCTTTGGTGGAGGAGTGACTGGCTTAGGCGGTGGAGTGACTGGCTTTGGTGGTGGGGTGACTGGCTTTGGTACTGGAGGAGTGACTGGCTTTGGAGGGGGATGAGCCGGAACGGGGGAGGGGGGAGGAGGGGTTGCAGGGGGGAGTGCTGTATGTGGGGAAGGAGCTTGAGTCTCAACTTCTTCTCCATGACCCAATGCTGCGGCTGTGAAGTAGCTCAGTACTAGTACAAGAGCTAGTGAGAACTGAAAAGGAGCTGAGGCTTTTGCCATGTCTTTCTTTGTTGAGAGATTGGTATTTGGTGGTGTAAGAGGGTGTGTTTTATAGTGGCTCTCACTTGTTCTTAGGCGTGATTCTCTGCGGCTTTTGTTGGTAAGACCAGATTTTAAAAATCTTTTGTGGGGTCAGTGCTAGTAGTGGTAGAAATATCAGAGTAGATTTATAACTTTTCTTTCAAGCGAGATATGGACGATAGTAAATGTGTTATTTTGCATTAGAAAGGCCATAATTGGTTTTAAAAATAACTAAAAAAATTTTTTTTAAGATGTTTGGTTGAGGGGTTAAACTGTTATCTGTTATAATATAAAAAAACCTCTTACATATCATAATATATAATATATAGTTTGAACTATTTTTTTTAAAACTTTACTTATGTGGTTTGAACTATCTTTTTAAAAATTTTACTTATATAGGTGTTAAAAAGATAATCTATTAATATTTATTTGTTTCGAAAGAAAAATAATTTTGATCCAATGTAAATCACGCACGTGCACCTGCACGGCAGATGGACCCAAAAAAAAAAAAGATATTGCAGTATTAGGTTGGTGATTGGTGAATAGGATGGACAACTGGATGGTGAATAGGATGGACAACTGGATGAAGAGTCTCACATGCAAAGCCGCTTATGGGCCAACACTTGGAATTTTACGCATGTTGGGAGGCAAATGTGGAAGTTTCCAAGGTCTTCGATTACTGAGCCCCTCTAATTTAATGCAAAAATTATACTTCATACACAGTTTTTATTTTTTAAATTTTCTTTTACATTGATTTGGGAAAGGTTCTAACCTTATATGTGTAGCATTCATCGATAAGAGTAAAATTAAAGTTTGAAAAGTCCGTCTTAAAAGAAGAAAAATGAAAGCAACGTCCCGGACGAGGCATTGGCCACAAGAACTAGAGAGCTGTTTATAACGACGACTCGGCAATATTGTACCTTACAAGAAGCCAAGACATTATTTGACTTTTTAAGCTAAAGTTGAAGTTGTACTATAGTAATGGCACTGTCCTGATCACTGTTTTAATTTTCGGATAACAAAACAAAAGTTCTATCTTCTAGCTCTAAGTACCTATTAATTTACCCCAAAAAAATTACAGATTAGAAATTGTCATTTTCTTTAACTAAAAAACTACTAAAACAACTTATAAGTCGTTTTAGTCAAAAAAAATTTGAAAACATCTTTCTAATGAGATTCAAACTTAGAATAGCTCGTTTATGACTCGAAGATACAAAAGTGCGTTCTAAACATTGGCGTTACATCTCGATAAGCTTACAGGATACACGTGCGTGTATTTACAAACAAAAAAATTACAGAGACCTATAAAAACACGTATAGCTTCAGGAGAAGGATCTCTCGTCAAAGAAAGTTCCACCCTGCAAAACCACTTTTTAATGGAACTTTAAATTTGGCTGGATGTGACCAAAGAAAAAAAAAAAAAAGAAACCCACTGGTTTTGCATTAGATTTCTCCGAGTATAATGATTGCATTCTTAGTGATTTGGTCTAATGTGCACAATGATATTCCACAATACTCCCCTAGAAAAACCCAAATTTCCAATTTGTAAATTGATAAATAAATTATCTGGAAGACACCTAAACTTATTCAACAATACTCCCCTAGAAAAAACCGAAAATTCCAATTTATGAACTGATAAATAAATTATTTGGAAGACACCTGAACTTATTAACTCTAAGCCACGCTTCCCCATTTGAGAACAAGATATGAAATTGAAGTATACATGGTTTCCCAATATAAAAACTTTTTAATTAGTAACAAATTAGCTTATTTTTTTATATCAAATTTTGGGCAGCCTGGCCACCCTAATGTCAAGGCCAATGTGGCCTAAATGAAATCAATTTACTAGTCTCAAAGTTGTCCCAATTGATGTAATTGAGTATTAGAGGGTTTTTTGCGACAACTTTCGAATCTTGTTTGGGGTGCTTGTAGAAGTGTTTGAATTCAAAACAAGTGGCAGTGATCTCCTTCCATTGGTTGAGCAACTATCAAGTTTCCAACAAGTTTCTTGTATTTGTTCGAGATTATTTATTTACACTTGCGTGACTGTGACAAGTTCATGTCATTGCCCAAAGATTGTTAATTAAGGCATCCATACACAATTAATGTGGCCTTATAAAAGAAAATTACATAAATATTTTTTTGACCTACCTCCTTGCCATCATGCATATCCAATTGCAATATATTATGCTTAAAATATGCTTTTAGCCAGATGCCAATGCGTTTGGGGTAAATGCTTGAGCAACTTTGGATCGTTAATTTCATCATTGCATGCCCTGTATTTATATGTTTTCCCAAAGTCATTATCATGTATGATTATTCAATGCACCTGAAAATGTAGATTATCATGGACCATCTCTCTCTCTCTCTCTCTTTTTTTGGGAACGACCTCCCTTGGTTAATTTTTTCCTCGGTCATAAAGAAATTTTAGACTCCAGTTGCTAGTATTGGATTAGCTGTCATAAAATTTTCGACTTTACTTCATATTGGGTTTTACGTGTTGAGTATAATTATCACTTTGAGAGAGAGTGAGAATGCAGACAAAAATGAGATGTGTAATTAATAATTTTCTCTATTATCATAGAAAAAAAAGGGGAGAAATTGAAAGCAAAAATGACTCATATAAATGTTGAGGATAGATAACTTTAAATCTCCTGTGTGTGTTTATTTTTTCTTTTGTATCATTGTTCTAGCTAGTAAAAGATTAAAGTACTTAATCCACGATATTATACCCTATTTTAATATCATGCAAAGTGAGCAACCTATAGGGTGCTTAAAGCAAATGAATAGTTTGAACTGATTAAATAGCATAAAGCTCTCATTTGTCATATTGTTTTGAACCAAAATGATTCAAATAAAGGGTTTGTTTGGTGCGCAAATTTGAAATAGTTTAGTATAAAATTGTATGGTTTGAATTGTAGGTTCAAAACTGTGTAGTTCAAATGATGGTTTTGAACTAGCGTTTAGAATATAAAGGTTTAAAACAAGAATAATGGTTTAAAACGAGAGCTAGTGTTTAAGAAATTACAGTTTATAAAGGAAAACGAGAATGAGAATGGTTTTACTATACAAAATGGTTCAAAATTGCAAGAACTTGAGGGGAGGCAATGTCACGTATACCAAACCGAGTAGTAACGTGGTGGATTAATTAAGTTAATTAAATCAATATTTTAATTAAAAATACCAATTAAATATTTGAGTTATTTAGAAAATGTGACAATTTAAAACTTTCTGAAGCAAATATTGTTAAGATAAAACATATAAGATAAAATAAAATAATAAAAACCAATAAATACGAGCCAGGCCCCATCAGACCCATATAAGTGCACACACATAGTACCGGCAATAATAAATCACAACCACAGTCTAATACAAAAGAAATAAGGATTAAAAATATTATATGCCTTGAATTAAGATAAGCAAATGACCTAAACGAAATCCCTACGGCTTACGTGTCTGACTAGAAGCATCCCAATCGGTCCTAAGCTAAAGTCCACCTAGAAGGGAGGATTTTAAAACAAATAAAAATGTGAACAGAAGGCCTAATATGACTAAGTTTTGAAAAACATTAATTTGAATATAATATCTAACATTTGTATATGAATTATAAAATACTGTAAATAAACAAATAAAATTTATTAAATTCATTCTTACTATTTAATTCATTCTTCATCTGAAAATAATCTTATTATTCATTTCTTGGGCAAACCATTAATAACACCACCGTAGTGGCCTAGCTGGATTTTGGGAGCTGCCCCCAAGGTCATTCTCTACATGACCCAATCTTTGAGTATGGCATCATGCCCTAATGTACATATATCATTATTAAAGTCTCATATTACCGGGTATTTTTATTTCTATTTATTATTCCATGCATTATGATCATTTTATTATTCAACAGATAATGAAAAACAATTGATAAATTCATCTCAATCGTCTCTTGAAATCATTTTGAAAGAAAACACTTTATGGCCAAAATCCTTTAAAATCATGGTTAGCAAAGAAAGAGGGACTAGAGTTCTACATCGATATCTAGTACAGGAGCACAACACCATAGTCCCGACCCTCTAAGCGTTAGCTCCACTAAACCACGAACAACCTTCAAGGTAAATTAAGTTCAACAATATCTACGCTAGAAGATTCTACATTACTATGCTAACTCATGTTGCAAAATCAAGGTCTCTATGTATGCTTTAAACAGGAAAAATATGTGAAAAACAACAAATTTTACAAGACCCCAGTTGGCCTGTCGAACTTCCTGGTCCGAGCCTACCAAACTTCCACAGTTTGGCCTACCAACGATCCAAAATTGGCATGCCAAACTGTTCCAGGTTTTGCCTGTCGAAAAGATGAGTCCAGCCTGCCAATGCTCATGATCGGCCTGCTGAACTGGCAAAATCTAAAAAATTCTAGATTTCGAGCCTCGGCCTCCCTGAGCTCGAAATCTCATTTTAAACCTGTTTTTCAGTTCCTAGAACGTGCATAATATTCAGAAATGATAGAAAAACATATTGGAACACATTTAAACACTTTTAAACAAAATTTTCATAGAAATTTTCAAATTATCTGAAAATAGGAAAAAGAGGAGAAATTTGATTTAATCTGATTTTTGTCCATTCAAGCCTAGATTCGTGATAATTTGGGTTCCACAAACTTAGATTGAAGGGGTTTCTAAGCTAAAGAAACTCGAATTTCAACATACAAAGAGAATTGAAAGATTTGGGGAAAAGTTTAGAATTTTGAAAATAAAAGTAAACTAACCGCGAATTTAAGCTTTGAATCAAGTTTGTGGAGGCCCAATTGTGCTCCTAGGCTTCCAATGCAGCTAAAGATCAAAGCTTGAGCTCAAATTTTTGGAATGAAATTGAGAGGGAAAGAGAGAAAGAGAGTCTGAGAGAATCAGAGGGAAAGAGGGAGAGTGAGCGAATAAATGAAGGGCTCAGTGGTTTTTCTTCAACTGGAAACCATGTCTAGCACATGGTTTTTCAAAAAGGACGTGTTGGGCATCTGATAAATTGTTTTGTTTCAATATTTAAGTTAACAATTAAAAATAATTAAAAGATAGATTAATTTGAAAACACCACAAAGTAATTTAAATTAAGTTCACACTACATTAAGGCACACTATTTTATCATTTTACGCACTAATCATACTTAATTAAATTTTTAGGTGTTACAGACAAAGTTTAGATTTCGGATGTTTAGGCCGGTTTAAAACCCTTTTTATGGTTTAAAACCATCTCAGTTATTGTTCCACCAAGCACTAATATGAACCCTCTTCATAGTTTAAAATCTTCTTTATAGTTTAAAATTTACGCGTCAAACAATTGCCAAACACTCTAAAAAGTGGCGTTATCCAATTATCCAAACAAGTAGAAGGCAAATACTCTGGCTAGAAACACCGCGACGGTCAAGAACGTGAGCCACGTTAGCTAAAACAATAAACACATATACAAATAACAATTGGTCGCACACCAAGTTGTCTTTGAATTTGAGACTTGATTGGAACTTAGAAATTAATTAGCTGAGAACTTGGTCACACACCAAAATTCGTGATCTGATCATATAATTTTCACTGCATGGTGTCACAGAATAAAATTGGTTAACTAGCAAAATAGCAATACAACTGCTTTTTAAATTCAGCAAGTGTTGTGATATCCCAGTGTGTTTTTTAATATTGTCGCGCTGTTTGATGATTTTATGATATCCCAGTGTGTTTTTTAATATTGTCACGCTATTTGATGATTCTGACTGTCTAAATCTAATTATCTAAATATTACAGGGCATTATCACTGTTATAATCTCGGGTACCCTACTCGTTCTTTTTTATTTTTGGATATGATTTCGAATTACCTGTACCATTATTCTCCAAACAAAGAAGAAAAAAGCACTTTGCCCTCTTTTTCAAAATAATAATAATAACAATAACATGTAAAAATGACGCCTAATATATATGACATTCGTTAAAGATAATAGTAACTTTAGAAATATATATGAGAGAATTTAGTCATTTAAAAACTATGTTATACCTTTTTAATATCAATTTTACATTCAATGATTATCAATATGTATGGCACATTTTATTTTTACATATCATGTTGGAGGAAATGTCTCACCAAAAAGACCGTAGAAAAAACAAATAAATATGATAGTGACTACTTTTTTATCATCTTTACGAAAAAAAAAAGCAATTCTATTTAACTCTGTAGAATTATAACCCCACTACTAATAAAATTGTGAGATTCAGTCTTAAAAATACATTACATACTAGACTAGGGCCTATAGTTTTATGGACAAGAGATGAAAATGATTTTTCAGACAAAAAAAAAAAAAACAACGCATAGGAACCAATCTGATTTGGGCAGGGGCAGCTGCAATTGTTAGCATGGTTCCGCAACCTAAGAACATAGCGTGTCCAAAACATAACGCCTGCAAACAAATAGCCATTGGCGTGTGATGCGCTCCCTTGGTCTCTCTCAATTCCCAAGCAGTCATTCTGCTCACTTTTTTTTTTTTCTTTTTTATCTTTTTCGTTTTGGTATTTGGATATTCTTCTGCAGTTCTGCAGTTTCTGCTACAGCCAAAGGGCATTTAAATCCAACCTTCACTGGGCAATTGCTTTTGTCCTATTCTACTAATCCTTGAGCAGAATCACGCCATTATTGTTCCCCTGCAATTTTTTCGCATTGTCCTTATACTTTTTCATCATTGTGCCTGCTTTACCTTTTCTTTCCTTTTAAAACAGAAAAAAAAAAAGCGGGGAGAATTGATGAATTTGGACACTGCAAGTCATGTTGGCTTTGATTTTCGCCATAAACAGCGTTAGGTCGAGAAACTTCTGTCACATTTCTAGGTTTTCATCTTCAGTAGTACTAATTATAAGTCATAATTAAACCATTCCTTTCTACAAATGTTGCGAATAATTAAACCACATTGCTTGACAGGTAGACATTTCTGTATAATTCTCCAGCACTTTTTTTTTACCCCTATGGAAGTATAATTTGCTAGCACTTGTGGCATAGGTTCCAATGCTAAAAAGAAGTTTTTTTTTTCTTCTTTTTTTAATAAATAAGACTTCATTTCAATCAAGAAAGCAATACAAATGTGATTGATGCTAAACTACAAGGCATGACACACAATAGAAGCCAAAATCATCACTATGATCAAATCACGCATAAGCCAAAAGAAGGGGTGTATACAAGAGGCACGACTGAACGGGAAGGCCCGGATATATGGAGCACCTTTGCACACGAACAAAGAGCACATATTGCACTCGTAAAAAAGCCCACAACAGTTTATGGATAAAACAACTAAAGGACCATGACAATGTAGCCCAAAGGCCACAAACACAGAGAAAACCGAATACTGCATAAACAAACTCTTAGAGGAGGGACACAAAAAAAAAAAAAAAAGAAGATGATCATCTCTATTATTACAAAGAAACACTAGAAAAACAAACTCAAACATAAACATAGAGGCGGAAGAAACATCGTGCTCCTATTGAAAATACTAAACAAAACCGAAACAGACTAAGAATAGAAGGCAAAAACACCGACAGCCCAACAAACAGGATCGAAACACCACCACCACAATCCAGGAGCAGCAAACCAGCCGAAGACATCGCCACAAAGACACCATCGGAACTCCCTCATTCACAGTCAACGCACTGTAAAGGAGAAGGCCAAAACCATCGGGAGAGACACCGGAAAACGGAGATCCAGAATCCACGGCACACATCACCACCACTGTAAGGATCAAATGAATTGTTACTTGACAAATAAGGGTAAAATGAAGTACATATCTTTCACCTCACCACTGTAATGCACAGCTACTAGCATATTCAGCAAGTTCTTTAAAACAATTTAATAGGTTACTTAATTCATTGGTTGGAACTAAAAAAAAATTAACTTGAACCAATTTTGTTACATTATTTTTTTTATACAAAATTTTTAAATTATTATATTTTTAATTCGAGTCGATAATTCAAATGCCTATTAATTTTTTTTTGTCTTTCTTGAATAGAAAAAAAGGCATTGTGCGTAATCAGTCGCGTCATGTGTGTACTTCCTTTGAAGTTTGACCAACATCTTATTTTAGAATAAAAGCCAGCTCTTTCTGAATACATAGATCTGCTATATTTATGCACAATCGGCGGCACGGTTCGGCAACCTCGGTGGTACTTTTAAAACTCGAGAAAGATTTAATATGTCTTATTTTAGTCAAAAACAAATTCATATTCTGTGTTCACAGCAAGCAATTAATGGTTTCTATTTATTTTTTTTTAATAAAAAGGTGCAGATCATTGAGAATTGACTTAGAAGCCTCGAGAGGGATCTTACAACGAAAAGCATAGTCTGTGTGATATTATCAATTGTATTAACTATTATTTATCATGCAACATTACTAATTACTGTAGAACGTCACAAACTTCTCTACTTTATTCTGTTTCAAAGAGACAAAGAAGAATTAATAGATTCACTGCTTGTAATTGCTCGTTTTAGACATTGTTTAAGCAAGCATAGACAACTTAGAAAGAAAAGGCTAAATGAAGGCTCTTTTTTTTTTTTTTTTGAGGGAATGAAGGATTTTTTTTTTATTATACTATATATTTTTTCTTTTCTTTTAGTTAATTTATCTCTTCATTTTTAAAATCTATTAAAATATCCTTAAATTTGAAAAAATTGTTTTGATTTCATGTCTTCACGCACTTTATAAATTAAACAAAAAGAGAAATAAAAGAAAAAAAAAAAAGAAACCTTTACGTAGACCAAATGTATTTATAAAACATATTTTTTCTTGATGAAAATTTATAAAAATATTTAAATATTGAAAAAACATAAAATTCAATATTTTTTAATTTTATGCTATGCCTGAGTTTTTTAAAAAATATATTTAAAAGATTTTTCACAACTAGTTGGTGGTTGTTTTCCTGTGTCTTTCTGCCTTATTTTGTTCATTCACAAAGTGCACGAGTGATGAAATTTAATGTTTTTAATCCAAAGAATGTCTTTGTTTTTGAAAATAAAAAGATGATTTGAGAGAAAAATGTAAAACTTGTAAGTATACAATTAACTTTTTTTTTAACAGCAGCAGGTCAATAATTACTTGTATATTATATTTACTAAAAGGTTATTATTATGTATAAGCTAATAAGCTATGGTAATTGCTCTAAGAATTTAAATACTATGAAGTAAAAAATAATAACAAGCTAATACGTTATTTCTTAATGCCGCATAAAACATTAACTCGCCGGACAATAGGGAGTCGTATTGCTTGACTACCATGAACAACATATAAATTTAAAATTTAAGAATATGCCAAATGTAAATGCAGGTGCTAATGTTAATACTATATTTGGCACAAAAGTATGAAATAATATATTTGATTTGTTAGTTTAATTAGTGATTTTTATGTATAATTTAAATGTTATATCTATCTTTTATTATAATAATTATTATTATGTTTTGGAAGTAAAGAGTAGTATCGGCCTTAGAGCTCTAGGTAGAAAAGAGGGAAAAGAGAAAAGTCTGAAGGGAGTGAGACGAGAGTGTTCTGGGATCGCCTCTAGGTGCATAGCCAAGCCTCCGACCCTAAAATTGTCTCCAAGTTTGCTTGACATTGGACTTTTTGCTATTGATTTGGACCGTTATTATTGGTGCATCTAACGTTTAGTGGACGGTGGTTTGACATATGTGGTGGTGGGATGCCAGTGGTGGTGGCAGTGTGGCTCTTTGGTGACAACGGTGGTGGTGCCTGGGGTTTATCTGCCGTAACACATGGCGATGCTCTGACTACATCATGCAACTCTTGGATCCCATGCCTTTCTCTATGGATCTTTCGTCGATTGTCCAATTGCCAAAGGGTTGATCAATGGTTCTCAGAATTTTTCTTTTGCCTTTTTTTATGTTGCGGTTTATAATAATATTTTTATCATTATTTGGTAGTGTGTTTGTCTTATTTTTTAGTGTTTGGTTATGTTTTTAGGATACTAGATTTGTTTCTTAGCAGTATTTTGTATAGCTTTCATTCTATGTGCCTCTCGATTTCGGTATATCAAAGTTTTCCATTGATTGTATAAATTCAAAAAGCTATGTGTGTGCTCGATTATTTGGGTACCTATTTCGTTATTTGCTTTTGGGAAAGGTGCATGTCCACTCCACTTAAGCGTTTTATTCGCGTTTGCTAATAGTACCTATTGCCTATCCCATCGTGGTTTCTTGTAGTTTTAAGGTCATATGACTCAATATTGGTGCTTGTATTTCATTCATTTGGATATATTCTCCTTTTCAAAAAAAAAAAAAAAAAAAAAGCTTTGAAAGTTGTGACTTGTAAAAGGTGTAGAGTTCGAATCCTCATCATAAATTCAGAAAAGGTGTAAAGTTTGTTTAGTACGTCGATTTGAAATGGTATGTTTTGAAATTTATGGTTTAAATTGGTAGTTTTAAACCTCTATGGTTTAAAGGATAATTTTGAAAAGGCATTTGAAATGTATGTAGTATTTGAAAAAAAACTAGTAATTACTTAGTATTATTAGTAAAGGATCTTTATATATCTTCACCGTTAAGATCATAAGGAAGTAAGAGTTTAAAATATATATATATATATATATGTGTGTGTGTGTGCGCGCGCGCGCAAGCGTGCTCATGCAATATCATGTTAGATTGTCAGGAACAATGTCAAAAGGACAAGCGCAGTCATACTATGCATATGGAGCAAGCTTAGATATAACTGTAAACTTTAAGCTAGAAAGCTTAACGGTAAACCAAGATAGTAGATAAGAAGTTGAATGATTATAGAGGAATGAGAGAGTTTAAGGAAATGGTTGACTTGAAACAAATCAATAGATCATTAACTGTCCAAGCATAATTTCGACTCGATAGTCAAGTACTCGTTCAATTATGTCCAATAGGATTCAAGTGATTAAGTTAAGGGTTTTTCTTGAAAGCTCAATTACTTATTATACGTAAAGATTCGTGAAATTTTAGCCTAAATTCCACGACTCTATAATTAGAGTAAATTTGATAGTATACAATGCCATAAGTACTATGATATATTATCATATAAATCAGTTTGAGATCAGAAAGCCTTCTATCTCAAAGTGGAGATGAAGGGAGTTCATCAACAAGAAACTTGAAATTCAATAGATAGAATTTCAAATACAATACTGCATTAGCAGTATACAAATAGACACTCTAAGCAGCTACACAAAATTAATTAGCTCTCCTTTAATTTAGAGAGTTTCATGTTAGTGAGATCAAGGAATTAGTGTTTCAAGCGTTATGAAGTTGGTCAATGCTTGTGATAACTAAGAAAACCCTAGAAATCAATGTTGAAATTTAAATACTAAAGTAGAAGAATTTTTCTGGAAAATTCCATGTCATGTTTTATGATTGGAGAAAATGTGAAATTTTAAAATAAATTACAAAACTCTATATTAAGTATTAAAGCTAGATTTCATGGCTCATCCAAGTAAAATAATTTAGTTTATGATTTTACGTTGTGATTTAAAGTGGAGGAAAATTCAAACCGTAAATTAACTTAAAAAATCAATTTTTGAGAATTTCAACTACAGTATGTGTTAGTACTATTTAGAGAAACATTGTGATACACAAAATGCCCTTAATTGCCTATTAGTTAGTAATCAAAGTTACTCAAATAACATTTTCGATTGCTATCTAGACTTGAGAATTGACGCAGTTAAAAACTATGTCAATTCTGACACAAGGGCAGGAAAAATTAAGTTTAGATTTTATTTAGCCTAGAAATAGTTTTAAGATCCACAATGGTCCAACTTTAGTATGCGATTAAGAATTTATATCATTATTGACAAATTTAGAGGTTAGTGTATACTGTGATAAGCGAGATTAGAGAATTTGATGAAAATAAAAAATTCCCTGTTAGCTAGCTAGTTAGTACAACCAAACAAGACAAGACCTGGCTCCACAATTTAAAGAATTTTGTAGGTAAAGTATAGGGACAGGGAGCAAAGACTTGGCCATGAATAGCATAAAAAGAAAAAGGCAGCCTAGACCACTTATCATTCAGCTATGTTCAAGATGAAAGTAAGAAACCTATCCGCAACACTTGATGAACAATGGCAAGCGGCGGACGCATAGTGGAGATAGGAATGGATATCGCTTACGCAAATGTAATTTCTGCAGTATGATTTCAATAAATTATGTATAAATGTTTAAGTAGGACTACAAAAGCATGTTGCTGAAGACCGAGGTTGTAGTTATAGGACTTTATACTAATATGTTGCAACAGACATTGCAACAAATATACGTAAATTTCACATAAGATAATTATTGTGATATTTAATTGTAGAAATATTTTAAAAAGTTTTATCTTAAATTAAGAAATATTTTAAAAGAAATTGTTACAATAAATTATTATTACGATTTAAAAAATTATTTCACAAATCTAAGTATTTTAAAGTAAGATATGTTTATGTATAAGATTATTTAGTTAAATAACGGTCAAATAAGTAAGGTCATTACAATGTAAAGGATTAAAATAAACATAAAAAGCCATATTAAAAAATTAGTGTTTTGAAAATTATGGTTAAAAAAAGAAAATGAGAATGAAAAGGGCTTTTACTATAGAAAATGGTTCAAAACTGTTAGAACTTAAGAAATAGTCAAATTCTCAAAACTGATAATATAGTTCGTTTTAAATGATCTTTACTGTTTTAAACGATTTGAAACTTATGCCTACTAAATGCTTGAAAATTTAGACCCATAGGTTTAAAACTACTCAAAAGATTTTAAATAGGCAAACTAGATGGCGCATAAACTTTGAAATGCAAAATAATTTAAAAATTCAAATGGTGATTAAATACGAAAATTTGACATATACCGTATTTAGCGTAAATTTTATCATCAAGTATAACTTATTTAATTTTAATATAAAATAACATTGTACAACGTATATTTATTTTATTCAAATATTAAACTTTAGCATTGACCCACCAAATCGAAATTACTTATTTTGGAGATCTTCTCAAATGAAAAAAAGAGAAGAGGAAAGGATCAGTAATCACAACAATGGGTCCATCAATTCTGGTCCCACATTTTACGTTGGTTTGGAAAACCCAAAACATAAGGGCCTCGGACAGTCACTCAGTTGGGCCTTCTTCGAAGGTTAATATTAAAAGGTTAATGAGATAATTAGCTCAATTACGTTTATTAAATTAAAATATGACTCTAATTTATAAAAATTTATTAAAATTATTTATATGTAATTATATAGTACAATATATAATATCATTAAGATAATTACTATATCATTAAGAATATTTTTTAAAATATTTTAAATAAGGTATTGGATTTTAATTTTATAACAATAATTAGAACATGTATTGTAATTTTTTAAATATTAAAAAGGTTGACCTCAAAACCAAGTTGGGCCAACTTCCGACTTAGCTCTTCCTAAAAACAATTAGCCTACTCATAGGGAAATTATGATAAGAGAATTTTTTTTAATAGTAAAAAAATAGCATCCCAAATAAAATAGTATAAATACACTTAAAAAACCATGTTTATTCATTACATAATTAAAAAATCTTATTATACTATCATTTATAATGCTTGTTCAAGTTATACTTAAACATGTGTAATATTCCTAAAAAATAAGTTTCAAAGATAATATTTATGATACTTCCCTACTATTATATGAGGATTTTAGTAAACAGTAAAAGATACTATGCAAGTAAGGAAAGTTTCCAAAACTTCAATTTTCTGCAAGATCATTTCAAATTTAGTATTTGACTATATATAATATTTTCACGTCAAAGAACATAACATCAATAATAATTGCAAAGATATTTTTTCGTAGAACAGCGATAATATTAATTCGAAGAAAAAGTGTAGCTTGCCTGTGGGGTTACGCTAACTGAGTAGAGTTCATCTTTTGGAAAGAAGGAAAATAAAAAAGAAAGGAGTGCTTGACTCAAATCAATTGTATGGATTATGAAAAGAAAAACCTTTTTCATTCACAAAAAGTTAATATCTCACTGCTTATAAAACTATAAATCTCGATCTAACATATAAAGTATTTTTTAGACTAAAATTTATTATTTTATTAGTAACAGAATTACACGTTAAATAGGATTGTTCTTCTAAAAACCTTCACTTTCTTTTCCCTTTTCTGTAGTTTTGGTAATTATGATCTTAGGTGGTGGAAGTCTTTTATTTTAAATTTTGACTAGAATAGAGTTGGTAGAGTCGTTGTGGCAGATTCTGAGCTTTCAATGCGAGCTGATTTCTGTATCTCTCATGTTCGAGCAATTTAATGGACCGTTCAGGAAAAAAAAAACATGGATTAAAGAAGCACTGTGAGTAATAATAATAATAATAAATAAATAAATAAACAATAAAATTATAACCTGTTTGGTAAGTCAATTCAAACCACAGTTTAGACTACTTTTTTAGTTATAAATAGTGTAAAGCTCTTATACGTTATAGTAACAATAAAATAAAAATCGTTACAGTGTAAAGCTCTCACATGTTATAATAAAAACAGTTCTAACTATCTCATCAAACACCATATTAAAGAGTCACCAACGGCTAGTTTTGTAGCAAGTAATTGCTCAAAAAACCATAGGCAATATGAATCGAATCCCATTCTCTTACTTTTTTTTCATTTGCTTTTCTCCTTATAAATTACCATTGTCAGAATACAATCCTAAAGTACCAACAGCAAGACATGACGTTAGCCTTCATTTCTTTTGATCCTTTTTTTTTTTTTTTAATCGGCTGAAGCAAAAGATACCGCGAAGCACTAAGATGTAAAAGCGGTTCTTCACCCATAAAACCCCATTTGACATGCTTCTTACTTAAAATTCTCTCAAATTCCCCCACTAAGAAATCCATTTGGCTTTCCAATTATCTAGGAAATACCATCACATCCTTTCGAAGAAAAAAAAAAAAAAAAGAAATACCATCACATAAAATGCGTTAGGATTTTTTATTAAAAAAAAAAGGAAGGAAAGAAAAAAAATCTCAAATCGCTTTCATTGAAACATTTTGTCAAAACAGCTAAGGTACGTTATAGGCCACGAGCAATAAGGCCCAAGAGAGACATTTATGCAACGGCGTTGGGTTCTTCAGCTGTTCTGAACCAAAATTTCCACCTAGCCAACATCTGCCAAGAAACAAATTTAAGGGTTTTTGGCAAAAATGATCAAAACTAACTTTTTAGTTTAAAATACTGTAATGTGTGAAAGCTTTATAATGTAACAACTTTTTGCTTTTTATTATAACATATAAGAGCTTTATACTATTTGATAACCAAAAAGTTAGTTCTAACTATGCTTATCGGAAAGCTAAATACGTGAACTATATCTCTTTGTTTTTAACATATTGAACTTATTTTTCGAACTATATATTTCAAATAAAAAAATTCAAGCATTCACGTTTCGATCAAATGAACCAAACGGACCAGTACACTGTCACATTGATCTCCAAAACGTTTCAGTTTTGGGCTCTTAGGATGCTTTCTTGAAAGCTAAGTTCTGTCCTGCTCTGGCCTCCAAGTATGGAGCTTTATGGGGTTGTGTTGGAAATATTACATCATGTAGTGCCATTAATTATTTAAAAGAAATAGGAGTTTTCCGGTAAAGACTAAGTCATGGAAATTTAAGTTTTTGTAAAGGCGACTAGGGGATGCTATCAACTGTTCTCACTCATAAATGCGGAGTCTCTACCATGACAAACCAGCACTTTAGAGCAGAGAAAATAAGCCTCTCTTTTTTATCAAAGTGTTGGCACTTTAAATAATAAAACTTGTGGTCCCAATTCTCATCTTTTTCATTTTTATTTTTTTTAATTTTTTTACAGCATTACTAGCTTTCGGTTTGTATAAATGAGAATTGGATTCACCTCTCATTTTCACTTTTTAATTTTTTTTTTCCGTTGTTGGGATCCTACCATAAGTATCAACTTCAATGTGGGCACCAATTAGTACTTGTGGTGAAGAAAGACCAACATTTATTTATTTCCTTTCACTAATAAAAAATAATTGGAAATCCCCATCTGTCCAATTTTAATGCAACGGTTTGGCATTTTAATTAAAGAAAGGGAAAAAGAACGTATTCATAGCTTAAGTGAGCTATAGTCTTGATAAATGAGTGAGCTAAACAGTTGCTTTTGCTGCTTTGATTCCTCTTCCATTATTCAATGGAAAAGCATTAATACCATTGGATTGTTGGTTTGATGTTATGGTTTTGAATACGTCTTTCAAATTTGAATATGTGTCACGTGTACAAAATGGTATGGGTCAAGAAAATATTGATCTTTGATATAGTTTTCATACCTTCTTTATTACAGAAAAGGGCAGGTCTATAGGGAGGGGCGATTTTTTCCCTTTAACGGTGGTGTATAATCGGATGGCGGGGAATGGTTAGATTTGCAATGGGTCCCAATTAAATAGAGGTGCAACATTAGAAGTGCTACAGAGAAGGATAGCTCAGTGTGTCCTTTCATTCAATTTTTTTTTTAAGAAAAAGAAAAAGGACGGACGTGCAATGAAGGGCTCCTGCCCACGGGGGAGATGCAGAGAATTCAATCACCGTTGACGACATTCGTGAGGGAGAACAGTGGCATTCGTATGGATGAGCGAGAGGGAGTCGGTCGACAGAGAGGGATCTTGGCGGCGCAATCGAAGCTGTCGATTTCCTCATTGGGGACGTAGGACAGAGGATGGTCCGGGTGGGCTGGAATTTTTCTTCATGTATTACCGAAAGCCTCGTCGTGGGCAAAGATGCAGCCATCGAGGGATTTGGTGGCGGAGAGGAGGTAGGAGACAACGCAGTATTGTTTGAGTGGGTGGTTTTAATTCAACTCTATCCTCTTCCATTTTTGGTTGGGCTTTTGTGTGAAAGATACGTAAAAAAAAAAAAAAAATCAAGTTGTTGTTTGATATGTTTGATTATGAGTATTTTACTTTTAAGACAAGAGAGAGAGAGGACTCTTTTGTGTTGTTTGTCTTATTTTTTTCAAATGTGAGCACATTTTGTCAAGACTGTTTGACTAAAATCCAAGGAATCTTTGGATTTTACGTCACTGGTGAGGGGAAAATGCTCCCCTTACCATGGGCACACCCTTATAGAAATAGACAAAGAAAACACGTAGGGCAATGAAAAATAAAAGATACTAAAAAAACGTCTAAAGCCTTTCTTTTTCTTTTTCTTTCTCTTTTCCGTACCACATATACATAAAAACACACGTATTAGTTGTTGCAAGCATAGTTTAGATGTAAGGTCACACTTGATTCCATCTAAATACGAAGAGTTTGAATCCCTCTATTTTAAAGTTTTTAAAAAATGTAATAAACTCCATTTCAATTTTTTTAAAAAAAAAACATGTATTAAACAATATTTTTCTTAGCAAAAAAAACAAGGCCTTATTATTCTTTTTTCAGCCATCTTTTTTGTTATTTTTTCAGTAACCCTGATGATTCTTATTGGATAAGAGATTTATGAAATTACTGCCAAGTATAGTTTGCAATGTCGTTCTTATTAAATAGCAACAACCAAAGGTGAGTATTTGTTCATGTATTCCAGCCGCATTAAACATTTAGTTTGACTTTGGTTATATAATGACTATGTATATACGTATATATATTATATAAACATAGAATTTCAACTTTTCAAAAGACTTATTCTTTGTCAATTAATTTATTAGGAAACTTATGTAAGATATATATGAAAAAAAAGGCCTTATCCATACAGTTCTAAATCATCAATTATCACACATGAATTATAAAACTCAGGGGTCGTTTGGCATTGTTATTCTTGCAATCATGTGGACCATAAGCAAGTAGGCATTTGGTATATTTTTTTCAATGTTATTGTGGATATCAGAAGCAGAATCACATGTATTTAGTGAAACTATATAAAAATTTATTGTGGAGGTGTATGAGAACAAAAATAGACATAATTTACCATCATATTATATTTTTTAATTTTAATTTTAATTTAAGGTTGACATATGCAATAATTAAAAAATAAACAAATTTATTTTTAAATAATGGTATATATTTAGAAAGTAAAAAAAAAAAAACAACTCTTAAAAAAGATGACAACATTAAAAAAATTATGTTACAAATAAATTCTAAACTTTTGGTAGTTATTTTATTTTAATTTCCTATGAAAAAATGGATAGAAAACTATGTATTATTATTAAGATTAGTTTAGTAATTTTAATTATGACACTAAAAACTGTTGTAAAAAAGCAACCTATAACATGCTTATCAAATTTTCCTGCTAGGCAACAGTTTCTAAAAGCAACTCCATAAAAACAGGCTTACCAAACATTTTAAATTGCTATAGAAGGTTACAGATAATTAAAAAAGTTAAAAGCAGCCTCCAAAAGCATACCCTTACCAGAGTTGTCCGATAGAGTGATTCTCCTAGGAGAGAATTTTTTAAATTTATTAGCTTTTTTTTAATGACATTAAGAATGAAACATGGGAACGAAGAAGAAGAAGAATAAGAATAAGAAGATAGACTCACAATATTAAATAGCATGTTTGTTTTATTGGTTTAGTTAGTTTGGCTTAATCCGAGCGGGCATCATCGTTTGAATTGGTGTTTGGTTAAATATTTAATTTGAACTAAGTTGATAGTCCTACATGTATTGAACTGCTCAGCTTAAAATTCAAACGTCCTCCATTTCAACATTTCAAGCTATGATTGAATAGTGATTTTAATACTGTTATTTCTAATTATTTTTTAATTAAATAAATTCTTTTTACATATTTCATATTTATTTTCTAATTAAATAACTTTTTTATACTTTAAACTAGAAATATCAATATTTATCCAAACACAAGTTTAGTTCGAATTTTCTACTCAAATTAATATTGTAACCATGCATCCAAAAACCAGTTTGAATTATTGTTTAAACTACATAGTTTGAATTTTTCTATTCAAATAAAAAAAATCAAATCAGCATAATTCAAACTAACGATCCAAACATGGGAAACATTCCTCTATGTATCGCTTAGTTTACCGGAGAGATTAAAATTATAACCGAAAAATACTTCGAGCTCGTTTGGTTCGAGTATTTAAATAAAGTATTTGAATGAAGATTTAAATTTTTGTGAGAGAAAATAATGTAGCAAAATGATTCAAACCGTGATTCGAGTATCGAAACAAATGGGCCCTTCATTTACAGCATTTTATAGTAAATTATATTATACATTTTTATACCATTTTGTTTTTAGCTGTTTAGAATAAATGGTATCTCGTTTTAATTGGCTAAATCTTTAACATGTATTCCGATATTATTTGTATTTCAATATTTATAAATGACATTGATAATACAATGTATCGATAAAGACAAGTTAATATTACATGGTTTAAAAAAAAAGAATAATTGATAAAATTGTCTCTTTACATGGTTAAAATGGAGAAACAAAATATATCCTTTGGGATATAATAAGTACAACGATTGAAAAAAATATATAGACTGTTTTTGTCACTTTTTTTTTTTCTACAAAACCTAAACTTATATGTCAAGACTTAAGACTTGAATAGAATAATTCACACTGTACAATATTAGTGGTTTGCTGTTGTTCAAAAGATTTCTCCAACCACATTTTGTGATTCAATGAAAATTTTAATAAAGGATTAATTACAAAAATTTCCTCTGAATTATAGCCTTTGTAACACTTTACTCTATGAACTTTAAAATGTACAATATTTTAATGAAGTTTTTTTTTTCTTCTTTTTTTAATAAATAAGATTTCATTTCAATCAAGAAAGCAATACAAATGTGATTGATGCTAAACTACAAGGCATGACACACAATAGAAGCCGAAATCATCCCTACGATCAAATCACATATAAGTCAAAGGGAGGGGTGTATATAAGAGGCGCGACTGAACAAGAAGGCCCGGATATATGGAGCACCTTTGCACGCGAACAAAGAGCACGTATTACACTCGTTAAAAGGCCTACAACAGTTAATGGATAAAACAACTAAAGGACCACGACAATGTAGCCCAAAGGCCACAAACATAGAGAAAGCCAAATACTCCATAAACAAACTCTTAGAGGAAGGACACAAAAAAAAAAAAAAAAAGACCATTTCTATTATTACAAAGAAACACTAAAAAAACAAACTCAAACATAAACATAGAGGCGGAAGAAACATCATGCTCCTATTGAAAATACTAAACAAAGCCGAAACAGACCAAGAATAGAAGGCAAAAACACCGACAGCCCAACAAACAGGATCGAAACACCACCACCACAATCCAGGAGCAGCAAACCAGCCGAAGACACCGCCACAAAGACACCATCGGAACTCCCTCATTCACAGTCAACGCACTGTAAAGGAGAAGGCCAAAACCATCGCGAGAGACACCGGAAAACGGAGATCCAGAATCCACGGCTCCCATCACCACCACTGTAAGGATCAAATGAATTGTTACTTGACAAATTAGGGTAAAATGAAGTACATATCATTCACTTCACCACTGTAATGCATAGCTAGTAGCATATTCAGCAAGTTCTTTAAAACAATTTAATAGGTTATTTAATTCATCGGTTGAAACTAAAAAAATTTAATTTGAACCAATTTTATTACATTATTTTCTTTATACAAAATTTTTAAACTATTACATTTTTTTGTCTTTCTTGAATAGAAAAAAAGGCATTGTGCGTAATCAGTCGCGTCATGTGTGTACTTCCTTTGAAGTTTGATCAACATCTTATTTTAGAATAAAAGCCAGCTCTTTCTGAATACATAGATCTGCTATATTTATGCACAATCGGCAGCACGGTTCCGCAGCCTCGGTGGTATTTTTAAAACTGGAGAAAGATTTAATATGTCTTCTTTTAGTCAAAAACAAATTCATATTCTGTGTTCACAGCAAGCAATTAATGGTTTCTATTTTTTTTTTTAATAAAAAGGTGCAGATCATTGAGAATTGACTTAGAAGCCTCGAGAGGGATCTTACAACGAAAAGCATTAGTCTGTGTGATATTATCAATTGTATTAACTATTATTTATCATGCAACATTACTAATTACTGTAGAACGTCACAAACTTCTCTACTTTCATCTGTTTCAAAGAGACAAAGAAGAATTAATAGATTCAATGCTAGTAATTGCTCGTTTTAGATTTTGTTTAAGCAAGCATATACAACTTAGAAAGGAAAGGCTAAATGAAGGCTTTTTTTTTTTTTAAGGGAATGACGGATATATATATATATATATATATATATATATTATTATACTACATAGTTTTTCTTCTTTTTTTTTTAAGAAATCTTTACGTTTGAAAAAATTGTTTTGATTTCATGTCTTGACGCACTTTATAAATTAAACAAAAAGAGAAATGGGAAAAAAAAGAAACCTTTACGTAGACCAAATGTATTTATAAAACATATTTTTTCTTGATGAAAATTTATAAAAAAAATATTTAAATATTGAAAAAACATAAAATTCAATATTTTTTAATTTTATGTTATGTCTGAGTTTTAAAAATATATATATTTACAAGATTTTTCACAACTAGTTGGAGGTTTTTTTCCTGTGTCTTTCTGCCTTATTTTGTTCATTCACAAAGTGCACGAGTGATGAAATTTAATTTTTTTAATCCAAAGAATGTCTTTGTGTTTTGAAATAAAAAGATGATTTGAGAGAAAAATGTAAAACTTGTAAGTATACAATTAACTTTTTTTTTAACAGCATCAGGTCAATAATTACTTGTATATTATATTTACTAAAAGGTTATTATTATATATAAGCTAATAATCTATGGTAATTGCTCTAAGAATTTAAATACTATGAAGTAAAAAATAATAACAAGCTAATACGTTATTTCTTAATGCCGCATAAAAAATTAACTCGCCGGACAATAGGGAGTCGTATTGCTTGACTACCATGAACAACATATAAATTTAAAATTTAAGAATATACCGAATGTAAATGCAAGTGCTAATGTTAATACTATATTTGGCACAAAAGTATGAAATAATATATTTGATTTATTAGTTTAATTAGTGATTTTTATGTATAATTTAAATGTTATATCTATCTTTTATTATAAAAATTATTATTATGTTTTGGAAGTAAAGAGTAGTATCGGCCTTAGAGCTCTAGGTAGAAAAGAGGGAAAAGAGAAAAGTCTAAAGGGAGTGGGACGAGAGTGTTCTAGGATCGCCTATAGGTGCATAGCCAAGCCTCCGACCCTAAAAGTGTCTCCAAGTTTGCTTGACATTGGACTTTTTGCTATTGATTTGAAGCGTTGTATTGGTGCATCTAACGTTTAGTGGCCGGTGGTTTGACATATGTGGTGGTGGCAGTGTGGCTCTTTGGTGACAACGGTGGTGGTGCCTGGGGTTTATCTGCCGCAACACATGGCGATGCTCTGACTACATCATGCAACTCTTGGATCCCATGCCTTTCTCTGTGGATCTTTCGTCGATTGTCCAATTGCCAAAGGGTTTATCAATGGTTCTCAGAATTTTTCTGTTGCCTTTTTTTATGTTGCGGTTTATAATAATATTTTTATCATTATTTGGTAGTGTGTTTGTCTTATTTTTTAGTGTTTGGTTATGTTTTTAGGACACTAGATTTGTTTCTTAGCAATATTTTGTATAGCTTTAATTCTATGTGCCTCTTGATTTCGGTATATCAAAGTTTTCCATTGATTGTCTAAATTCAAAAAGCTATGTGTGTGCTCGATTATTTGGGTACCTATTTCGTTATTTGATTTTGGGAAAGGTGCATGTCCACTCCACTTAAGCGTTTTATTCGCGTTTGCTGATAGTACCTATTGCCTATCCCATCGTGGTTTCTTGTAGTTTTAAGGTCATATGACTCAATATTGGTGCTTGTATTTCATTCATTTGGATATATTCTCCTTTTCAAAAAAAAAAAAAAAAAAAAAAAAGCTTTGAAAGTTGTGACTTGTAAAAGGTGTAAAGTTCGAATCCTCGTCATAAATTCAGAAAAGGTGTAAAGTTTGTTTAGTACGTCGATTTGAAATGGTATGCTTTGAAATTTATGGTTTAAATTGGTAGTTTTAAACCTCTGTGGTTTAAAGGATAATTTTGAAAAGGCATTTGAAATGTATGTAGTATTTGAAAAAAAAAAAACTAGTAATTACTAAGTATTATTAGTGAAGGATCTTTATATATCTTCACCATTAAGATCATAAGGAACTAAGAGTTTAGAATATATATATATGTGTGTGTATGCGTGCGCGCGCGCGTGCTCGTGCAATATCATGTTAGATTGTCAGGAACAATGTCAAAAGGACAAGCGCAGTAATACTATGCATATGGAGCGAGCTTAGATATAACTGTAAACTTTAAGCTAGAAAGCTTAACGGTAAACCGAGATAGTAGATAAGAAGTTGAATGATTATAGAGGAATGAGAGAGTTTAAGGAAATGGTTGACTTGAAACAAATCAATAGATCCTTAACTGTCCAAGCAGAATTTCGACTCGATAGTCAAGTACTCGTTCAATTATGTCCAATAGGATTCAAGTGATTAAGTTAAGGGTTTTTCTTGAAAGCTCAATTACTTATTGTACGTAAAGATTCGTGAAATTTTAGCCTAAATTCCACGACTCTATAATTAGAGTAAATTTGATAGTATACAATGCCATAAGTACTATGATATATTATCATATAAATCAGTTTGAGATCAAAAAGCCTTCTATCTCAAAGTGGAGATGAGGGAGTTCATCAACAAGAAACTTGAAATTCAATAGATAGAATTTCAAATACAATACTGCATTAGCAGTATACAAATAGACACTCTAAGCAGCTACACAAAATTAATTAGCTCTCCTTTAATTTAGAGAGTTTCATGTTAGTGACATCAAGGAATTAGTGTTTCAAGTGTTATGAAGTTGGTCAATGCTTGTGATAACTAAGAAAACCCTAGAAATTAATGTTGAAATTTAAATACTAAAGTAGAAGAATTTTTCTGGAAAATTCCATGTCATGTTTTATGATTGGAGAAAATGTGAAATTTTAAAATAAATTACAAAACTCTATATTAAGTATTAAAGCTAGATTTCATGGCTCATCCAAGTAAAATAATTTAGTTTATGATTTTACGTTGTGATTTAAAGTGGAGGAAAATTCAAACCGTAAATTAACTTAAAAAATCAATTTTTGAGAATTTCAACTACAGTATGGTGTTAGTACTATTTAGAGAAACATTGTGATACACAAAATGTCCTTAATTGCCTATTAGTTAGTAATCAAAGTTACTCAAATAACATTTTCGATTGCTATCTAGACTTGAGAATTGACGCAGTTAAAAACTGTCAATTCCGACACAAGGGCAGGAAAATTAAGTTTAGATTTTATTTAGCCTAGAAATAGTTTTAAGATCCACAATGGTCCAACTTTAGCATGCGATTAAGAATTTATATCATTATTGACAAATTTAGAGGTTAGTGTAGACTGTGATAAGCGAGATTAGAGAATTTGATGAAAACAAAAAATTCCCTGTTAGCTAGCTAGTTAGTACAACCGAACAAGACAAGACCTGGCTCCACAATTTAAAGAATTTTGTGGGTAAAGTATAGGGACAGGGAGCAAAGACTTGACCATGAATAGCATAAAAAGAAAAAGGCATCCTAGACCACTTATTATTCAGCTATGTTCAAGATGAAAGTAAGAAACCTATCTGCAACACTTGATGAACAGTGGCAAGCGGCGGACGCATAGTGGAGATAGGAATGGATATCGTTTACGCAAATGTAATTTCCGCAGTATGATTTCAATAAATTATGTATAAATGTTCAAGTAGTACTACAAAAGCATGTTGCTGAAGACCGAGGTTGTAGTTATAGGACTTTATACTAATATGTTGCAACAGACATTGCAACAAATATACGTAAATTTCACATAAGATAATTATTGTGATATTTAATTGTAGAAATATTTTAAAAAGTTTTATCTTAAATTAAGAAATATTTTAAAAGAAATTGTTACAATAAATTATTATTACGATTTAAAAAATTATTTCACAAATCTAAGTATTTTAAAGTAAGATATGTTTATGTATAAGATTATTTAGTTAAATAACGGTCAAATAAGTAAGGTCATTACAATGTAAATGATTAAAATAAACATAAAAAGCCATATTAAAAAATTAGTGTTTTGAAAATTATGGTTAAAAAAAGAAAATGAGAATGAGAATGGTTTTTACTATAGAAAATGGTTCAAAACTGTTAGAACTTAAAGAAATAGTCAAATTCTCAAAACTGATAGTATGGTTCGTTTTAAATTATCTTTACTGTTTTAAACGATTTGAAACTTATGCCTACTAAATGCTTGAAAATGTAGACCCATAGGTTTAAAACTACTCAAAAGATTTTAAATAGGCAAACTAGATGGCGCATAAACTTTGAAATGCAAAATAATTTAAAAATTCAAATGGTGATTAAATACGAAAATTTGACATATACCATATTTAGCGTAAATTTTATCATCAAGTATAACTTATTTAATTTTAATATAAAATAACATTGTACAACGTATATTTATTTTATTCAAATATTAAACTTTAGCATTGACCCACCAAATCGAAATTATTTTGGAGATCTTCTCAAATGAAAAAAAGAGAAGAGGAAAGGGTCAGTAATCACAACAATGGGTTCATCAATTCTGGTCCCACATTTTACGTTGGGTTGGAAAACCCAAAACATAAGGGCCTCGGATAGTCACTCAGTTGGGCCTTCTTCGAAGGTTAATATTAAAAGGTTAATGAGATAATTAACTTAATTATATTTATTGAATTAAAATATGACTCTAACTTATAAAAATTTATTAAATTTATTTATATATAATTATATAGTACAATATATAATATCATTAAGATAATTACTATATCATTAAGAATATTGTTTAAAATATTTTAAATAAGATGTTAGATTTTAATTTTATAACAATAATTGAAACACGTATTATAATTTTTTAAATATTGAAAAGGTTGACCTCAAAACCAAGTTGGCCAAACTTTCGACGTAGCTCTTCCTAAAAACAATTAGCCTACTCATAGGGAAATTATGATAAGAGAGTTTTATTTAATAGTAAAAAAATAGCATCCCAAATAGAATAGTACAAAGACACTTAAAAAACCATGTTTATTCATGACATAATTAAAAAATCGTATTAAACTATCATTTATAATGCTTGTTCAAGTTATACTTAAACATGTGTAATATTCCTAAAAAATAAGTTTCAAAGATAATATTTATGATACTTCCCTACTATTATATGAGGATTTTAGTAAACAGTAAAAGATATTATGCAAGTAAGGAAAGTTTCTAAAACTTCAATTTTCTGCAAGATCATTTCAAATTTAGTATTTGACTATATATGATATTTTCACGTCAAAGAACATAACATCAATATTATGGTGTTTCCGACCATGAAAGTTGTCAATAATAATTGCAAAGATATTTTTTGGTAGAACAGCGATAATAATAATTCGAAGAAAAAGTGTCGCTTGCCTGTGGGGTTACACTAACTGAGTAGAGTTCATATTTTGGAAAGATAGAAAATAAAAAAGAAAGGAGTGCTTGACTCAAATCAATTGTATGGATTATGAAAAGAAAAACCTTTTTCATTCACAAAAAGTTAATATCTGACTACTTGCAAAACTATCGGTCTCGATCTAACATATAAAGTATTTTTTAGACTAAAATTTATTATTTTATTAATAATATGATTGCACATTAAATAGAATTGTTCTTCTAAAAGCCTTCACTTTCTTTCCCTTTTTTGTAGTTTTGGCAATTATGATCTTAGGTGGTGGAAGTCTTTTATTTTAAATTTTGACTAGAATAGAGTTGGTAGAGTCGTTGTGGCAGATTCTGAGCTTTCAATGCGAGCTGATTTCTGTATCTCTGATGTTCGAGCAATTTAATGGACCGTTCAGGAAAAAAAAAACATGGATTAAAGAAGCTCTGTGAGTAATAATAATAAATAAATAAATAAATAAGTAATAAAATTATAGCTTATTTGGTAAGTCAATTCAGACCACAATTTAGATTACTTTTTTAGTTATAAACCGTGTAAAGCTCTCATACGTTATAGTAATAATAAAATAAAAATCGTTACAGTGTAAAGCTCTCATATATTATAATAAAAACAGTTCTAACATCTTACCAAACATCGTATTAAAGAGTCACCAACGACTAGTTTTGTAGCAAGTAATTGCTCAAAAAACCATAGGCAATATGAATCGAATCCCCTTCTCTTACTTTTTTTTCATTTGCTTTTCTCCTTATAAATTACCATTGTCAGATTACAATCCTAAAGTACCAACAGCAAGACATGACGTTAGCCTTCATTTCTTTTGATCCTTTTTTTTTTTGGTTAATGGGCTGAAGCAAAAGATACCGCGAAGCACTAAGATGTAAAAGCGGTTCTTCACCCATAAAACCCCATTTGACATGCTTCTTACTTAAAATTCTCTCAAATTCCCCCACTAAGAAATCCATTTGGCTTTCCAATTATCTAGGAAATACCATCACATCCTTTCGAAGAAAAAAAAAAGAAAAAGAAATACCATCACATAAAATGCGTTAGGATTTTTTATTCAAACAAAAGGAAGGAAAGAAAAAAAATCTCAACTCGCTTTCATTGAAACATTTTGTCAAAACAGCTAAGTGTCACGTCCTAAAAGAGCTCTTATTGAGAGGTGGGCAGCCCAGGACTTAAGTACTGCTTTTTGGTCCTTTACCTAGCCGATGTGGGACTTTTTGGATGTTACATCCTCCTCCACCCAATCACGTGACGCCCCCGTCACGAATCGGCTCCCCTGAGGGTCCCACTGGTACCCCGCTCTGATACCACTTGTCACGTCCCAAAAGAGCTCTTTTAGGACGTGACAAGTGGTATCAGAGCGGGGTACTGCCTGCCTGTTGTGTGGATTCTCCATGGTCCAGTGGGACCCTCAGGGGAGCCGATCCGTGACGGGGGCGTCACGTGATTGGGTGGAGGAGGGTGTAACATCCAAAAAGTCCCACATCGGCTAGGTAAAGGACCGAAAAGCAGTACTTAAGTCCTGGGCTGCCCACCTCTCAATAAGAGCTCTTTTAGGACGTGACATAAGGCACGTTATAGGCCACGAGCAATAAGGCCCAAGAGAGGCATTTATGCAACGGCGTTTGGTTCTTCAGCTGTTCTGAACCAAAATTTCCACCTAGCCAACGTCTGCCAAGAAACAAATTTAAGGGTGTTTTGGCAAAAATGATCAAAATTAACTCTTTAGTTTAAAACACCGTAATGCGTGAGAGCTTTATAATGTAGCAACTTTTTACTTTTTATTATAACATACGAGAGCTTTACACTATTTGATAACCAAAAAGTTAGTTCTAACTATGCTTATCAGAAAGCTAAATACGTGAACTATATCTCTTTGTTTTTAACATTTTGAACTTATTTTCCGAACTATATATTTCAAATAAAAAAATTCAAGCATTCACATTTCGATCAAATGAACCAAACGGACCAGTGCACTGTCACATTGATCTCCAAAACGTTTCAGTTTTGGGCTCTTAGGATGCTTTCTTGAAAGCTAAGTTCTGTCCTGTTCTGGCCTCCAAGTATGGAGCTTTATGGGGTTGTGTTGGAAATATTACATCATGTAGTGCCATTAATTATTTAAAAGAAATAGGAGTTTTCCGGTAAAGACTAAGCCATGGAAATTTAAGTTTTTGTAAAGGTGACTAGGGGATGCTATCAACCGTTCTCACTCATAAATGCGGAGTCTCTACCATGACAAACCAGCACTTTAGAGCAGAGAAAATAAGCCTCTCTTTTTTATCAAAGTGTTGGCACTTTAAATAATAAAACTTGTGGTTCGAATCCCACCTTTTTCATTTTTTTTTTATTTTTTTACAGCATTACTAGCTTTCGGTTTGTATAAATGAGAATTGGATTCACCTCTCATTTTCACTTTTTAATTTTTTTTTTTTTCCGTTGTTGGGATCCTACCATAAGTATCAACTTCAATGTGGGCACCAATTAGTACTTGTGGTGAAGAAAGACCAACATTTATTTATTTCCTTTCACTAATAAAAAATAATTGGAAATCCCCATCTGTCCAATTTTAATGCAACGGTTTGGCATTTTAATTAAAGAAAGGGAAAAAGAACGTATTCATAGCTTAAGTGAGCTATAGTTTTGATAAATGAGTGAGCTAAATAGTTGCTTTTGCTGCTTTGATTCCTCTTCCATTATTCAATGGAAAAGCATTAATACCATTGGATTGTTGGTTTGATGTTATGGTTTTGAATACGTCTTTCAAATTTGAATATGTGTCACGTGTACAAAATGGTATGGGTCAAGAAAATATTGATCTTTGATATACTTTTCATACCTTCTTTATTACAGAAAAGGGCAGGTCTATAGGGAGGGGCGATTTTTTCCCTTTACCGGTGGTGTATAATCGGATGGCGGGGAATGGTTAGATTTGCAATGGGTCCCAATTAAATAGAGGTGCAACATTAGAAGTGCTACAGAGAAGGATAGCTCAGTGTGTCCTTTCATTCAATTTTTTTTTTAAGAAAAAGAAAAAGGACGGACGTGCAATGAAGGGCTCCTGCCCACGGGGGAGATGCAGAGAATTCAATCACCGTTGACGACATTCGTGAGGGAGAACAGTGGCATTCGTATGGATGAGCGAGAGGGAGTCGGTCGACAGAGAGGGATCTTGGCGGCGCAATCGAAGCTGTCGATTTCCTCATTGGGGACGTAGGACAGAGGATGGTCCCGGGTGGGCTGGAATTTTTCATCATGAATTTTCGAAAGCCTCGTCGTGGGCAAAGATGCAGCCATCGAGGGATTTGGTGGCGGAGAGGAGGTAGGAGACAACGCAGTATTGTTTGAGTGGGTGGTTTTAATTCAACTCTATCCTCTTCCATTTTTGGTCGGGCTTTCATGTGAAAGATATGTAAAAAGAAAATAAATCAGTTTGATATGTTTGATTATGAGTATTTTTCTTTTAAGAGAAGAGAGAGAGAGAGGACTCTTTTGTGTTTTTTGTCTTATTTTTTTCAAATGTGAGCTCATTTTGTTAAGACCGTTTGACTAAAATCCAAGGAATCTTTGGATTTTACGTCACTGGTGAGGGGAAAATGCGCCCCTTACCATGGGCACACCCTTATAGAAATAGACAAAGAAAACACGTAGGGCAATGAAAAATAAAAGATACTAAAAAAACGTCTAAAGCGTTTCTTTTTCTTTTTCTTTTTCTTTCTCTTTTCCGTACCATATATGCATAAAAACACACGTATTAGTAGTTGCAAGCATAATTTAGATGTAGGGTCACACTTGACTCCATCTCGATACGAAGAGTTTGAATCCCTCTATTTCAAAGTTTAAAAAAAATATAATAAACTCTATTTCAAAATTAAAAAAAAAACATGTATTAAACAATATTTTTCTTAGAAAAAAAAAAACCTTATTATTCTTTTTTCTGCCATCTTTTTTGTTATTTTTTCAGTAACCCTGATGATTCTTATTGGATAAGAGATTTATGAAATTACTGCCAAGTATAGTTTGCAATGTCGTTCTTATTAAATAGCAACAACCAAAGGTGAGTATTTGTTCATGTATTCCAGCCGCTTTAAACGTTTAGTTTCTCTTTGGTTATATAATAACTATATATATACGTATATATATTATATAAACATAGAATTTCAACTTTTCAAAAGACTTATTCTTTGTCAATTAATTTATTGGGAAACTTATGTAAGATATATATGAGAAAAAAGGCCTTATCCATGATAGACAGTTCTAAATCGTCAATTATCACACATGAATTATAAAACTCAGGGCTAGTTTGGAATTGTCATTCTTGCAATCATGTGGACAATAAGCAAGTAGGCATTTGGTATTTTTTTTTTTTTCAATGTTATTGTGGATATCAGAAGTTATAAAAATTTATTGTGGAGGTGTATGATAACAAAAATAGACATAATTTACCAATCATATTATATTTTTTATTTTTATTTTAATTTGAGGTTGACATATGCAATAATTAAAAAATAAACAAATTTATTTTTAAATAATGGTATATATTTAGAAAGTAAAAAAAAAAAAATCTAAAAAAAGAGCACAACATTAAAAAAAATTATGTTACAAATAAATTTTAAACTTTTGGTAGTTATTTTATTTTAATTTCCTATGAAAAAATGGATAGAAAACTATGTATTATTATTAAGATTAGTTTAGTAATTTTAATTATGACACCAAAAGCTGTTGTAAAAAAGCAACCTATAACATGCTTATCAAATTTTCCTGCTAGGCAACAGTTTCTAAAAGCAACTTCATAAAAACAGGCTTACCAAACATTTTAAATTGCTATAGAAGGTTACAAATAATTAAAAAAGTTAAAAGCAGCCTCCAAAAGCATACCCTTACTAGAGTTGTCCGATAGAGTGATTTTTCTCCTAGGAGAGAATTTTTTAAATTTATTAGTTTTTTTTTTTAATGACATTAACAATGAAACATGGGAACGAAGAAGAAGAAGAATAAGAAGATAGACTCACAATATTAAATAGCGTGTTTGTTTTATTGGTTTAGTTAGTTTGGCTTAATCCGAGAGGGCATCATTGTTCGAATTGGTGTTTGGTTAAATATTTAATTTGAACTAAATTGATAGTCCTACATGTATTGAATTGCTCAGCTTAGAATTCAAACGTCCTCCATTTCGACATTTCAAGCTATGATTGAATAGTGATTTTAATACTGTTATTTCTAATTATTTTTTAATTAAATAAATTCTTTTTACATATTTCATATTTATTTTCTAATTAAATAAATTTTTCATACTTTAAACTAGAAATATCAATATTTATCCAAACACAAGTTTAGTTCGAATTTCCTACTCAAATTAATACTGTAACCATGCATCCAAAAACCAGTTTGAATTATTGTTTAAACTACATAGTTTGAATTTTTCTATTCAAAAAAAAAAAAATCAAATCAGCATAATTCAAACTAACGATTTAAACATGAGAAACATTCCTCTATGTATCGCTTAGTTTACCGGAGAGATTAAAATTATAACCGAAAAATACTTCATTTACAGCATTTTATAGTAAATTATATTATACATTTTTATACCATCTTGTTTTTAGCTGTTTAGAATAAATAGTATCTCGTTTTAATTTGCTAAATCTTTAACATGTATTCCGATATTATTTGTATTTCAATATTTATAAATGACATTGATAATACAATGTATCGATAAAGACAAGTTAATATTACATGGTTAAAAAAAAAAAGAATAATTGATAAAATTGTCTCTTTACATGGTTAAAATGGAGAAACAAAATATATCCTTTGGGATATAATAAGTACAACGATTGAAAAAAATAAATAGACTGTTTTTGTCACTTTTTTTTTTTCTACAAAACCTAAACTTTTATGTCAAGACTTAAGACTTGAATAGAATAATTCACACTGTACAATATTAGTGGTTTGTTGTGGTTCAAAAGATTTCTCCAACCACATTTTGTGATTCAATGAAAATTTTAATAAATGATTAATTACAAAAATTTCCTTTGAATTATAGCCTTTGTAACATTTTACTCCATAAACTTTAAAACGTAACATCTATTGCTCCTGAAGTATAAACTGTTAACAAATATAGTCATTCTGACAGCAAATTAACAAATAATTATAAAATTAAGGGTATTTTAGTAATTCTGGTTATAAAACTAACCATAAAAATTAAAAAAATAATAAAAATAATATTTATTGATGATTTAAAAAATAAAAAATAATTAAAAATAAAAGTAGCATTTATTGATGATATACCAAAATTTTCTTCCAATTTTATTTTCTTCACACCCAAAAAGTATTTTAAAATTTTAAGAATTATATGCTAGTAAAATGAAAAAAAAAATATAACATAAATATATTCCATATAGCAAAAAATATAACACAGAGTTTTTAAAAAGAAAAAACTCTGACAGTATTAATAAAATTTCTTTTATATTTTTAAAGGTTTTATTAGTATTTTTACCTTTTAAAATTTCAAAATACTTTTTTGGGTAAACTAATGTAGATAAAATTTTTTAAAATTTTTCAGTATATAAAAAAAAAGTTCTAAATAGTAATATGTTTTTATTTTTTTATTTTTAATCATCAATAAATACTGTTTTTTACTATAATTATAATTTATTATTTTTTATAACTAAAATTATCAAAATATTAATAATTTTAAAATTATTTAACAATTTGTCGTTAAAATTATAAGTGAAAGACTGTTTTGGTTAATGCAATTATCATCCCATAATATTCGGTAACCGGAGTCAGCCTCAAGTGGCTTTGCAAGTCAATGAGAAAATTTGAACCTTTTTTTATTTTTTTTTTTACTATTTCTCTCTTCCACGCACAAACAGTGCCCCACCCACCCATGTTGTCCAAAATTCCAAACTCCTCCAATGGCTTCTTACCAGCTGGCTTTCCTATTTTCTCAAGCCCACACACTCTATAAGAGCGTGGTCCTTTTTTTGGTAATTTTTATAAATATTATATTTAAATATTTATTTTTTATAAATATCACGTCATAGCTTAATATATAATATAAATAATAATATAACATAATTTTTTTTTAAATATGACATAAATAAACATAATTTTTAAAAGTATAGCATAACTATAATTTTTTTTTTATCTATTTTTTGTGTCATTAACTTTAGTACTTAAAAGTTACACATTTAATGAATAAAGCAATCATGTGTAATAACAATAAAATTTCTAAATTTGTGCAGATGATCTGGAAGATTAAATGTGGAATGCGCCGTTCACTTTTCTGATTGGAATTCAAAGCTTTAAATTTACTGCTAAATTCTTGTTGTAAGGTACTATTACTATTTATTGGTAATGTATTTAAAGACTATATTTGTTAGCATTTATTTATGAAATGATACATACTGAGAAAAAGAAATTAGAACCTATTTTAAATTCTTAGTCCTCTAATTCATTTAAGCAATACTGTCTCAAATGGCTTGGCATAGAATCCAACAATGTTTGTGAAAGTTCCAATGCAAATAATTTATCATAATCCTAATGCAAAATTGGCTTTTAGACCATAAAAAGGCCGCTAATGGCCGCTAAACTTTTATACGAGAAAAAGTAAATACTACAAGAAATTTGCCTCCAACATAATGCCCATTTGATCAACTCAATACCAATCAAAATGCTTAAATTAGAATTCAATTAGACCCTCAAAAGTTAAAAATTAAAACTTTGATTACAAATTGTTTTAAGTTTAGTTAAATTATCATAATTTTGTATGTTTGATGAGATTTAACAGTTTAAAAGTGTGTCATATCAATAAAATTTGTATTATCCTTTAGCACTTAAAAACTTGTGATTGATTCATTGCAAACAACTGACACTAATTAAAATAAGCTCAATTGTCTAAAAGCATAAAACAAAAGAAAACATACAAATCACCTCTGATGGTGGTGGCATGACAACAAGAGAATAACATATTATGGTTCTATTTTCTATTATCCACGAATTGATTTTCCTCGTCCCTAGTGTGGGTGCAATTATGCCTCTCAATGAGTTTGCAAAATATGGCTTACGCTGTTGCGACTTGGACTGCTTAAATGCTAGTAAACGAAAGTATAAGTCTTCATTGTTGTTTATACTTGTGATCTCAGTAGATTTCTTTGGACGTAAAGATACCACTGATCTATTTTTTGACAATTTTTTATGATGAAAATTAATACAACCTTGCTTCACTATTAAAGCATGAGTGTTTTAGCCATTGAATTTATTTTTTAATAGTTTGATCCCCGATTGAAGGAAGTTCTGTATCACACGGTGTAACTTTTTAGGAAGTTCTGTATCACACGGTGTAACTTTTTAACATGTAAAGTCACAAATTGACAGAAATTCTAATCTAACGACTAAAATATATTTTTCTACTCGTGAAAGAGAATAGCTTTATCCACTATAAGAATTCTTTTTTTAAAAAAAGAGAAATTATTTTCCATCGGTCATAAACGAGTAATCCTATTCAACCTGATACTATTAATAAAATAATTAGACTTAAACTAAAAAATATAATATATATTAAACTGTGACTTATAGTTTTGTGAATAAAGAATTTATAACTCTATGGGTATAAAAATAATTTTTGGTCACAAAATTCTCTAGAGGCAAATAAAACAAGGAAGGGCGCGTGTGGAACGCGGCATTTAGAGAGCGTGAAGAATATCTACCCCGAGTGCCCACCCCAAAAGTCCCCACACCAAAAAATTTCTTACCAAACCAAAGCCCCAAAGCAAAGCAAAGAAAAAAGAAAAACAAAACAAAACGCAGCACAGAAGACGGAGAGAAAAAAAAGAGAAGAGAGAAGAGTCTCTCATCTCATCCCACCGCATCTAATCTTAGACTAAAATCTCTCTCTCTTCGAATCAGAACTCAGAAGTAAGACCAGACCAGACCAGACCCATCAATGGAAACCTCACCAAAATATCACCACCAATTAAGCCCAACAACAACAACAGCAACAATTCCATTACCACCTTCATCTTCTTCTTCCTCTCTCCTCCCTTCCCCCAATAGCCACAGCACCACAACCACCGCCACCAGTACCAACAGCTCCACCAACAGCAACGCCGTCCACCACCACAGCCACCCTCATCCCCAGACCCCCAAACCCATCCCCACCACCAGATCCGAATCCGCCAACCCTTACCCGACCACTTTCGTCCAGGCCGACACGTCCTCCTTCAAGCAGGTCGTCCAGATGCTCACCGGTTCCTCCGAAACAGCCAAGCACGCCTCCACCGCAGCCAACAATTCGTCTTCCTCCAAACCCGGATCCGACCCGGTGTCAAGGTCCTCCGCCACCCACATCCCGCCGGTCAAGCCCAAGTCCGGATTCAAGCTCTACGAGCGGCGCAACTCCCTCAAGAACCTCAAGATCAACCCTCTCATCCCGGCCTTCGCCGCCAATTCCTCGGGCTTCTCGCCGAGGAAGCCCGAGATTCTCTCCCCGAGCATTCTGGACTTCCCGGCTCTCGTCCTCAGCCCGGTCACACCCCTTATACCCGACCCGTTCGACCGATCCGCAGGGTCAGGGCGGGCCGGTCTGGACAAGGCGGCGGAGGAGAAGGCGATTAAGGAGAAGGGGTTTTACTTGCACCCGTCGCCGGCGACCACGCCGAGGGACGCTGAGCCGAGGCTCCTCCCGTTGTTCCCCACGACGTCGCCTAGGGCTTCTTCAGGTTCTTCTTTGTCTTCTTGAATAACACTCAATAACTACGTTTGGGTTTTTTTCTTTTTCTTTTTTCTTTTTCTTAATTTTGGTGTAATATTTCATATATGCTCTTGTTGGCATTGATAAAACCACCACCACCTTCTAAAAAAAACAATTTGTAATGCGATATTTGCAGAGAATGAGAGAATCTTGCTTCCAAATTGTAGAATTTAATTTTTATTATTATTATTTTTTGCTTTGTTTCTTGGGCATGTGATGTGAATTGTCATTGTTGATGTGTTTGGCTGCTAAGATAATTTGAGGGAAAGGTAGGAACAAAAAAAGGGTAAGTTTCAATCTGACACAAACGCACTATCTGAATTTGGAGACATGAGTGGTTGATTCCTCTGTCAATGGATGGTAAAAAGTAAGCTTTAATTACAAATTAGTGGTGTAACTTTTGAGCTTAAAACTTGGATTTTTTTTTTATTTTCTCTTGTGTGTTAAATTTCTGATAATCTAAAGTCGCCATCTTTGTTCGGTCTGACTTTGCCATTTTTTTTATCCACTTTCTTTTCTTTTTCTCTGCTTAAAAAAATATCTATCCATCGAAGGGTAAGACGTTGAAAATCGAAAACCCCCCCAAAAAAAAAAAAAGACTTTATTGATCACCTCAAATTTGCATGGGAGAATCAAATTTTTTTTTTTAAAGAAAACTAATTTTAGAAGCACATTTGCGCAACTGATATTTGTGTGTACACACCCTTTTCTTTATTTGTTTCTTAAGAAAATAAAAGCAAGAAATCAGAGTACGGGATCCCCATTCAATTCCAGTGCTTTTTAGGCATTAATTAAGCATTGCAAGAAATGCAGATGAATAGCGTTAGAGAAAGGGTGAAAAGTTGGTTTGTATGAAATGGCAAAATAAAGTAGCTTTGGCTAAGCTGTCAAGAAAGGAGTAGAAGAATGGGCAAGGAATCTTGACCCTTTTGTTGTTGTCTTTCTGAATTTTTGCGTGAGAGGAGAAAATTAGAAAAAAAAAAAAAAAAAAAAAATATATATATATATATATATATATATAATAATGTCAAGTGTGGCAGGCAGGCGTTCCGTGTGCTTACGTTGTTAAGGACTGTTTACTAATTTTTCTTTAATTTATTATTTTTTTATAGGGTACCGAAAAACTGGACTGCAAAATGAAATTTTAGGTATTTTAACATGGTAGATCTACACTAGGGTGTTTTTCTTTTAATCCTACCTAGATGGTCACCATTGGACATTTGTTGGGGTAGAAATGGACCTGTGACGCTGATATCATGTCATTTTGAAGCTTTACCCCTGTTTTGGGGTGTCGTTTTTATCATTTTTTATCAATTTTTTAATTATAAATAATATAAAGTATTTATATGTTACAATAATAATAAAAAAATCGTTACAGTCTAAAATTTTTATATCTTACAATATAAACAGTTTTAATTAACGGTTTTAATCATATATCAAACACCTAGCTAAGCACATGATGTTCTAGATAAGTGTTCTTCTTGTTGTAGTTATCCATTTTTGGAGGGTTGTTTGTGGGAGGTCAAAATTTAGAAGGGTGGTCTTTAAAGAGAAGCAATTAATTCAAGTGTGTTTTGATGACCATATTAGCACTATTTCAGCCACAGAACAGAAGCCAAGTCTTTGCATTTATTTTTATATCATTTATTTTGTTGGGACCCATTAAATATAGGAAACCCACTTGTTGAGTTTGGTGGGGCCATGATCCGTGAAATACAAGGGAAAGAAAAAACTTTGAATTGCGGCAAGAGCAATCATGCAAAGGTGGTTCTTCCTTCTTTGAATCTAAACATTGTTTTTGAGTTGGCTTTTTGACCCCAAGAAGAACCATAACTGTAGTAAATGGAGACATGAGAAAGTGAAAGTTGCGGGGGAAAGTGGGACTTGTGATGATGAAAGAAAGGGAAATAATAATAATAATAATAAATAAATAAATAAAAAGATAAAAAGGGCAGGGCCAGTGTGTGATGAAAAAAATGGCAAAGCCAGAAAACAAGGTGTGGGCGGATGGCCCGTTGTGTTTTGGCTTTTTGTTTCTTTCTTTCTTTCTTTGTTTCAGTGGGGTGTGGTATCGTGGGCTTTGCACCTCATGGGTTGGTGGGGTCATTTAATGGAAATTTTAGACTTTCAGGCTTCATGTGCCATTTCTTGGCCACTCCTTTACCAATTATCCGAGTCTTCTCCTCAATTGCCAATCTTCTTCCTTCTCAAATCCCATGGGATAGATTAGTATTTATTTGGCATAAACTAAGATATGATGTTATTGAATCAAATGAATTGGTCTTCTTTATGAAGTTCTACAAAGCCAAAGGATAAGCGAGAAAAAGAAAAGAAAAGGCTGATACCTTGGGAAAATAATCATTCACAAAACTTGGATCATGAGCATTTCTATTTACCCTTATAGTGTTGTAACTCTTTTATTACTAATAAAATAGTATAATTTAGTTAAAAAAATACACTGTTAAGTTTATAAAAGTTGTAACTCAGCATAAACAAAAAAGGATCTTTATTGGATTATAGGTCCATGAGGGAAAAACGACAAACCTAAGGTAGCTTACTTTACAATTAGTGCTCTTTTTCTATTCTATGACTTTCTCTTTGAGTGCTTGAAATTCGGTTAATTTCTTCGAAAGTGTTCCAATGTTGGCGTCATCTTATCTCAAGGACTCAAACCAAATGTTTCTCTCTCATAGTTATCCTTTTAAGTCATTTCACCCCTGCCCTTTTTCGCCCATATTGGGGTCCACCGGTTGCGGCAACTTTCACCATTTCTTGTGAAAAGTCTTGAGCACTGCCCTAAAGTGTAGCCGCATTTTCGGCGGGGGTGTAGATTTCACCCTTGTTTTTTAAGATTTTTTTTTTCCAACTATTTTTGAAATTCAAAGTCTATAGCTTACCATAATTCCATGAGAAATAAGAAATAAAAAATTGCTAAAGACTCTTCACTTGTATTAAAATTTCTTGCTTCCTGGCACTGTAGTCATGGGTAGAATAGATTCCATTATTTTTCCTCTTTCGATAAGAGGAATGCAAGCACCAATTTAGGATTTTATAGTTTAAAAATTGAAGAATTGGGGAATAAAATGGATGCTCAAACTGATAAAAAAAAACCTAAATACTTCATTTTCCATCAAGAGAAAATGTGCAAGAATTTTGAAGTTCGAGATCACACTGTTATAAACCCTATAATTTAGGAAGAATTTTTGAATTTCACGTAATCTTTTCGGTCAACAATTTAACAGAATGAAAAAATTTGCATAATGTTTAGAAGCTCAAGGGGAAATGTTTAAGGGCCCGTTTGGTAGAGGTATTTGAATTATGGTGATTTGAATTCTTTTTAAATAGTATTGTGATTTGGATTATGATTTGAGTAATGTGATTTGAGTTATAATTCGAGTTATTGTTTGGTTGGTAGAGTATTTAAAATTAAATTTGGATAGAATATTGAAATATGTGTTTGGTAAGTTTTTAAATCCTGATTTGAGTTATGAATATGTGTTTGGTACATGTGAGATTTAGATTAAGAATTTTGGTGGCCTTTTTGTCAAAATCAAAAATTTTCTTCTACAAAAATAGCACATTTTTTAAAAAGAGCATAAAATGGTATATGAATAAATTAGTTTCATTTGATTGAATGCAATAAGAAATCAATATTTGGTACACATGAACACAATACGAAAAAAAATTAGAGTTATAATCGTATTAAAAAGTCCTCTTTTTGTTGCCTCTTGAATCTTGTTGCCATGTACATGCTATTATCTATTTGCCGAAATATCCAATTCTCTCTCCAATCAATTATGTATTTGCGAGAAAAAATTTATTTCAATCCATACAAAGAATGTGCGCCTTTTTTAATGTCATTGTATACAGGAGGGGAAAAAGTGTTTATTTTAGACGACAATCCAAAACGTAGCAACGTTCCAACATTAATGTAGTAAGCTGTATTGAAATACTAATGCCGACTTGTGTACCAAGGGCGTTGGGCATAAGCTTCCCACATTTGATTTGCCATCGCATCCCTACGAGCATTCATGCTGGCATTAGGTCTTAACAAACCCTTGTTTTGGACTATTGCGCTAAGTGTTGTAAACGTATCAGCACCCATTCGTATCTTATTATATATTCTACTATGATGCCCATGCAACAAATTAGAAACTCGTTCGTATCTAGGCATTCCCAACGTGTTGCGTTGTTGACGAGGCTGCAAAATTACGGTGGCATATATCGCCGCAGATGCGCCTCCAATGTCATAGATATCCTCATCGTCGTCTGAATTCTCATCTGAGGTATTTCTATAACTTCCATCCCCAAATTCCGCCATACAATCCCTGCTAGTAATATATGTTGTGAGATTTTAGAAAAACATGGATTGATATATCATTGTTGTTAGCTAAACCCTATTGAACACAGACATTCATACAATATAGTATAGTAAACAACTAATATAACAAGATTAAACCATGGTATGGCAAAATAAAATAAATAACAAAATACACCAATGAAAACTGGAAATAACTAACAAATTAAACAGACAAGACAAAACGATCAGCAATGTAGGTGTCAATTGTTATAAGAACAAGTGTAAAACAAATTACAAGTACACAGTAATAGGTTCACACGTAACATATCATAGTTCACAGTTGATTGAATACAAATAACAAAAACCAAGGCGTGTTATACACTGCAAATGACGTCTTGCACCACATGGTTTGGTTTGTGGAGAATACAACAACAGATTACAGGAAAAACCGAGAAGAGTTAAAACATTGGTATGAGAAGAGGAAAAACCGAGAGTACAGGAAATGCATGATGCCTTCATATCATCTAATCTGTGAATCAAATTGAAGTACAAATTGCTAAAACTCAATGAATTAGTCATAATGCATATATTGTTGGGTTGATTAGTTATTAGCTTACAACAACAACACTAAAACAAAACCACCACCACCACTGCCAACAACAACAACAACAACAACAACAACAGATTAAAAAAGCAAAGGAAAGCAAATATGTATCACTTTTTTCCAAAGAAGGAGTTCAACAGTTCATTCCATTTGGCTATGATATGCAATTGGTAGCAATTTCGTTCTAAACAACTTCACAAATTATCAATCACAGAAGGTAATAACACATCAGGATATATGTCAACAGAGATAATCTCTCGTCTAAAGGACCTGTTTCAAGCCATTGAAAATGTTGAACCAAAACAACAAGAAAGAACATCAATGGATTAGTTCAACATGGTTTGAACTGATAGATGTACTAGAGAACCGTGAACTACTGCATCAGCCAAAGAACAAAAGCAATTGGAGAAATGAAAGAAATCAGTGGATCATTCTCAGCCGTTCCAACATTCTGAGTAACCGTATTAACTAGGGATGTCGATTATGAAGACGAACCCAAACTCCGGAGAGCTCAAAGAAATAAAAACGAAAAAAAAATAAATCTACATCCAACAAAAACAGAGGAACATACCAACCATAAGTTAACAGAGCATTGCAATATCCCCAAACTCGTATAAAGACAAGATCCAGAAAAAACAAGAATAAGAAAAAGAGGATTTGAGGTCGAATACTTACCGTGTTTGAGGCAACGGATGATTGGGTAGACTCCGGCTGAATATCGGCAACTCGTGAGGACACTGGTCGCCTACTCCGATTCAAACAACGATAACACCTCAATAATGGTCGGTGGGCCCGATATGGTCTACGGTGGGCAGATCTATATCGACGGAGAAGACGACCGAGTTGAGGGCCGAAGCTCTCACGATGGGGAACGATGGTCGCCGTTTCGACAGAGAGAGAGTGACAGGGAAGAGAGAGAGACGCAGAGAGAGCTTTTGCAGAAAATGGTGGGTTTCCAACCATACATGCTCAGTTGGGGGATTTATTGCAAATCCCTCAACGATAAAAAATATTGGTGAAGAAATTGCAGAGAATCTCTGCGAAGAGAAGGGAATCACGCGAGTCATGCTCAGAGGCATACCACTGTTCTTCAGTAATTGGAGTCCCAAGAAAACAAGGGGGAGCTAAACTCGAGAACTGGAGTGGAGAACCCAAAAAATGATTCAAATACCTCACACACCAAACGAGGACTTTGAGGACTTGTAATACCCGAGTAGGGTTTTGAGTTAAGTGAGTTATAAAAATCATGCTACCAAACAGGCCCTAAAATTAAAGTTTAGAAGGTATTACGTGACAAGACCTATAGTTTAGGGTAAATGCGTGTAATTATTACTTAAAAAAAATAAATTATATCTTGGGAAAATGAGGCCTCGATCTTGGCCATCGTTGGAGAAACTTATAACGACGAGGAACAATGACAAACTCGTCGTTGGGAAAGTATGTAAAAGCATTAAAAACAATGATGAGTTGTTGTCAGTTATTAGCATTTTTCAAATTGTCATTGATGGGCTTTCGTGTATTTAAAACGTTGTATGATAACCTTATCATTAAGGATTTTGAGGAAGATGTGTTTCTCCATGTATACTTGTAAAGAATTATTCGTTAGATGATCTTATATTTAATTGCCAAGTCGATTCATCACATATAATGAAAAACTCCCCATTCACAACAGCAATAACAACATGTATAGAAATAATGTTAATGTCAACACTCGCTAAATAGTAAATATACATTTTTACCAATAACAAACCTGTAGGGTTAATGTTATTTTTGTGTGCTTCACCCACTTTTTATACAAAATTACCAATAATTTTTATTCAGAAGAACTGGTCATTAAAAGGAACAATAGTGACGTATGTTTTAAGTTGATTATCAAGTACCATAATCTTTAAAGCAAAAAAAAAAAAAAAAAAAACATAAAATTCAGTAAACTGGTTTAAATTTTTCTTGTTATAAACCAAGAATGAATCATTTGGACCCAAGTTGGCATTTTTTTTTACCTTATAAAAGGATCAGTTACTTCTTGCAGCTACATATATATCAATAATATATACATAATATATGCTACTAAATATATAGCCTAATTTGATCCCTTCTCCTTCCATCATGGGTTTTTTTTGGCATATTTTTTTTTTTAAGAACTTTCATTGATTTTGTACACGGACATATTTAATTTCTCCATATTGTCTTTTGTTTTCAGAATTCAATGTTATTTCCTCTTTGATATGGGTTTGGAACTATTATTTGAATTTAATTTACTCTAAAAGATAAGAAAGACATTTCGCCCTAAGAAACAACCGTAAGGTATTCAAACGTTATTATTATTATTTTTTTTTACTACAAGCAAGTATTTGCATAATTTACTAAAAATATAATATTATCAAGACAATGAGTACTTTGTTGTTGCAATCATTATTTAACAATAACTTTACACTTGATTCCATCACAAAATGTAAAGTTCAAAATCACTCCCAAATTTTTTTTTTTTTTAAAAAACAATGAGATACTTTTGCGATGATTGAGTGAAATACATTGTAGCGGGACAATAAAAAACCTAAAACAATAAATTTGTCCACTTTTTCCATGATTACAAAGGGAATCTATCCATAAATCAACTAAACAACTAGTATAAGATAAAAACACCTTGGTGGGCGATGATTGGTGGGGGAAGAATTCCACAAGAAGTGCCTATATGATTGACATACAAAGAAATTCACACAAAATGAGATTGTTATTAGTTGAAAGAAAGCTATTGCCTCTACATAAACAGACAATGCGCTAAAACTGGTGCCACGCGTTCTAGCCCACGACCTATGTAGATCAAAATATTTATCCTCATGAGAATCATGACCTTAAGATGGGCGTGACCTTTATTATTATTTTTTTTAATTTTTTATTTTTTGGCATTTGAAAGGATCATCATTATCGCTCATTAAAATAATGGTTGCCACACTTGGGGTTACCTCAAGAAGGGAAGAAGATCAAAGACCGCGATTTCTCGGAGCTTGTTTAGTTTATAGATTTGAACAAAAAATTTGAACAAAATTTATATTTTTATAAGAGAAAAATGTTAGAGAGATTGGAATATGTCTCTCTAAATATTAAAGATAAAAAAATACTTATTGATATGAAATACACATGTTTTTAATATGTTTAATGTCAGCAAACGGACGCCACGACGCTTAAAATAGAATCAATAATTTTAGTGGTAGAACAACTAACATTGTAACACCAAAAATAGCATCGCGATGCTGGCCCAAACATATTATGGTAGCATAGTGAGCGTCGCAATGCCAAAAGTTGGCCTCGCAATGCTGGCCCATGTTGGCTCACTTTGAAACTTTGTGTCTCTAAACATGTTTCGAACCGGTGTATTATTGGTTATAAACTTTTATACATACCTAAACATCTATTAGCAATGGACACATTTGTTGTAATAGATGTATTGATATACGAATAGACACCTTGACAAATAAAAAGATACCTTCACGTTTGAAGAGGTACCTTTACATAAAGATTTTATGAATTGAATTGATTGTATCCATTCATGAAATAATATCCCTGTCTATTCTTAAATCTCCAAAATTATACGGATTTCATGTCTTGTTCTAGAACATAATATTATTACTCGATATTGTGTTCAATGTTTGTTATATCTTAGGGATAATTTGCCACAACTCTTTAGCCAGCTTGAATAAGTGGACAAAAAAACCTTTAAGGAAGATGTTGTATAACACCTCAAACACATTCTTATTTCTAGAAATTCAAACCTCCATCTCCTTTCTTCCACTCAAATTCTCCAACAATCTTAAAGGTTTATTCTACTGCGATGAGGTTGACAAGAACATGGCATCTTTATCAACCTAAACATGCAATTCAATTGTTTTGATGGCACTTTCACTTTTTGGAAGGAGAAGTTGTTCTTTCTTCTCATAGTCCTCAAAACTGCTTATATGCTTGATCCAAAGCTAGAGCCACTCTTGGAACCAAAGGAGGACGATTCCGATGAAGTAAAGGCTGTTACAAAGAAAAGAGAAGGTGATAAAGACATGTATTGAGTATACATTCTTAAAACCCTCTTTGATTTTCTCTATGATCTCTATCACAACATGGAGTCTCCGATGGAGATATGGAACACTCTTGAATATAAGCACAAAACCGAGACGGAAGGTACGAACAAATTCCTTATTCAAAAATTTTTAGAATTTGTTATAGTTGACACCAAGTCCATTCAAGATTAAATTCATGAATTGCAAGTCATTGGTACAAAACTCAAAGTTAAAAGTTGAAATTTTTGAATCATTTAAAGTGGGAACTATCATTGCTAAATTACCCCGAAGTTGAAATCATTATAAAAAAAACTCTTTCATCAGAGCGATGACATAACTTTAGAGGAACTTCAAAAGCATTTGAGGATCGAAGAAGAGACTAAGTCTCGTGATCCCAAGAAAAAGATTGTGGATTCTTCTAAAGTTAATATTGCTGAGGCTACAAAGTTCCAATAATGACTCGAAAAAGTTTACTAAAAATTGTCTCTTTTGCCCAAAAAAAAGGCCATTGTCAAAGTGAGTGCAAGTACAAGAAAAAAGGAAGAAGTAGACTCCATTAAAGGCAATGTTGTTTAAGAGAAATCCGAAGAGATTTATGCTATGGTCTCAGAGATGCAAATTGACGTTATTACCAAAACCAACATAGCTGCAACAAAGTCCAATGATTAGTGGCTCGATTTTAGTGCCACCATTCATGTTTGTAATGATAAGAGTATGTTTATATTATATGCAGTGGAGAAACAAAGAAAAATGGTTCTCATGTGGAATCATGACGTAGTGGTGGTTACTGAAAAAGGAATAGCGAATATCAACTTTACCTCAAGGAAGAAAGTGACCTTAAACAATTGTCTTCTATGTTCTAGATATTAGGAGAAATCTCATATCTGTTAGTCTTTTCACTACGACAAACAGGGTCTTTAGTGACAAAATTATTAGCAACGACTTTTTTCATCACTAATAATCAAGTATTTGTGATGACAAGTCGTCGCTAATACCTCAAATTATTTACCTTGAACAAATCATTGCAAAAATTAATTGCGACGACATACTATTGCATATAATCGAGTATTAGCGATGACACATCATCGCCAATAGCTTCAAAAATGTGCTTCAACATTTGCAACAACCTTGTCATAAATACCTAATGGCGCCAAAAAATAATCTGACGTGAGTATTTTCGGTGCTGATTCATACACATGTTGTCAAAAATGCTGGTTGAGTATAGTTGGCACTAATGGGTCAAAGATAATTATTCCAAGTAGGGTCGGCAATTTAGGTCACATGACACTACAGCATGACATAAACTCGACATGAAAAATGGCAGGTTATGGTTGATAAAATTAGGTGTAGGTTAAAATTGGGTCAAACCCATTTGACATGAAAAAATTTTAGGTTGTGTTTGGGTCCAATCCACTGCATCTTATTGTAAATTAGATTGCTTATATTTCATCTTTTTTCAATAAAAGCTCAAAAGAAAAGGCCCAGTCTAAGCTTTGATTTCAACAGGCACTTGAAATCCAATATGAATACATAATAAAACCTAGCTAAAAGTACTTTCACGTAAAAACAAGAAAACTCTTAGCAGCTCATCCATTTTTCTATCACCATTCATCTTCAGCTCTCTCTTCATCTTCACCTTTATCTTCAGCACTTTCATTTTTCTATCGCTCCTCCCCAACGTCCTCTTTGCCATCTCTCCGGCATCTGCAAAATTTAACTTGCCCTTAGCTCCTCCTTCACTGTCTACTTTTGCTTCTTCTCTATCTTTAGTGACTACTCCATCGTGCTCTCTTCTTTTCCTCCCCCAGTCGCCTGCTCCTTCTACACTACTAGTGCCGCCGTTTTGGTTATTAGAACTACTGATCAATTTTTTATGTAATTGTTTGTTTCTATGAATGTATTGTCATTTAGCTTATACTTTGACAATTAAAGCTGTTTTTTGTTCTATTTATTTATGCCAAAGAATTTTTCCAAAGAATTTTTCTGATCAGATGTTCAAATTTCATAGAGAAAGGTTGCACGGGTTGTGTAGTGTCGATCCGCCAACACGACAAGTCGTGCCCATGTTGTTCATTTTTTGACCTTTCAAGTCATGGGTCGTCTCTACATTGGCACATTTATTATTTAAATAAGGGCTCAACTCGACACAAACCTGACCTGCTGACACGAATTGTTAACCCTAATTCCAAGAGTATCTGTGACTACATATCATCGTCAGTGGTTGAATTTTAAATATTTTGGCAAAAAATTTAGCAGTTTTCCAATAATTATTGCAATGACCTTTAAAAATTGTTATTGCAAAGGTGGTTCCAAAACCATCGTTGATTTTTTACTAGCTAAATCAAAATGATGCCAATTCAACTAGTATTTACTACAACAAATGTCATTGCAAAAGGTTCTGCATAGAAACCAGCTCGCAGAACCTCCTTCCCCATTTTTCTTGACTTCATCTCTCCTTTTCTCCGATTCTCAGGTTTTCCCCACCCAAATCCTTCAAAAAACCTATTTTCTTTCACAAGCAATCAAGATTTCATAAAATCCTCAATAAAATTGCCAAAAAGCCTAAAATTGTATTAAAAAACCAAATTTTCCTTTGATTTCTTCCCACCGCCATTGTTGTGTTGCTACCTTCCCTTGAATTTCTAATCCCTGGTTTAGTGAGCATTGGGTTGTGTAAGTTTTTAGTTTTTTTTTTAATTTTTGAAAAATGTTAAAAATTATTGAGAAATGTGTACAATGTTGGGAAATTTGTGTAATGTTGAGAAATTTAGATTGTGATTTTGTTGATATATGTGGTATGATTGTGATTATGTTGTTATAATGCGATGGTTTTGGTTTGTGATTTTGTTGATTCAGGTGATTTTGATGATATGTTTGTTGATTCAAGGGATTTTGTGTAATGTGATTGTGTCATGTTGAAAACTTTGTGTAATATGAAGAAATTTGTGTAATGTTAAGAAATTTGGATTGTAATTTTGTTGATATATGGTGGTATAATTGTGATTATGTTGTTATGATGCTTATGGTTTTTATTTGTGATTTTGTTGATTATGTTTGTTGATTCAAGCGATTTTAATGATATATTTTGTGTTGGAAATTTTGTTGATATAAGGTTCTTATTGATGATTTTTTTGTCAAAATTTTTGTTATTTCTTTAGTATGTTTTAAGTATTTTTTTTTTGAGTAAATGGATTTATATCTGAGTTAATTTTTTATGTTAGCAATTTTGTTAATATAATGGATGATAATAATAAAAAACTTGAAATAACAAATATGTAAAATCTTGAAGTTATTAAAAGAATTGATTTAATTAATTAGAAGATATTACATAATTTAAATAGATTAAAATATAGATATGAAAATTTAAAATTGAGAATTAATGATTTAATTAATTAAAAGATAAAGATATTATATCATTTAAAAATTAAAAGGACATAAATTAGTAATGAACCAATAGAAAATCTAATTATTTTAGAATTGCTTTAAGAAGGAATTCTAATTAATGAATATACAAATAGAAAAGAAATAAAATTTTAATAATATTAATTAAAGGATACAAAATAAAATAAAATATTTTTTAATATCACAATCAAACATGAATGTATAGTATTTATATAATAAGTAAATATGATATTAAACTAATTTTGATTTGTTAATAACCAATAATGTCTGCTCTAGTCATTATTTATGTTGGATCTTCAGGGGAGCATAGCCTCCACCGGATCCTTATAGACTTCCTTCCTACTGTTAGTAAGGTATGCCACAACTTAATTACAAATTTATCAAATTTATTCAATCAATATGATATAAATAACAAATATGATAATAAACTAATTTTAATCTGAAATGTTGATTAATGTTTAGAACAACAAATGCCGCACCTCGAACACATAGAGGTTGAGGGAAGGCGAGGGTCATGAAATCACTATGTTTGTAGCGAAGACAGGAAAGATTACCCTCAAATTCAATGAGGATATTGGTGTCTAGAAGGTACTTGGCCGATCTTGATCCTGGTTTGATAATGCAATCAGATTTACACCAGGGATGCATGTGAGCCATTTCATGATGCGTGGAAAGATGTGAACCCCTAACACAAGAGAACCATACAAGATCGCATACTGGTATTTATCTAACCAAATCATTGTTATGAATCCTCCCTAAAGTTAAACATAATAAAACTACTTAACATGTTGAATTTGTTATAGGATTAGTTTGACCTTGATTACAGGTACAATAATGGTATCCTTTATTTTGTAGTTGAGAAGGAGGCAGCTAAATATTATCAAGATTAGAAGAGTGACCTCTATGAATACTTCAAACCACAAGGTGGGCCAGCAAACTAGCACGTAGTTAGAGTGAACCATGCCACCCAACCTCAGGAATCAAGATCACTAGGAGCCTTATTGTGATACGTTCATGTCCGCCAAGTTCAAGTAATTGTAGATCTGCTAAGTTGGTGATTTCTTATATACTAATTACAAATTTGCTAAATTTGAATATAATTATAACTAGAAAAATTCAGACACAAATAATAATAATTATGACAACCAAATGTGGTGAAGCTTACAAGGTCGGATATTGTACTCTCGGCATCGTAACAAGAAGGTTAGTAAGTTTTTTTAATTACTATTCATTGTAAAAATTAACTCTGATAATCTAATATACTATTCTAACACATTCAAAATATCGGGCAGGCCAATACGGAGACCAAGCAGCCCAATGTCTACTATAGACAAGTGGGGCGACATGCATCGTCATTGGATACTTAGGTTAACCCCTAAGCATAATAGACTTTTGCAAGTATTTTTATTTGTTAATATTGTCTTTCCTTATTCAAATTAGTATGTGTATTATTAGTCAAATTAGCATGTGTATTATAATAGGTGTTTACCTTTTTTTGTGTAGGATATGATAAAGAGGGAGAGACAAACCCAGAGGATATAGTCTACTTTTGGTTCATCTGCACTTGCAGTCAACGAGATGGAAATTTTGAAGCAGGTTTTGGGTACATGTAGAGGACACAAGACTAAAGTAGGCCCCACACTCCCATGGAGGTTTTACTCTGATGTTGCTTCATCCTTTAGCTCCCAGTCGGAGGGAAAACCTTTGGCACGTGTTGACCCTCAAGTGGAAGAATATTTGCAAAGATCGTATGAGCACAACATGTAAATGTACGAGAACCAGAAGAAGATGATGAAGTAACTAGCCTAGTTATACTCTAATGTCTAATTCCTGCCCTGACTTGTCCTCAACCTTATGCCCCTCCAAATCCTCTGCCTCCTCCAGACGCTACTGATGACAGTGATGATGATGCTACAAATTTAGAGGATTAGATTGTAATTTGCTTTATTTATCTACATTAGTTAATAATTTTACATTATGTTTGTTTTTATTTTATTAATGAAACACTTTATTATCATTTTTTAATATTAATTTATTTTTATATTATAATCGATTAGTTCATTAGTTCTATTTAATTTTGAATTTAAATATATGGTAATAAGTTATATTAATAAAATTAAAAATTAAATAGAAAAATATTAGAAATAAATAATATAAAATTTAATAAAAAAAGATAGTATTGTCGTTGTAAAAAAAAAAAACCATTAGCGATGACATTTTTAACATGTTGTCTCAAAAAGTTAAGCCATGTCAGCATATGAAGAAGTATTTGCGACAACATTTTTTGAAAGGAAGCGTCTATTAACACTCCTCATTTTACTTTTCACACACCCCTATTTAATAAGATATATTTATTATTGTGTTACTTATTAATAAAATTACTCTTAAGGACAAAAGAGTTTTAAATAAAGACTTATTACATATCTTATCTTAATATGTATATATATATATATATATGTATATCCTTTTAAAAAATTAGTGTATTATTTTTTTTCAAAAGAATAGAAATGGATTCCAACATGAAGAAGTCTCCCATAAAAAAATATATATGCAGTTTATTTTTTTTTTCAAAATACTTATTATTTATTGTTGTTTTCTATGTACTAATTGTAGTAATATATATGATTATAAATTGTTTTAATACATAAATAACTACAGATCGTGTGCTCCAATATACGGGAAAACTGTTTGGTTTAATATAAAGAACTCAATATAAAAAAAAAGAGAAAAAAAAACTACATTTTCTTTCTTGTTTTTAAGTAAAGGAATTACGATTTGTTCGATTCATATATAAACTCTTACGATTCACTAACGACTATTGTTACTTAGAATCCAAATTTTAGTTTAATAAAAAGGAAAAAAATTATATTACGGAAAAACTATCGTTTGGTGTATAAACTAAAAAAGAAAAATGTTTAGAAAAAAATTGTAAGTTTATTTGATGGGTGAGTGAAAAAAGGAAAACCAGTTGATATTATTTAAGTATAGGGACTTTTTCAATATTTTAGGAGGGGTAAAAGAAATAGGTTGAGGGGTAGTTGAAGAAAAGGTGTATGAAAAGTAAAATAGTGGATGTTAATAGAAACATCCTTTTTGGAAATGTCATTGCAAAAAATGGAAGCCACGCTAGCCCAACGGAGCTACCACAACACATTTATAGCGACATGTTTGCGACGTCAGTCGTCGCTAATATAATTGCGACAATGCGTTGCCATCGCATATAATGTTGTGGCAACTAATTATTCGCAATGACATTTTTGCGACCACATGTTGCGCAAATTTTTTGTGACGACTGTCAACTTTAAGCAACAAATTTTTGTAGTTGCAAATAACCCTTTTTGTTGTAATGTATGTGTAAAAATGGTCTAAAGATTGTATTTGAGGGCAATACATGTATTGTACTAAAAATAGGTTATTTGTAGGAAAAGGGTATTTTTGTGATGGCATGTATAAACTTAGGATCAATAATAAAGTGATGCATTCCATTTATATTGTTGAGTCTTTTGATATTTGACATGCTTGTTTAGCACACTTAAACTTTGAAATACATGTCTAAACATGGTTTGATTAATTGCAAAGATGATAAACATGATAAGTGTGAGTTATGTATAGAAGCAAAATTAACAAAAAAACCCTTTCCTAAAGCTGAAAGAAATACTCAAATATTGGATTTAATTCATACCGATATTTGTGAGTATAATAGAATTTTAACAAGATGAAAAGGAAGATACTTTATCATTTTCATCGATGATTGTTCTAGATACACATATGGGTACATAATTAGAACAAGAAAATAAAGCCTTAGATAAGTTCAAACTTTTCAAGGCTGAAGTTCAGAACCAAAAAGATAAAAAAATCAAAATAGTTCAAAATGATAGAGATGATGAATACTTTTCTAATGAGTTTGATGCCTTTTGTGAAGAGCATGGTATTATTTACCAAAAGTCAGCCTTTTACTCCTTAATAAAATGGTTTGATTGAAAGAAATAATATGATTTTTACTGACATGATTAACCCTATACTTCTTAATGCTAAATTGCCTAATAACTTATTGGGGGGAAGGTTTACTTATTGTATGTCATGTTTATAATAGGATAACATCCATGAAAACACAAGTCTTTCCATATAAAATATGGAAAGAAGGGAAACCCAACTTGATGTATTTCAGTGTGTGGGGCTGCTTAGCTTTCTATAGAGTGTATGACCCTAGAACATCAAAGTTAGGTGCAAGAGAAATTAAATATATTTTTGTAGACTATGCTGAAAATTCTAAGGCATATAGATTGTTAAATCTATATTCTAATATAATAGTAGAATCAAGAAATGTTGAATTTATTGAAAATAAATTTAGTGTTGATTTTACAATTGACTTGGAATGTAATGTTGATCATTCATGTGACTATTCTCCCGGTACCTCTACTAATAAAAGGAAAGAGTCTATGACATCTTTTGAACCAAAGAGAAATCAACATGAAAGAAAAAAAAAAAAGAGTTTAGCATCGGATTTTATTTCGTCTCAAGCTTTGACCTTTTTAATTAAAGGAGATATTAATAATGTACTTAATAAAAACCATTGTTGCTATATGTTAAAGAAGATCCAAAGACATTTAGTGAAGCCATGTCATCTAAAGATGCCTCCTTTTGGAGAAAGGCAATAAATGATGAAATGGATTTAATAACGTCTAATGGAACTTGGGTTTTGGTTGCTCTACATCCAAGATCGAGACCGATAAGCAACAAATAGGTGTTTAGAAGAAAATATAATACTGATAGGTCTATACAGACATTCAATACTAGATTGGTAGCTAAGGGCTTTAAACAAAGTGTGGTATAAACTACTTCGATACATATGCCCTAGTAGCTAGGTTAATGTCAATTAGAGTGCTACTTGTAATTGCTTCGATATATAATTTGCATGTGCACCAAATGGATGTAAAGATAGCTTTTCTAAATGGTGATCTTGATGAGGAAATCTATATGGAACAATCTAATGGGTTTGTGTTGCTTGGAAATGAGAAAAAGATTTACAAGTTAGTCAAATTACTTTATGGATTAAAGCAAGCACCAAAACAATAACATGGGAAATTTGATTCGGTGATATTGTCTTATGGATTTAAGCATCATAATGCAGTTTAGATGAAAATATCTTGTTCACGGTTGAGAAGATGAAAAGACTTATGCTAGATTTATATGATTATTAATCCAAAAATTTATCTATCTCAATGGATTTGAAGCATGTACAATATGGAGTAGTTCTGGCTTTACCTCCATAATTTGTCAATGAATAAGAGTCACCATGGTCACCGAAAAACGTAAAAATTTGGCTACAATCTGGTCTAGAATTTATGATCACCAAGAAAGAAGCTTGAGAGTGGTATGAGGTCTCCTCTATCCTCCCCTTCTACAAAACATTCAAAACACTCCTCCTTCTTGCACACCTACACAAAATATCAGATGGGGTATAATTGAATAACCATAGGGAGAGGTCCTTAATGGGCCTTTTACCAATAACTATGGAACAGGGTATTGAGCCTACTAGGTTGATCAAATACTATGAGAGGAAATCCATAGGCCTCAAGCTGGTTAATACAACAAGTTTTTATTCCATTGTGGCCCGATATCCAACATGCATGTATTAACAAAAAAGCATTAACAAAATTGTCGATAACATACTTTAGGTCATATTAGAGTGAATTACTATGATTATGGAAGTCCACACAAAAATACTCTAACAATTTATTGTTGTTTTTCTTTAACAACAAAAATTATAATAGAAAATTAGTGTGTTACGATGCTCTATTTAATATCTTCAGAGTTATGCCTTCCATATTTTTAAATTTAATTATTGTGCAATGAGTTGCAAATAAAGTAATTTTTATAAGGGAAATTGAAAGAAATGTCAAATTTTATAAATTAGTGGTAGCAAATATTTGGAATGTTTTAAGATAACAAATGTCACATATTAATTTAGTGTTTAAATTAAATAGTTGTATAGACTAAAATACCCTATCTGACCTAAATACTATAACAACAAATTTGATTTTTTTTTCTTCTTTCACTCTTTCCTCTCTCTTCATTTCTTTCTCCTCTCCCCGTCTCTCTCGCTCACTCTCTCTTTTTCTCTCTTGTTGTTTCTTTCCTTCTTTCTTTTCTCTCGTGACAACACAACTAGAGTCTTGGATCTCGACAATGTTACAACAAACGATGATCAACGATGTAATAGCGGGTGGTGACGCGACGAGTGATGATGCAATGATTGATGAAGACGATGATGCCATGTGACCTTGGTTTCCATCAAGTAGGTCAATTGCCTTACGCTATGCTGCGACGAACGAGACAAGGGTTTTCATTCTCCTTTGATCTTGGCGATGCTGTGATAGACTTCGTTCTGCTTCGATCTCGAAGACATTGTGATAGGTGATAAGCCACGACGATGACAATAACAGGCAATGGGTGATGACAAACGTCAACGGCGACGACATGTGAATGTCTGTTACATGACAAAGAGAGAGAGATGAGAAAGAGGAAAGAGAAGGCAAAAAGGAAAGAAAGGTTATTTTTGATATTTTTCTATGTAAAATATTTGATTTCTACCAGATCTAACATTTAGTAAACATTTTATTTAGACATGCAGTTGATTTTAAATAGTACTCTTAAATATGAATTTTCCACATTCTCATTTTTATAAATCTTAACTTTTGAAACTTATTTTTTATAAATACTACACATGTTTAGAACTGATTATGCTATTAAAAAAATTCTTATAGATGAGAGAAAGTTGAGAAAGTGTTAGGACTTTTTTATTCGATTTGGTTGAGGAAAAAAATTATTTGAAACAACTCATGCTAACTTTAAAAAAATAATAAAAATGATAGTATGACACAACTTTTTTTTAAGTGTGGTACAAAAAAATATTTTTTTGAAAAGTCTGTTGAAAATGTAATTTTTTTTGCAAATATGGATAGGGCCGAACAAGTCAACACATGGCCCACTTCTTTGATTCGATATTGCTCTCGATCTAGCTCATACGTCTAGGCCAAAATGGGTCCAAGTTTCTTAGCCTGCCAGTCAACCCGCATAAAGTAATAAAATACATATAAAATATACGAGCTCATCTTGACCCGCACATAACCTACCTAGCTATCAAGTTAGGCCATGCCAGATAACCCATATTTATAGCACTATCGTGCAGGAAATTTTACATGCCTATTATTGAGGTATTTTGGTCCCTAGCCGAAGCCTGACAGGTACCTCGAACGTATTGTTGAGAGGCTGCTCGGGGAGTCTCTGCGCAGATTTGACTCCTGCGGGGGAAGCGCGTCCCTTGAGTTCAAACTTTTAACTTCTTGAATAAGATGTTTTTAGTTGCTTCCCATGTACCAATCCCACCCATTAGTTGGGTTGGTACTTGAGATACACCTAAGGCCCTTTCATACAAGTAGTTACAGGTTCAAATCCCAGGAGACACGCTCCTCCCGCCGGAGGCAAATCTCAGCTAGGTCTCTCCTTTAGCAGGGGCCTTCTAGGCAATACCTTAAAAGGTGGCCTATATAGGATCTCACCCTGCGATCTAAAAACACGCTGCGATCTAAAAACACGCGTTTTTATGTTGAGGTATTTTGGTCCCTTGTTGGAGCTTAGCGGGTACCTCGAATGTATTGCAGGAGAGGCAACTATGGGAGCCTCTGCGCATATTTACCTTCCGCGGGGGAAACGAGTCCCCTGGGTTCGAACCTTTAACCTCTTTAATAAGAGGTTTTTAGTTGCTTCCCATGTACCAATCCCACAAATTGGAAAAACCTCAACGCCCATGATTTCTCTCTTTCTCTCTTTGTATTCTTTTCTCTCTCTACTTCTCTCTCCCCATGTAACTCACAAATACTTTATCAGAAAAACCTTGTCGAAATCCCAAAAACTCAATCACGAGGCCTCACACAGGAGTTGTATGGTTCTCACAAGACCACCCATCGATATCGCCTTTGTCGCAAAATCTGCCTAGAGTTGGTCAACCCAGTTAAAATTTTTAAAACATTTTTTTATTTTTATTTTAAAGAAATTGTCATTGCTAAACACTCTCTTTCAAAATGTGTTTCAAATTTTGATTAGTTCTAGCTGCATTTATTTTTTTTTGCCGAGTTACTTCAATTCTGGAAGGTCATGAGTTTATTAAGTGATTAGTCACATACAACATTAAGCATACTGAGTGACCACTTATTCTTGAAATTAACAATGATGTGTGACTAAAAGTTGTCTATTTTTCCTCAGCCAATTATCGCTTTGTTTGACAACCCAGTTGAAAAGTTTCAACTGCTACAGTATAAAACTCTCACATACTATAGTGAAAAATAAAAGGTTTGTTACAGTATAAAGCTCTTATATATTACAATATTTAAGTTCTAACTTAGTTATGAAAAAACTCTCATATACTACAATATTTAAGTTCTAACTTAGTTTCTAAATACTTTATGTCAAATATCTGTTGATTTTTTTTTCTTTTTCTATGGCTGAAAACTCCTCATAATATTATATTCCCTCCACAAAATATTAATATATGACGTTCTTAGGAGTCTGGTTGAGGTAACAATTCACAACGTTGCCATCTAGACTCTTCAGTACTGGGCCGGGCCCATTCTTGTTGTAGAATTCTTATTTTGCATGGATATGATAGGCCCACAATTTTCCATATTGGTTCATATAATTGTCCTTTAATTAGGACGACATGAACTTTACAAGTACTAAGCTAATAATAGTATTGTTCATTTAGAGCAAACATCATTTTGTACTTCTTTACGCACAATAACCACTCATTTTCATAGAAGAGCTTAAATATCTGCTGTCATATACAGTAATGGTGTTTCCATGCTTTCTTGGTCAACCGAAACAGACAAGATTTTAGTTTTATTAATTAGGTGTGTATAAATGGTCCAGTTTTAGTGGCTCCTGTTTAGTTGAATTTCTTTTCTTCTGTTTTATGCTTTTCAGGAAATTTCCTTATAGGCTGGAACGGGTCTTCTTTTGAAGTTGTAATTTTGAGCTGCACTTTTGTAATCGATTAAATATATAACATGCTTTGGCTTTATGAATATCTGATCTGGTTTGACGGAAATTAAATTGAAACCTTCTATTAATTATCACTTGTAATGTACAGAAATGAAAATTTTGTTAACACAAAGTAAGGAAATAAAAAAAAGGAGAAAAGGGAACGATAGTGCACTTTACAGCTTCCACAAGTTCATTTTTTAAATAGTGAGGATTTGGATAAAATGGCCTCACCAATATTATTAATACTACCTTCGGAATGACATACAACTAATCAAAGACTAATCCTTTTCATATGATCTGATTTATTGTTCAAGCTATAGTGTAAAGAGTTATGGAACAAAAGTTTTATTTGCTCTTTAGATATAAATAAAAGGGAATTTTTATGGTGGATAAGGTAATTTTATTCTATCGACAGAGTATGATAGTTTAGCCATTGAACCAGACACAAATGTACCTTGTGCCCAATGGCGGCACTTGCCCCACTAAAGAAAAGCAAAGATACTATATTGCTTACCCCGAAGTCATATATTTACGAGTAAAAATTTTAAAATAGTATCATATGTTATATCAAAATATACATTTGGTATATTATGTTTTTGAATATTTTGTATCAATATTTTGATCTTTTATAAAATCTTTTTTTGGTACCCAGAGGTTTTTTAAGGTGCTAAATATTTGTTTTTTGTATTTTCTTGTGTCTCAAAAATACTTCTTTGGATACTAAAATAATTTTTTTTAAAAGGTCAACGTACCGAGATAAAGTATTCTAAAACAATGATACCAAAGGTGAATTAAATTGAAACTTTCCCTATTTACGATAGTGTTAAGAATGTGGCCCACTGATTTATGGGCTTTTTCTAAGGGACTCCATTGAATGGCCTTTTGACTCTTATTGGACGTGTTGGAAGCGGAAGTGAGATTGAACTCCTTTCATTATTCATATTGGCATATTTTATCATTTTCTCTTTTTTCATAGTTAAAATAAAACTCCAATTTTTCTTCTAGTTTTGGTATAGCAATGATCTCTCTACATACATACATATATATGTACATACATATATATATATATACACACACACACACATAACTATCATCATTTTTTTTTTTCATTTATCTCTTCTTATTTATTGTCACTTTATTGCCTTTAGCTTTTTTTTTCTAATAATTTAGTATCAAAAGTTTGATTGCTCCCTAAAATATTTAAAAAATTAAGAGCTTTTTAATATTTTTAGAGGAATCAACTTTATGATCTTAAGAAATTAGTCTTAATGTTTATCTTTTTTTTTTTTGGGTATAAAAGCTTACACAATACTCAATAAAATTTTATTACTAATTAGAAAACATATAAATTTTGCTCAGAATTTTGATTATTTTAGTTAATAATTCTTCCTTTATTTGTGCCCCCATTGGATATAATTTCTGGCTCCATCACTGTATAAGACTAAGATTTTAATAGTTGATATGCGATTGTTTATGTTAAAAATTTGCAAGGTGTGATACCGAATTGCTTATAGTCGTAGATCAATTAAAAAATTAATTACACCATGATCTATCATAGAGTAAAATTACCTTCTCCATCATGAAGATTCCCTAAATAAAATCAAAATTTTAATCCAAACGTTCCTCAATGTGATTAAATTGCAAAGGGCACGCTAATTATTGTTCATTACTTTCAGCTCATGACAGAAATGCGTATTCTTGATACTCACATATCATCATATACAGGCAAGTTTCTAAAATTGAGGTTAATAGTACATGTTTCAAAAGAAACTAAGAATTTTCCATTTTCTAAATTGCAGAAGGGCTCCATAAAGTTTGGATCAATATTATTCTGTCCCAATTATAAAAGGTTGAACTTTAAGTATTATTTGAGGCATTGTTTTATCACAATTATCGAAGGATGCAACATTAGAATTTGCAGAGCCGAAAAGAAGAGATGGAAAGAAAAAAAAGAAAAAGAAAGAATGAAAAAAGCAATATAGCTCCAGAAAAAAGCCCAATGAATATTCACAATAGTATTAAAAATATTACAACAAATTTTCTAATAATTCCTTCTTTTTTTTAATTGCCTCCTTGAAATACACATGTAAAGAACAATATATTACGAACAAGGTGAAGAAAAAGACGAGAAAGGAAAGAAATTACAGACTTGATCCAGCAGAAGGTGATTAAGATTCACAAAATCAACAAATGACTGATCAACTGATAATTATATATAAACAAAAACAAAAAAAAAAAAGAAGAAAAATACTCATCACAACACACATAAAACTTAGAAGAGAAAAGAAAATGAAAAAAAAAGAGAGGAGGAAATCATAACCTGAATCACTCGGGCACAAGATGAATATCCAAGAGCTATATAAAAAATTTCGATATATTCATCAATGCTCTCTTGATCAGCACCAAACTAATTATCCTTTTTTTTTTCTTTTATTAATAGAACATGATCATGACTACGTACTAAATATATTTATCTTGTTCCCATGCATGTACGTAGACATAATAAAATCATATTCTGTCTTCTAACAATGACGATCAGCCGGTGTATCTGGCGCAGTGAGTGATGACACTGCAGCCTCGTTTGTAAGGGTTGGCCCTTTGCCGCCTCTGGCAGTTGTAGTACGAGTGGCCGCGACGGCCGCAGGGGACTTGGTTGGCCTTCAGGGCGTCGTAGCCAATGAAGGTCCGGCCACGTGCCAGGCTGCGGCGGCTGGCCTCTGAGTCCAGCAGCATCTCGTTGTCGTCGCCGATGAAGTCCCTGATGAGTTCGCTGCCAGACACGACGTGGTTGAAGTGGCTTAGGCCACCCCAGCTGGGCTCCGCGGGGAATGAGTTGGCCTTGTTGGCCACCATGGCCAAGGCCAGCACAAGGAAAACAAGGCTGAGCTTCACCTCCATTCGGAATCGATTAATTAATTAATGATTAATTAACCAATTAGTACTCGTTGAGGATTAATTTTCTTTTTTGCTTTTCTTGGTTTGGTTTTGAGAGAGAGATTGGGTTTTTGTTTGTTAGTTTTGTGTGTTGGCCTCGGTCTCTAGCCCTTCCTTACGGAGGAGGGAAGAGAAGGATATAGAATTTGTTTGTGGAAGTAATTCGTTGGGATAAAAAAAGAGAGGGAGTGTTGGGTGGGTTTGTGGTTGTGTTATAGTTTGTGATTTGGGATGCTAATTATGGCTTGTTGGGATGCCCTTTTCTTGCGCATTTTGTTTTCCTATGTTTTTGGTTTGGCGATTAAATAGGGTCTAATTTTGGGATTTCTCTTTTTTTTTTTGCCCTGTTTGATGTCTAACCATTGATATCATGCGACATCATTTGACAAAGTTAAACATTGAAGTATGAAAAAGTCAAATAAATTTTGAAATTTATTAAATAATGACATTATATAGTTGGTTAGCACCATTTTGGACAAGGAAAATGATCAGATAATCTGAAAATTTTGAGTCTTTTGTGTGCTGAATTATGTTTTGGAGTAAGTCGGTGCCATTTTGATCATTTTTTTTATTTAAAAAGAAAAGTAAAAAGAAAAAAAAAAGGAGAACAAAACCAACTAGGTGCTATTTCGCTGTATCACTTTATCCAACAGTTTTTTTAACCACTAATTATCTGGTTTTTTCCTGTACGGTTCACAACCCCTTTTCTCTCCCTATGCCCTCGCGGAAAATTTCTTTAGAATAAAGATTAGTTTTTTTTAACCCAAATAAAGAATGGTTTTAATAAAAGATTACAGCAATTCAACATGAAAGTACGTGAAAGTCCATTAAAATGGAGAAAAAATAGGGAATTATGCATTCTTTGAGCATGAGGACACAGAATTTTTTATTTTTTATTTTTTGTATTTTGGAGTCTATTACGAATTATTAAAGGTCCTTTGCAAGTTCAGTTGGAGTTTTCTTAAATAGGAGCATTCATTGAAGGAAACAGTTTTTTCAGAATATGCACAGAAAGTAGAAGATGAAAAACTTTTGGTAAACTGAAGGGGTTTTTGGATTCTCAAGAATGTATTGGACTTATTTAATAGTAGGTTAGATCTACATAAACCTAAGGGCATTTTTTGGGATTGCATTTGTTTTTTCTTTGGCTAAACCTTTTGAGATTGATTTTGAAACCTATTTTTGATTTTTACACAAATTTGCAGGCAAAAAATTGTTTGGAAACAATTTAAAAGTGATTACTTAATTGTACACTTCTGTAGTTTTTGAGATCCAAACCAAAAATTACCTTTTCAAAAGTATATCGATGCAAAAGCAAGAAAATCAATTAAGAATCGACCAATATTCCTTAACTAAGTTCACGTATATCAATAATCAAATTAGAGAAGCAAAGTGTTAATAAGACATGTATATCAATCATCAAATTAGAGAAGCGAAGTGTCGGTAAAGACATCATAGACAACGCAGCTTGCCCGTCTTTGAGGTCCAAACTCAAGCTTCGCCGAGGTGGGATTATGGGCTGCCATGACTTGGCCCATAAGGTTTTCATTCTAGATTGGGCTCAAGAAGACCAACCCAACAAGGGCCCATTTTGAGTTACTTTTAGAAGTTGCCTTTAGCCTTGTAACCGCCTCCAATAATTTAGGGTGTTTAATAAAACCTGCTTTTATAAAGTTGTTTTCAAAAACTATTACCCAAAAAAGTTAAAAAGTAGATTAGAGATTGCTTTTTCAGAGCTTCTGTTGTTATAATTTAAAATTATTAAACTAATTTAACAATAATATATAATTCCCATTCTATCTACTATCCATTATTTTCCATAACAAATTAAAATAACATTAATAAAAACGTTTATAATTAATTTATAAGGTAACTTTTTAACGTCGTCATACTTTTTTTAGAGTAATTTTTTGTACACTGGCGTATAATATATCTTGTTTAATAAAAGTAATTTATTTTTTTTAAAATATATTAAATAACAAAAATAAAAATATATTATTTAATATTATTTTTAATGTACAAATATTACGTATGTTAACCTTCAATAAAAAATAAAACTAAAACTAAAACTATAACCATACTTAGTAAAGTATGTCTATAACAATTTTATACATAACTTACCAGACACTTGTAATTTTGCTTTTGGTAGTTATAGCAGATTTGAAAATAATTTTCCAAATGGCTACCTGCTTCTGGTCTACAACATAGCACAACAAAAGCATAATACAACAAGAGCAAGAGCAAAAGCAACAGTACAACACAATAATGCCCTAAAAGGTAATTAGTTAGTATACCACTTTCTCAACTCAATTATTCAGCCCCACCACTTTTTTTAAATATTAGAAACATACCATTTTTGCCACAAACTGAAAACTGGGGGTCGCAACTGATTAAAAATTAACATAAAATAACCATGAATTTTCAAAAACAAAATCCAGAACACTTGAGGAATCCACTCAGAAAAATCAATAAAATAAAATATTCACCTCGCAAGGGCTTAAATCTCCATAAAAACAATAAAACAATCCGTGTACAAAATTTTCTTGATAACATTACAACATCAAAAGTTGATTTCAGGACAAGTTGTACAGTACAGTTACAACAGATATAGAATAAAAGAAAATTATTTAAGGTTAAACCTGTACCACTTCTCACCTCTGACATGAGCAACACTGCTCGCCAAATATTTTTTTTAAGATTCACTAAATCTTAGACTGTTAAAGTCACCATTCAGTCGCTTAATATTGGAATTCTTTTCTCTTTTGAATATATGCCAAGAATCAAAGTTTTGATAGTTTTGTCAAAATCTGATTTAAAAATCAGCTCAACAGAAAAGAGTTGAACTGATCACAACCACCCCTTTTTGGCTTAAATTTCTTGTCCGGTCGTTTCCTTTCTTTTGACACTCATAATGAGCTATTACAAAATGTCTTTGATACATTTTCTAATATTTATATTGTTGTGTTAGAAATATTTGTATCTGAAGTTTAAACTTGATTTGAGCATTCTTTTAAAACAAACTTAGATTGAAGTTTATGGAGCACTAATAGTTGTTATAATTTGTGTAAAGAATATTGAAAGGGTTAACCCGTTGTGAGCGTGTAATAGCAGCATTTGTTCATAGTTCAGTAGATATTTTGCCACGAAGTAGGATATCTGTAACCCTTTTCTTGATAGCCAATATTTGTTTTAAAGTGTTTTGGCAAAAATATATTTAAGCAATAGGGTTTGACAAAATATTTTCTAAATTATGATTTTTGAATATTAATTTTTGACAGGTTGTGATTTTTGGAAGATAGATTTTTCACGGGATTAATCCTCTCTGGATTTGTTGGAAAATAGGAAAAAGTATTTCATTATGTTTAGAGAGGTTTTTGGTGTTTGAAATCTTTTGAAAATATTTTTTTTATTTACAGTTATGTATTTAGATTTATGTAAAGGCATTTTAAGCTTATTTCTGGATAGGCTGGATTGCACACACGGTACAAAGAGTGCACCTTCCTGATTGGAGGAATCGCCGCTGTATTTGCTATGATGGCCCGTAAATATTATATGCTATTGTAAGTTATAGTAGAGACAAACGACATTGTTGGCATATTTACACACTTACCATTTCTACATTTTTTGTTTATTTATTCTTATATATTAAATTTGAGAAAGGGTGATTAGGAATTATTTTCTAACCTCTGTATTTATATAGTTTGAGTTTTTAAGATTGATATATTTTTAAAAGAAATATCTTACTACATCTTTCGTTCACATCTGGTTTTATTGTTTTAAATATTTCTACCACCAGGTGCGGAGCATTTGAAGGATCAGTTAGCATATCGAGTTTTAGTGGACTTTAAGATTTTTAGTGAGTAGTGTTATTTGGATTCGCGGTTAGGAATTGTATAAGTTTAATTCAAGTAATTTTTTGTTATTCTATATTGTAACTGTACTATACAACTTGTTTTGAAGTCAATTTTTGAAGTTGTAATGTTATCGAGAAAATTTTCTATATTGATTATTTTATAGACATTTAAGCTCTTGTGAGGCGGATATTTTATTTTTATTATTGTTTTTTGATGCTATTTTTTAGGTATTTTAGGTTTGAGTTATTTAAATCTCGGGTTATTTTACATTAATTTTCAATTAGTCGCAGCCTCCCTGTTTTCGAGTCATGACAATTTTGTTGTAGTAATAAGGCAGTATTGCCCTTGAAGTTACTGGGTTTCAATCGTCTTCCTCAGAGATATTTTGATTTTTGTGTTTCTTCCCTGTATAGCGCAGAGTGGCCATGAGCCAATCGACCTTGAGGCGATGAAGATCGCGACGACAGTGAGCGGCTGGTGTATCTAGCTGGGTCATTGACTAGCTTCATCATGAAAACCAAGAGGTTGCCAACATGCGGATTTGTCTATGGCAATCTGGAAGAGGCAAGCCTTCCTTGTGCTTTCCTCAACGAGATTAGGGTCATAACATCCGATCTTGTTGTTGTCAGGTCAATAGCTTGGAAGATCGACCTGACGAGCTCAATCGATAGAAGCTTAGGCGATCTTTGTTGGGATTCCTCAATCGACAGAAGCTCAGTCCTTCTCTTGTAGCACCGATGTTGCAAGGTTAGATCTCGCCTACATGAGGGCCATAACAGCTAGATCTCGTCGGCGGTGGAGATTCACAGAGATTGACTATCCTCCTTGTTGCCGACTCTTCAACGCGTGAGATCTAGCCAACCTACGCTGATGGTTCGAAGCTCGAGACATAGACAATAGCCAAAAAAATGAAAAAAAGTTGTATGAATCTATATGAATGTGTATGCAAAAACGCTTTTTCAGATCTTATTGTTCACCATCGTTATTGTCTTCAGATCAGTTGTTTGGCTGAAGAGAAATGACGATGAAGTAAGTTTTGTTTTCGTGTTTCTTTTGGTTTTCTATGTGTGTCTGTTGGTATGAAATGCAAGGGAGTAAAAGAGGAGCTTCGTTCTTCTTCTCACCATCGTGATAGACTGGAGTCTATCAGTGACGGACTCGAGTTCGTCAATAGACTCAAGTCTATTAGTGATGAACTTGAGTTCATTAGTGATAGACCAATAATTGACTCAAATTCATCACTGATAGACCAATGATGAACTTGTGTTCATCTTCATCAGTGATAAACTCAGGTTAATTATGTATTTTGTATTCTTAAAATTAGTATTCTTTTACAAAGTTGCAAATTTGAAAAATGGTACAACAAAAGTGATGTATATCAAATTGACCCTTAACTAATGTTAAAATGCTAATGGGCCAGCCTGGTCTAGTTTAAGACAGGGCTTTTACACACGAAGAATTTCAAAAAATATGTTTTAAAACATTTTTTTATTAATGCCATACATATTTGAAACTTATTATATCAGCTAGAAAAATATTATAATCGATGAGATAATGTTAAGTTTGTTTATTTGAATGGTTGAGAAAAAACGATTTAAACAACTCAAACTAATTATTTTTAGAAGTGCTATAAGTGATAGTATGGTATAACTTTTTCTTGAAGAGTAGCATGAATTAACACGATTTTTAAAATTGTGGTATATTATATTGTTTACGTCACTCCACACACAAACCGTCTTGATTTTTGCAATGAAATAAAAAACCTGTAAAAAAAGTGTCATGTTCTCCTTAAAGTTTTATACCAAGATACCTGGAGTACAGATGATCAATTATACTGATATTTGGGTGTAGTTCGCCATTATACCAAAGTTTTGTGTAACCGACGTTCGTCTACTGCTCTATCGAGGATTTTCCCACCAAAATATTCAAACAATTACAAAAAATATTGAAACATTTATTCCTCATAAATTTGTGAGTGTCCAGATCTTGCTGATAAGGAACTCGGTGACCACAGGGATGCAAGGCACATTAGACCTCTGACGGCATGCGGTAGCAGTGAAGACAACAAGTGCGAGCGCGGAGATCTGATAGGATCCCCATAGCGTTTGGGCGGTTAGTTTGTTTTTGGTTTGTTACTATAATGGTTTAGTTTAGTTGGATTAATGTGATGTGAGAATTATTATAAAAGAGTGTGGGAATAGAAAGTTAGTAGGCAATTTAGTAAGTGTGTTAAGTTAGCTTAGCTTATTTGGGGAGTTCAGAGCCTCTCGAATGCTACAAACCTATCTTGTATTTTTCTTCTACAATAAAATATCAGTTTGCCTTTTTTAGATTTAGGACATGCACTACTACAAAATAAAGAATAGCAGACAATGGAAGAATTTGATAGAGGATGGATTTTGTTTAAACCGTCCTTTACGATATTAGAAATTGCCACGAGGGGTTTCACAAAATTGCGTAAAAATTATAGAGGATGGGTTTCACACAAACTATTTTCTATTATGGGTAAAGAAAAAGATAGAAGATGGTTTTTATACAATCCATCCTATTTTATGAAAAATATAAGACGTTTTGAAAAATAATCTTTTGTTGTTGGTTGACATAATTACAATAACGATAACTCACTTAGGATTCAAATTAAAAATACGATTAGTATGAATAAAAAAAAGTACGATTTGAATAATAAAAGGTGAAAAATATAGATAATAGAATAGATATTATCTAAAACACAATTACAATAACTCAAAAATAAAATTAAAAAAATATATTTCATTTTCATTCTATTTCATGTATATCTTAATCTCCATCTCATATTCAAACTCACTCTCCATATCCCTAGTAAAGTCACTATTTTCACGTTTCATAGTGCTTATTTGTAATTAATCGACAAAATCACTTCCTTTCATCTTTTTCTCTCTTTCAAACTCATTCTCTCTCCACCCCTTTGTAGCTTGCTTGTCCCTAGCTTTCTCTAGTAGCCGAAGACTCCGTTACGTGAAGAAACATTTGGACACAAATCATAAGTACTTGATTAGATAACTATTTGCAAGTTACATTTTCTTTGCCTTTTTTATTCTTTTAACTTTGTTTTTTTAGATTTTTAAGTTAATATTTGTTCAATAATTTATACTCTATTTTTCACTTTTCAACAATCACTCCTTGTTTTTATTCCTCTCTATGACATAGTAATTTTGTAGCTATACATGAAACAATGTTGTTTCAAATATGTATTTTTTTTTTCGCTGTGGTTGTTTCTTCCAAAGTGTAAAATAGATATAAGAAGATTTTTAATTATAAATAGACAGTAATAGGCTTTTCTCTATTTTTTAAAATAAAAATAATAGCTTTCTAAAATTTTCCTACTTCTAAAAAGCCGCGTATTTTTATTTCTTGTTATAAAGAATCAAAGTATACAATTTAGACTCTTAAATCTTTTCTTTAAATAGTAGTTTGATATATTTTTTTAAGAATGTTTGATATTCAAACGTTTTTGAAGAGTACCCCCAAAAAAGGGTGTTTGAAGAATGCTCTACTTTTTTTTTTGGCAAATTTATGTTTCACATTAGATTTCATGTTTGCAAGCTTATTGAAGAAGTTTCATATTAGATTTTCCTTAGAAGCTCTTGATAATCTATTTAAAAAACGATAATATTCTACTTTTTTAATACAAAATTAGAATTTTTTAAGAAATTAAATTTGAATAATTCATTTACTACTTTTCTTTAGCAAATTAACACTTATCTGAGCACATGTTGTACTATTCCCATTTTGTAACAAATTTAATTTTGCTCATGAACATAAATGCGACGCTTAATGCACAATTTGACAAATATAGAAACAACTAGTATTTTCCTTTGTTATTATACTTTTTGCATGAAATTATTAAAATAATATATTAAATATTTTAACTAATTAGTGAGTCATCAAGTAAGATATAATGGAGATAGAAAATAGATGAATGCAAGAAGAACAACAACTAAATTTGATGAAGGGGTTAATTTTTTCTTTAACTTTGTTGAGAAGAATGCTGGAGACCGTGATGTTATAAGATGTCCTTTTGTGAAGTGTTATAATCTAAAGATACTTACTAAAGACGTAAGAGGCATCTATATATTAATGGAATTGATCTAAATTACTAAAAATGGATATAGCATGGTGACAATTTACCTACTTTTCATCAACTAGAGAATTTGGAATTCAAAGAGATGATTTTGTTAGTGAGGATACTGAGGACAATGTGGTAGACACGGTAAATGATGCAAAGGAAAGATTTGCTTACCATCCAGAACAATTTCAGAGTTTGTTAGCGGATGCTAATACACCACTGTATGGAGACTCTACCAAGTTCACAAAGTTGTCAGCATTGGTGAGATTGTGGAATTTAAAAGCTGGGGAAGAATGGACTAACACAAGTTTTACGTTGCTTTTGCAACTCATAAGTGAGATGCTACCAGATGATAACAAACTTCCTACATCTATCTGCGAGGCAAGAAAAATATTATGTTTTTTGGGAATAGAATATGAGAAAATACATGCATAACCTAATGATTGCATTCTTCATCGAAAAGAGTATGCAGATGAATCTAATTGCCCGACATGCAAGGTGTCAAGATGGAAGACTGGAAAAGGCTCTTCGAGTGAGAAAACCTTGGTTGAGAACATTGGAGTTTCTGCAAAAGCATTATGGTATTTACCAGTGGAACCACGATTCAAGCAGTTATTTTGAAATGCATCTCATGCTAAGATTTTGACATGGCATGCTCATAGAAGGAATTCTGATGGTTTATTTAGACATCCGGCCGATACTCTACAATGGAAGACATTTGATTTGTAGAATCCTGAATTCAGTAAAGAAGAAAGAAATATTCGTTTTGGACTAGCTATTAATGGGATCAATCCACACAGCAATTTTAATAGCAGGTATAGTTGTTGGCCAGTTATTTTAGTTATTTACAACTTTCTCCACTCGTCGTGCATGAAACAAAGATTTACGATGCTGACATTATTGATTTCTGGGACCAAACAACCAGGGAATGATAATGATGTATACTTATTCCCCATTGATTGATGAATTAAAGTTGTTGTGGAAAACTAGAGTAGAAGTTCTAGATGCTCATAAAGGAGATATTTTTATGCTTCGAGCTATGTTGCTATAGATTGTTAATGAATTTCTCGCGTATGAAAATCTTTTTAGATACAGTGTAAAAGGTAAAATAGCTTGTTCATATTATGAGAAAAAAGGTGTTCTTTACAGTTGACAAATGAAAAGAAGATAATATATACTGGTCATAGAAAATTTTTGGCCACAATCTTGATGTTATACATATTGAAAAGGACGTTTGTGATGCTTTAATTGGGTCATTACTTGACATTCCCAGTAAAACAGAGAGGATGGGATCAAAGCCCGCTTGGACCTTAAAGAAATGAAAATTAGAGAGCAACTGGCTCTTACTTTGAGAGAAAACCACATGTTTCTACCTCCAGCAAAACTACGTTATCAATGAATAAGAAAACAACCTTTTGTGAATAGCTTTCAGAAGTTAAAGTACCTGAAGGTTACTCTTCTAACATAAGAAGTTTAGTTTCCAAGAAAGATTTGAAGCTTGAAATCCCATGATTGCCATGTTCTCATGCAACAAATACTACAGATGGGACATTCAATAAATTATAAATGATGTTGACCTGCTTATTTTTTCTCCGAAGGATTTATATTCTCACAAACTTACAGATGGGACATTTTAATCGGATGGCAAGAATGATGTATTGACTACAGCACTAGGGACACCGGAGCATCCTGGCCGTGTCAGGGGTCAATCTCAGTTTGTTACCCAAAAGTCATATTTCCAAACAAGCCGATTCAATAATTCTAGTGCAAGAGATGCCAAAATAGCTAGTTAAAAGCTAATCCTGCTCTGTTAACAAGGACAGTTGAAATACTAGAAAGGGAACTTAAACAACAAGGTGAAAATCAATGCAAAGACATTATGGACACAAGTATAACTAAGAATTGCAACAACAAAGATTGTACTATAACCAATGATCCCAACACACATGTTTCACCCAAGCTGATCGTAACATCGGAGGAATTGGAAAGGTACACCTATATTAGAATTTATTAATTTTTTATGTCAAATTCTTGCATCATTAATTTGTCAAGAACACGACTGTATAGGGCATTGCTTGTATGCTAGTGGCACAAAGTATTAATAATATTGTTACTCAAGGGAAAGCTTATTTCTCATGTGACGCTGACTCCTTGCTTCATGGGAGGAGATTAGGAGAAGGAAAGTTTAGAGTTTACGTGGAGAGTCCCGCGCAACCTAATGCATTAATATCAATACCGAGTGATGCTGGAAAAACAATTATGCAAGTATGCGGTGGGCATATTGTATGGCCTACGCATTTAGTTAGATTTGATTTGGTATGATTTACAAATAAAGTGTATAAATTGAAAAATGATTTGTTTTAAGTACTCTTAATCAAAGTTATCTACTATATTTGTAGGAATCGTCAACGAAAGAACGTTCAAAAAGAACATCAACTTGCCTTAGCCAAAGCCCGCAACTGAAGACATCGAAAAAGAGAAAGGCTAATGGGATAGATGTTGTAAATCCCACAGTGGCTGCTCCAAATAGTTTTAGTTCTATTAGATGGTATGCAGAAAAATGTATGGAAAATGGAGCACTAATTCTGATAGAAATGGCCGAGGACATTGTTGGACGTGAGCACAATGTTTTCCTTGGTAAGGAGGAAACCTTACAATTTACAACAAAGGTGGAAATTGGCGTGAGTTGTATCTCGGCATATATTAAGTTTTATTATAAGATTTTTTATATGTAAATTTATTAGAATTAGCTGACATTAAGTAAGTTATGAATATTTTACAATTTTTCTAACTAAAAATTATAATATGTTGATTTTCATTTAACAACTAATGACATTTATTGTAGGTGTTTGTACCTAAAATATTTGAGTAGGAATCTTTTGTCAAAGTTTGGTTTTGTATGCCCCACTTGCCTCAGCTATATTGCCACTCAAAAAGGAAATTCAAAAAAGTATAGAGCAGAGATGCTGAAAAAAGCTGTAAAGAACGCTCCAAAAGGTCGATATTATTTTTTTCCCTACAATAGAGGGTAAAGATTTTGTAATAGTTCATAACTTATTTTGAATTATAACGAAACAATGAAGAACTATATCTTATTTTTCATGTACATAGGACACATTGGATTTAGTTGTTATTGATCCATAGGGCAATGAGGTCTATTGGATTGAGCCCACTAGAGGAAACATTAGGAGCAACATAAAGTTGGTGATTCAATTGTAAGTTTTACAATTTAATCAATTAAAAATCAAATTAAATTTATTATTGACTTTATATATTTTGTATATAGGGCTCTTACAGATTTCAAATCTTCAAATATTGGAGCAACATTCATGGTCCGCATGGGTCCACAAAAAGGGACAACTATACATGGTCCAAAATAAGATGGAAATATTGAATACGGATTCTTTGTAATGAAATATATGCATGATATCATTGAGCATGAAAGGTCATAGGAGATTCCTATTGATGTAAGTATTTATACAATCTCAATTACTAATTATTTTCCACGTTTATGTAACTAATAGTTTATTTATTTATTTTAAATTGTAGCTTGGTGGAATTGATGAAAATGCTGAGCAAGATATAGAGGAAATGCAAAAGGATTGGGCTAACTTCATGCATAATTCAATATGGCCATAGTCATGATAATAGCATGAGTCTGGAAAAAGTATACTTCTTTATTCATCAATTGCAATCAGAGCTGGTTTTAATTTTTGCATTCTTAGACTACCTAGTTCGTATTTATCTGGTATATATGTTTGCTTAATAGAATGACTGTTGTTAATTTTGAAACGTTATAACTTCCATCCACTATATGCAATGGAGAGAAGTTAATGAGTTACTCTTGTTTTTTAAGTTCTTTTTCTTATTTTATTAACAAGCTTTGCAACGAAAATTGTATTTGTAATTTGGCTTTTTTTTTCAATATGCAATTGGAAAAAAATTAGTGCAATATTGTGAAAAATGCTTTCCTGTTCCATGTCCACAACAAGACGGTTGTTTGGTGTGAGCGTCCTAAATTACAAGTTATAGAGGATGGTTTTTTTAACATCTGTCCTCTAAAGTTATCATAAAAGATGGTTTAGCTAAAAAAACGGTTCTTTAAAGTGCTCTTTCTTCCCTCCAAAAACCCACAATAAAGGATACAATATAACCGCCCTTTATTATTGTGTGGAATAGACCATAGTTTAAAAACTGTCATTTAATATTATAGAGGGTGGTTTTTAACCGTCCTCTATGGGAAGCTTTGCTGTAGTAATAGACACTGAAAAAGAAAAATAAGAGAAGGAAGAGAGGGAAAAAAAGAAGAAGGAAGAAAACTAGTTAAAAACTCTGATGAATAAATTTTTGTGAATGCTTCAATGAATGACAGGCCATTTATTATAAGAGTATACATACTTTTGTTTGAATAACTCAATTTTTATCCCATCTAAAAAGGTATTTAAAAATAATAAAAGTCGAAATGAAAACAAGTAACGATCTAAATTTTATAAGAGAATATTATAAAATCAATTCGAGCTGGAATTATTTTGATTTTAACCTTAATCCGGCGCAAGATGACTGGCGGGCCTTTGTTGTCGGTATAAAGCCGTAGGCTCACGACTATATAACTGCATGTATAACAATGAACTCCACAAATACAATTATACATGTAAATCATTGCGCGACGACTTTTTTATGCAACTTATATGATGAATCTTATCCGTGTTTGGTATGCCTTGCATGTTAAGTGTTGAAAATCCATCGCCACGAATCTTCATATCATATCAAATATATTACCCCCACAACATTCTCGTTTAAATAATTTGAGCCTCCCGCTTAAAAACATGATAATTGGTATCACATAGTCAAAAGTTATAAAAGATAGAAATATCCCGAATTCATATTAGGGTGTTTAAGAAGTGTAGTTAGAATTATAGTTATAGTTTAAAATATTATAGTATTTTGTAATAATTTTTTACTTTTTACTATAATATATAAGAATTTTATACTTTTTGATAACTACAACTATAGTTTTAACTGAGATTTTTAAACACCTTATAAATATAAAATTAAACACTAATTTAAAAATATGACATGGTTGTGATAACCATTAATAAAAACTATTTTTACTGTAATATTTGAAGTTTTTATATTATAATAATTTTTTTATTATAATATATAAAAAAATTTTATTGTTTATAAGTACATTAATAATGTGAACTAGGTCAAACACGCGGTTTTTAATAAGTTTAACTTTCATCGGTTCTTATCCTCCAAGCATTTAATAGAGAAGTGACCTCCTTAACTTGCATCATTGCATGACATCAAAAGTTGTTGATCCTGTTTGTTCCACTCACGGAGCCGACTAGTTACTGCTCCAACTATACCTATTAATGAATATGATGCATAATTAAAAATAAGAGCTTTTGTATAATTAGTAATACGCCAAAAACGTCGTACTCTATCAAATTGAATAAATTAATATCTCACGGTCAAGCCGTAACTTGGGCAAATTGCCAATGTACCAAAATGCTGTTTTCAATCCAAAATTTTCAAAGCCTTATCCTTTCCAATCAAGACCCATCATGAGGTGGACCACAAATGTCCTAATCAAACAAAGAAAAAAATAACAGCCATGTTCCACAACATTCCCCATTTCCTCGGTTTTCCAACTCATATACAAATACAATAGGGCACCCTTAAAAGGGGACTGTTGATCGCTATTCGTTGGTGCATCACACAGTATCACCGTCGCTACCATCTGCGCATGTGATATGGCAGACAATTGACATTGATTAAACCTTGAGGCTTGAGGCTTGGACATATTTTTTTTGGGGCTTTTGAAAAGTCTAAAGGCTATATATTTTTATTGTTTGATTATTTTAGATAAGGTCTTAAATTCAGTCTTCTCCTTCAACTAGTCCCATTGATGCCAAGCTGCCTTCAAATTGATATTAGAGCCATTCTCTTGTCTTGTTATTAAGTTTTCTATCATCCAATCACTATGAATTCTAATTCAAGTTCTAGTTCTCATCTCCAGACACCTTCTACTTCTCTTTCTCTACCCCTCGCTCCTGCAATCAAAAAGTCTACTTCTTCTAGGTTTGAATATCTTTATGAAATCTCCTACCTACCAGATGAGAATAAAATAAATTCAGAATCTCTTCCTCTGATAAACCCTTACCATGCTTTTACAAAAACCACAAACCCCCTCACTAGGTCAATAAAATCCCTCATTCGTGTAACGCCCCTTAGCTCAGACGTCACAGATATCGTTACATTCATACATTCATACTTATTAAACCTTAAACATAAACGTAATTACATAGCTTATATGATGTTTTCAAATATAAACGTAGTTAAACATACATAACCAGGATCCATTCATACATCTAATTTTTTTTTTAAACTTATCATTGTTTAAAATAACATTGTTTAGCTTATTCCATATCATAATTTATTCAATTATACTTTAAATTAATCATGAACTTATTTAATAATATAGGTATATCAAGTTGTAAAATCAGGACTTATCAAACATCACATCAAATCTCTTTAATCAACACATCAAATAAAAGTCATTTACTCCTATAGTACGGCAGGCCGAACTTGGGACTTCGGCAGGCCGAACATGATCGGCAGGCTGGAGTTCCCTCAACCGGCAGGCCGGCAGAGGCTTTGCAATTCAGACCTAAAAACTTATCAACGTTCGGCAGGCCGAAAACATGATCGGCAGGCTGAACTTTCAGACTTCGGCAGGCCGACCAAGGATGTTCGGCAGGCCGACCGAGCCAAAATCTTTGAGAAAAACTTAATTTTTAAAATAAACCAACTTTTTATAAAATATTGCGGAAGTTCATAATTCATTAAAAATGATAAAATAACTTATAAAACCATAGTATAAGTTTTCTTTAAACTTAACATAAAAAAATATGTTCAAAATATATAACTTGATTAAAAACATAAAAACGTTCTTCTTGGCGTGCTTCCGGTTACTATTCATCGTGCTTAGTGCTCACACGCCTTTCCATATCCTCCGCCTAATCCAAGACTTTCTTACCCTTATCTGCAACATGACATAAAACATAATTAAGCTAATGCTTAGTAAGTACATATAATTCTCACAAATTAAAACATTTCATAAACATCATCATCATCATTGTCATCATATCATAAAAGTGCCTTAAGCACAATTTCATAGAACATATCTTTCATTGCGTTCATCATTTAAAAACTTATTCCATTTTATCTTAAGGGCCCAAGTGTTGTACCATAAACATCATCATAGGCGCGCCGTCATAAGAGGAGAAGGGTAGCTAATCCAAAACCAAACATGATATCATAACATTTCATTTCATAACATTGACGTGCAACACTTATTAGGTGATACATATATATATAATTTTCATACTTTGAAACATGCCATAATCATCATGCATAACTTAAAATCATGAAAGTCTTTCATAGAAATTCTTAAGGAAAATATCCATAAAATCATCATGAATCATTATGAACATAACATCAAATCTTGTAAAAACGTGTCATGTTGCAGGTGAGAATATACTTACCTTAACGCTAGCTTACTTAATCTTAGTATACTTTTGGTGATAACGTCGCGGTCTCGAAGTGCTCGTTCCTTTGTGTGTTCATGTCATTTTTCTATTTAAAACACAATAAAATCAATACTTAACATCATAGCGTAAATCATCCATTCATATAACATTCACATATACATACATTCATCTCATATTACAAACATAATTCATAACCATAAACATTGTCATCACATAAACATGTTATTATGATTTTTCTTACATTATAAAAATTACCTTAAGCATATAAAAACAAACCATACATTTTAAACATAATTATCTTTTAAATAAAACATTTTTGAACAATTAAAATACATATATTTTAATTTAAAACTTCATACAATCATCATATTATCATGCATAAAATTATTTTATTATCATAAAATCATTTAAACATAAATAAAAATTCATAACAAAATCCAGAAATAACATTGTTAAAATAGTTTTCTTAAAAATAACATAAAATACCTTCATCATATATCATACATGCACATTCTTGACAACTTTCATGAAAAACATCATTTTACCCCTTGAATATCATTACATTTTTCATACATCAAGATTAAACAGTAATATTTACTATAAGGGGTAGAGATAGAAAATTCTTATTTTATCATAAAAACCGAGAAGACATGAAACTTAAAAAAAAATCATCTCATAACACATACATGTATAACATATTAAAAATTCGAAACAAATACAATACCTAAAGAAAGATATTGTAGATGGATTGAGGAGGAGAATTCTTTTTAAAAACACAAGAAACGATTCCTTACCTTGAGAATTTTCTTCTCAAAACCCTTGAATTTTAACCAACAAAATATAACTTTTCATTAAATTTTCTTGCAGAAAATTTTTGAAAGAGAAGGAAGTGAAATGCGTGGAGAAGAGAAGAGGAACAGAGGAAATGAGAAATGAATGAGAAACGTCTCAGAAATGAAGGAGAGAAGAGTGAGAAGTTGAGAGAAAAAAATCTGAGGAAAGAAAACGTTAAAATTTTTTTAACGTAACAATCATAATGAAATTCATTGCCCTTCATTAAGTCCCTCCATTAAGACAGAATGTCTGACTGTTAGGTGGCAATTGGCGTGAAGGAGAGAAAGAAGAAAAAGGAAAGTCAAAACTCTCACTCATCACTTACCATGTTTTGCCCTATTTAAATGGGAAACCATTTAAATTAACACAAATCAATGCAAAGTCAAACCCCTTATTTCCTTAACTGATAAAATCATTCCATTATTATGTCAATTAATCACATTAAATCATCCAATTAACGTAATTAACTCAGCCATAATTTTGGAGAGATTTCTGCTGACTGCTCGTCAGCCGTGTTCGGCTTGCCAATTTTCCCCGTCGGCCTGTCGGTTCCACCAAGTTCGGCCTGCCAATGGGTTTCTTCGGCCTGTCGATCTCAGGCAGACATTTCGGCCTGCTGATCTTAAAAGTTTGGCCTGCCGAACTGTCCATAAATGTCATACATTAAAACATTCATACATCATTGCATCATAATTAAACATACATTAAAATAATCATGAACACTTGAGCACAACGATTTCATGCGGTCGTCACCTGCCATAAAACTTAACATAAAAGTTAGTAACATTAACATCATATATCATTACGTATATCATAAGTTATTAATAAAATATCATTAACGTCGTTACTAACTTAACGTAATTCATTACATAAAAATAGGCGGATGTTACAATTCGTCACTCTTTGAAGGCCCCAAAAGAATATGTCCAAGCCTCAAGGTTTAACCAATGTCGATTGCCTGTTGTATCACATGAACAGATGGTTACTCTCCAAGTACCATCTGAGCTCCCTCCTCAGTGGCTCTCACAAGGTTATAACCACATCCATTTTGGCGCCATAAGACTAGCACTCACTTATCATGCTAGAAAAGGCCTCCCTATCTGTGCCAGAATTGGCCTTCTTGACACGAGGTTGAGAAAATACCAATAAGCCAGCATGGCCACTATAGAGACTACCCTAAATGCAGGAATCGTAATTATTACGTTGTTCCCCAATTTTAATATGTCTCAAATGGACAACAAGTTACTTGATGTTCTGAAGGTTCAAGTTCAAATAGTGGGAGTCTACCAGGATCCAAACTCTATTGGATCTACTCTTCATTACCAAATGGCCTACAGACTTCAACATCATGCCCTTGACCTCGCCCTACCAACATCATCAGATGCTTTGATGATCAAAGTGGACTCTGATCAGGTTCCAACATGCACTCACATTCCACGATAGATTCCCACAGAAGAACTAAAGAAGCTATTGCCAAGCTCATGGATCACAAACTACAAGAAGATGCATCAACTGTAGCCCATTATCCAGATAAAGGAACCAAAGTATGAGAAAATGAAAGATGGCAGCACTCAAATAATGTTTGTAAGGAAGGAGGCTTCACCCCCTAACTATTTTACTACCCAGTACATGATGATTGGTGTCACTCCACCTATAGCAGCAGAGATAATATCCTTTGATGGCCAAGGTAATCCGAATTATGCCTTCAAGTCAACTACAGGACATTGCTACTGGGATACATGCAGCTGCGCAGAATGTATGAAGGAAGACGAGGAAGAAGGTTTCTAGAAGAACAAGAGACAAAGCTCAGGTCGTAGACTAAAACAACGCCTTGCAAGAAAAGACAAAGGAGTTGGACTTCTTAGCCAACCCTCAGGCAAGTTTGACTATATAGTCACGTATTCGACCCTAGAATATTTTGGTCAACCACTTGCAAGTCCTTCAGGATGGGATGATCCTTCCCAAAGCTCTCCACCAAATCCACCAGCTCCTCTGACCTCTCGAATGTTACCATGTTATAAACAAGCTCAAAAATGGATGCATGATCGTGGAGAACACTTCCTTAATCCTAAATAGGGCCAACCCATTCCACAAGTTTGCATGATGAGTCCCGCAGACTATGACAAGGACTTCCCTCCTATATAAGGTTTTCAAAACCAAAAAGGAACTGTCTTTCACTAGCCCAAGATTCCAAATCCAACCACCAAAGAAGCTGATGGTTCAACAAAAAAGGTTTCTTTTGCTGAAGCAACCCTAAATTGGTAGTCTGAGAATATTATTTCTCATAACAAAATTTTGACAAAGATCGAAGCCCAGACAACAAAGGTAACAACCAATATTCAACAGACTGAAGACTCTATCATTGCTAAGTTATCAACAAAGATTCAACAAACTCATGAAGAACTAATGGCTCTCATCAAGACAAATACAGTGCCGATGTAGATTTTCTTAGCAAAAGAAGAAGAGATGAAAAGCCTTAAAAACTAGTATGCAGCCTTGAACAACAAGTTCAAGAACAATCAAAGCAGGCGGCATCACTAGAGCCTACACCTTAGAAGTTTACAACCATGGCAAAAGAACCACTGCCACTAATTCAATCCACTCCAGGATCAACATCTATCCTCCAACTTAAGAAAATATTAGATGAATTCTGATTCCTTAAGCACATAAACTCACTATTTTAAAGGACTAAAAAAGTGTTTGAAAGCATTGATTGGAACTAAAGATTAAAACCAATTTTGGTTGAAAATATTAGAGCATATAAAAGCTTTACATCGTAGTACATTTTTTCTTAATGCTGTAGTAAGTGAAAGCTTTACATTGTAGCAATTAAAAATCGTATAAGTGCAAGCACCGAGAGAATATAGCAATTGGTTTTTGTCGCTAGCCAGTGGTAATAAAGCTATCATCTACAGCTGGATCTATGCCCTAACTAGTCATACCCAAATCAAAAGAGCACTATTCCTTCAAAAAAAAATAAAAGAACGCTATCTTAATCAAGGGTGCTTTTTTTTAATAATCGACTATGAAAGCTTCAATTAAAGGCCATTAAGGGAAAAAATATAGCACAATGTTGAAGCCAATAAAGCAGACACCACTCTCATGACTAAGCAGTTAAATTGGCTCTTTAAACTGCACCCTGGCTCATACATAGCTCTCATAACATGATTACACTACACGGTGCCACATTCTAGTCCTGAATGATTCCAAATCAAACCCTTCTCACTAAGAATATGTATCTAAAGCTTAGACCACCATCTAGTTAGACATCTAAACATCTTCCGCCTTCATCGGACAAAGAAGACATACTAACAACGATCAGCAGTGGGAAACAACATTTGTTATTACAGACTGAATGCAACAAAACCAATGTCAAAATACACATGAAAATAAATACATAGAGGTAAAGCTTTGATGGAGGGTTGCCCTCTATCGCCGCCACCACCACCATCTCTTCCTCTTTAGCCTGGTTGTGGGTTGGCCTGATCGCTGGTGATTCTTATTCCACCCTTCGAATAGTGGCCCTTTCCAATCCAACCTTAGAGCTGGTGATGCAATGCTTAGCTTTTTGGAGCTTGCCGCCGTTGCTAGATCCGAACTGCCACATCTCAAACCCTCGAAACCTCGCCAAATCTGAGTCACCACTGATCCCTTCTTCCTCTCGCCACACGGTTCCTCTTCCCTTTGGCTCCCCCTCCCGCGCCTAGACGTCGACCTTTTCCTCCAAGAATATTATTCCGATCGTGGCTAGAAACTGTTGTTCCCCGTTGAACCCAAGCTCATGGATCTCGCTTGCTCCCTCTATAGCCACCTCCTCCCAAGGACGCCAGCACAGAAATCCATCGACCTCGACAACTTTCGGCCTCTGCAAGTCACCGCCCTTTCTCCACCTTGCTTCACAAACCACCCCCCCACCGCCCCCCCCTCCGCCCAACTAGCCTTCCCCTCTCACAAATCCTAGACCCAGCCATCATCCCAGAGGCGGCGCCCCTTAGAACCTTTAGGCCTCTTTTTTTCCACAAAAAAAAAAAAAAAGCAGAGCTCGATAATAGAGACAAAAGAGCTCACCTGTCAATTGAAGCTATTTAACTTTTGAATTGTGTTTCGTTATTAAGGGTGCCTTTGGTGGTCAAGATAAAAATAGAGTTTAACAAATAACTGGGGTCCTAGGTTTGGTGCCTCATCTATGGAAGATAAAGCGACCCCAATCCCCAACTACCTAAATAGTTAGTAATTATACATAAATAGCAAGTAGCCATGTTGAAACACATGGGAAAATATATCCCATGAAAAGTTAAAAAACTTTTTTTTTTGGTTCTCTCAAGCTTTTCTTTTTCCCCAACGCACGCCCAAGATCCAAGTTTCTTTAGGTCAAAAAATTATTTTGTTTGTTTTCTAATGGAAATTACTCAAATATTAACTTTTCTCTTTTCTTGGACTCTTATACATCTTTGCACTAAATATAAGACAACTCACTATAAACAATCATCCTATTCTAACTCCAGTATTCCAATTGTGGAATGACTTCTAGACTTAATACCAAACAACAACCTCAAAGAAGACAAATGACAATTAGGTGAAGCACACTGAAGAACCGATAAAAAGAGAACTCAAAATGACGGCGGATGAATTAGTTGTGCATTTCACAGGACAAGGATATATAGGGATTAGGAAACATTTGAGACATGTTGATAAATGTGACAAAACGAAAGTACACAAAAGAACGGTGATTAGAATTCAAAAACCGAGCACTGAGACAAGTGCCATGACCAAATGACTGAATGAGGAAGTAAAAATTATCGGACGTTTGAAAAATATGATTAGATTAAAATTGTTAAACTAAAAATTATAATAAATAAATATTTTATATTATAGTTTATTTTTTAGATCATTATAATATATAAAAATTTTATATGATAATAATTAAATATTTTGATTAGAATTGATTATGTCACGTCTTAAATCATGGATGAACTTTCAATACTCCCTTGATACCTATAAATTAAGAAAAGCACGATGATTTGTCGGCAGATTTGAGAATTGCAAATAAGAATTTTATTTTTTTTATTTGTTGAGTCCAATTAAACAATAAGAATTCCTTTATTTGTCCAATCATTTTTTGACACAAAACACCATTTTATAATAATAATTTTGCCTATCTAATCATATGCATTAAATGCAGCCTAAAAAGAATTTGTTACTATGAAAACTGACTATCTAATCCAACTGGCAACTTAATTACCAAACCCAATTTTCTAACGGTGCAATAATATTGAAGAGCCATGAATTTGGCTTGAAATGGTTCAAATCAGAAACCTAACAGCAACTTCTTAGACCCACGTCTGAATCCATTTCATTGACCTTTTTGGCAAATTATTCATCTTTGTCTTTTGTTTTATTCTTGTAAATTACTCTAAGATGTTCATTCACATTATTCTAGAATATATGTACGTACCATCAACTTATATAGAGGGTTGAGATGCTTCCACCATTATGACCTACATGGGACCCAAGAGTCACCTGCCCTGCTGTTCAGGATGCATGCTTTACATTTTCCCCGGCAGGATCTTTATTAATTTAAGCATAAAAAAAATAAGGGGAAAAATCATTAATGAAGAGGGGAAAAAATCTTTGAGCAGATTGAGAAGTCTTTGGAATTTAGTTGATGTTGTTGTTATCTTTTCTTAGACCAAAGCAATTTAATTACTTTTTAGAACATAATCTTTGTTAAGAATTGGGCTAAATATTATTGGTTCCACTGTTGTTTGGGACCATTTTTTTAATCGTTAGACATGAAAAACTAATAAGGTTTTTTTTAAAGGGAGAAAATAATAAAGTTATCAAAAAGTAATAATTACTTCAAATTTAAAATAGCGTACATAATTACACTAAAAAAAGCTATAAAAAAGCATATAAAGATCATTATTGATCTTTGTGACCCTATTTGTTTTGTGCATAAAACAGGGCCTTTCTTTATCTAAGCAAATAAATAAATACAAAGTTAAGGCGTGAGGCTGTGAGCTAGCTCTTAATTGGTCTCATTATTATTGCTTTCTTTCATTAGAATAACTGTTATGTGAATCATGGTATCATGATGAAACAAAATAGACAGCCATAATGTTCCTTCTTTATTAAAAAAAAAAAAGTAAAATAAACAATTGTAGACTTTGACTTCAAGTCCTTAGAAATGTTTGGCGGGGGCACAACGCATCAAACCTAATTATAAATGGACGCTCCATTAGCTCAAGCTAAGAACCAAAGTCCAACTTTGTTTTTGTTGATAAATATATAAAAGAAAAAATTACACTATATGGTCAAAATTATTATGAGAAAAATTAAAATTCAACACAATTTTTGAAATATTCACATACAAGATATACATAAAATACTTCCTTTAAATTTTGAAATATGTAGTAGTGATTTTATTTTGGACAATATAGATATGGGGCATGCAATATGTATATATACAAGAAACAAAAGGAACGAGAAAAATGTCTAATTTTTGAACCTTTTTAAAATAATATCAGATTTAAAAATATTTATAGTAGATAATAATAAAAAAAATTACTAATAAATAAATTTTTAAAAAGTAACATTTACTATAATTTCTATACAAAAAAAATTATTTACCACTACTTAAACTATAAAGAGTGCTTATAAATAAGAGAATATTTGTTATTTCATCTTTGACGCCATTATATTTCTTTGTACTGCCCATATCGTACAGAATAAGTTTTGCCCGCATAAATAATTTTTTTCTCAAATTACATCGCCCCCTACCCTGTTGATTAGAAATTTAAAGAAAATGTACAATTAAGTGCTACAATTATTCACTAGAAAAAAAGTACTACCTTAATTATTTTTTAATTTAATGCTCCAAAGTATTTGGTGACACCACATAATTTCTCTATTATAGGAACGTTAATATTGGGATTGATGACGAGTAATAGCAGTCTAATTAATTATAAATCTTTTCATCTCAATCATAAATTAAGAATTTAACTCACGTTAAATTTACTTAAAAATGATGGTATACTTTCTTTTTTTGTATATATAAAAAAAAGGATTGGCATTTGAACATATGTATGTTTATTTCTTTTGGTAGAAAATGACTACATGTATGTCATTGAGTGGACATGTTTAATTTAATGTCCAATTCATGTTCCAACCATAACCAATTGCATAATGACAGTTCAAGTATTGGATAGGTACATGACTCCCCAACAACCCACAAACATCCACTTCATCACGCATTGGCTAAACCAAATCCTACACGGCTCCACACCCCAAAAAAAAATAATAATAAAATAAAATAAAATAGTAGCGACAGTTAAACAAAATAAACATTTAAATTGACAATAAATGGAGAAAAAAAGGTAAATGGGTTAATAATAAATTTCATTAACTCGGTGCTTTTTAATGTTCAACCCAAAAAGTGACTCTAATGCTTACTTATAAATACGCTCTTCACTCATTCAGTATCTAACGAGTCCACGTACTAATTGTTCCATTAGGGGTCAATTATATCTATTCATAAACTGCGTAGGTTTTCTGTCCATATCTAGCACAACTATTAAGATGTTTGAAAGGGTGGTGGGAACCAATAGTAAGAATCACTTTTACTGTAACATGTGAGAGTTTTATACTGTAGCATATTTTTTTATTGTTACTGTAGCATATGAGAGCTTTACACTATTTATAACTGAGATTGTGGTAGAAACTGAGTGATTCCCACCACTGCCAAACACTTTCTGCTTTTTCTTTTCAATCCTCATCTATTTTACTGCCCTTACATCCTGAATCATAACATTGTCCCCAAACTTACTATATCTATTTTTTCCAAGTTATATAATAAGCACTAATTACACATCCCTTTTGTTTTTCATTATCTACCTTATCAAAATAAAACATAGGATTAATTATGAAAATTTCCACTCAGTTATTATCCTTGTAACAAATACGGGTTCTCGACATCTAAAGCGGAACATGTGTTTGCCCCAATCGATAAGATATTAAAAAAAAGTTCTTTTAGTCAGAATTTTAATAAAAATTTATAATTTAGAATATAATATAAAAGTATTTTGATAGGTTTATCATGTACAAAACTCATTTGAATTTAAAAGTTAATATAATTCTAAAATTTTAATTGTTAACAAATAAATTAAAAATCTTCAATTTTTTTGAGCAAATGATATTTCTTTCTTTTTCTTGTGATTGAAAGATGATTAGCAGTTGAGTACACACTCTTACAAGATGGTTGCAGGTTGAGGTCCGCTATATCAAACCTATTAAGAGGCATAATTATAATATGATTCCGAATAAAGAAAATCCATGTCTAACTGAGAAAAGTGACTAAGAGAGGGGTTTAATAGACCATAGTATTCTTCCTGCCCGCCATCATCCTCGGTGGTAAATTGATTCAGTCCACTGTAAATTTCACATTCTTTGTATACCAAAAGGTGGGAGAATTTGAAAAAAGGGCCAAAAAAAATTTTTAATTAAGGAAATAATTTTTTTTTCATAAAAAAACATGTTTTTTTAGGTAGGTAAACTGTTTTAATTTTTTCAAAAAAAAAATGAAAATAACTGTAACGAGAAGAGGAACCTCAACAGAGTGAAAAAAAAAAAACTAAAACTGTTTTGATACTCAAAAAGTATATTTTTTTGTGTCAAAAAATTGTTAAAAAAAATTATTTGCCTAAAATGATTTTTCTTAAAACCATTGTTCGAAATGCCCCCGAAAGATGAAGCACAAAATCGCTGGAGGGGTTTTTTTTTGATCAATCAAAATCAATGAAATGATGATCATAGAGTTGCAGACCATACGAGGGTGTTTCACAAAGTAGCGGACTAAGCCCACTTTTCTCTTCCCTTGAGTTTAGCTTGGATTGCAAGCGATCCTCTTCATTTTGTCAGAGGATTTTATTATATGTTTTTTCTTGGATACTTGAAAAAAATAAAAAGGAGAAATGGATTACTTTGATAAGAACAGTTTATTTTATTCTCTCCCCTTTCTTCTTTGACGAGATCTTTATTAATTTTCTAAAAAAATAAAGATAATAATGCAAGTAAAACAAAAAAAGACAATTTCTTTAATGTGAACAAGCAAGAGGTTTGAGCTTGGGTTTGAAAAACATTTGAAACATATGTTTTAAAGATTATAATAATTTTTTTTTACTATGATTGTTTAAAATTTTATACTATTTATAATTATAATTAATAAGTTAAAATTATGTTTTAAAAACCTATTTAATAATATTTATCTTTTGGTAAGCGTCCAACATTGCTGCGGAGGAATCCCTGAATAGTAATCTGATGGACATATGGGGGAAAATGGTTAGTAGCAGTCTTGTTATTCCGAGTCTCATCATCAGCAACCTTTTACTTTGTCTGTTTCACAACTGCTAGCAGTATAGGTGGCCAAAGTCTTTAATTCAGAGCGCTCTTTGCCTCGTTCGTCTCTCTCTCTCTTCCATGTGTGTGCTTTTGCTTGGCTTGTTTGGCCTTGCTTTCTGCTTCAAACACTGGGTGTAAGTGCTAATATCTTGATGGGTGCTTTTCTTGGTTCTTAGAAAATTCTTGTTTTCTTCTGTTTTCTGGGACAAATCGAATTCTCTCTCTTCTGATGTTTAAAGATAATAAAGTTGCTTTCTTTGCAGTTTCTACTGCTTAATTCGACATGGGTTTCTTCTTCTTTGTTGTTGTTTTTGCTCTTGGCCTTTTTAGGATGGAACTTATGAACTAACTGTAATAATCTTTCGGTTTAATCTTGAATTTTCATTTGGGTAGTTAGGACTTGAGTATTTTGTGCTTGACCAACTAACTATTCACAATTTGAAAAAAAAAAGACAAAAAAATGGACTTGTGGAATCAAACTAGTGAAATTTTAGATTGAGGCTTGAGAAATTCTTGATCTTGGAGAAGTCTAATGTTGGTTGGGAGATGGAGTTGGTATTATTAGTTATAATTAATGATCATTATCCTATTAGCGTGGCTAAAACTGGGTCAACAATTGGTCTACACGTTGTTTAGCTCTAAATGATGTTTGAAGATTTCCCTATACTTCAGGTGGGATGTTATTACTCATGTTAGGGCATAAATCCATCCCCAAGTATCTTTTGAACTGCTTGACTGCATTTAACTTGGATTCACCTTAGAAGCCAGGATCTTTTCCCTAAAACTTACTTGTTCCCCCTTGTCCAATATGCTGTTGATTTGTTCAATTGGGATTTTGTTTTCTTACTGTTTTGGCAGTTCTTTAGCAAATGTTCCTCACAGAGGTTTTATTTATTTGTTTATTTTGGTGATTCTGGTTGATCTGTTTCATCTTTTCTCTGATGGATGGCAGTGGAAACTGATGAGTTAGCGAAGATATTACAAAGAGATAGAACCACTAGACAAAGATTTTGACCGCCAAACATGATTAGTAATGCAGTTTCTCCCCTCAAGGATCAAACAGAAAGACATAATTTTCTTATGGAGGTAATCTACTGGAGCTACATTTTTGCTAGGTGATACCCAACTTTTGTTGGTAATTAATTTCTTTTGTTGATTTTTTTTCTTGACTCTTCAAATGGCTCACTTGTTCAAGGTTTCAAACAAAGAAAAACAGCTGTGGGTGCTAATCCACACGAAGGGTCTATTGCAATCTGATGTTCAGGAATTGTATCGAAAAGTGCGTTCAAGTTATGAGAAAATGATCTTGAATGGCTATGAACAATTGGAACTTCAAGATCTGGAGTATTCCTTGTGGAAGCTTCACTACAAGCATATCGATGAATTTCGTAAAAGAACAAAGAATAGTTCTACATTAGAAAGCACAAAATCAGGAGGAGAGCATACCAATCACATTGAAGCTTTCAAGCTATTTTTGTCAGAGGCAACTGAGTTCTACCAAAATTTGATTGTGAAAATCAAAAAATGTTATGGCCTCCCAGAAGAGACCTCATTTTATAGAAATGGTGGTATTAGTAGTTCTTTAGAGCCAAAGAAGATAAAGAAATGCTGGTTCTTGTGTCATCGTTTTTTGGTTTGTCTTGGAGATCTTGCTAGGTACAGAGAGCAATATGAAAAACCTGATGTTCAAAACCATAAATGGTCAATTGCGGCCACACATTACATGGAAGCGACAGCGATTTGGCCAGAGAGTGGAAACCCACAAAATCAGGTTCTTGATATAATTTTTTCCCCCTAATAATTTCTTGCATTTTGGAACTTTCATATTGTAATATAAGCCAATACAAATTTGGTTTGTCCCTAGTAGTTAAACTATATTTTCTGCAGTTAGCTGTATTGGCAACATATGTTGGTGATGAGTTCCTTGCTCTTTACCACTGCATACGAAGTCTGGCCGTTAAAGAACCGTTTCCAGATGCATGGGATAATCTTGTTTTACTGCTAGAAAGAGTATAAATTTTGAGCTCTGAACTCCTTTATTGCTTTTGTTAGTCTAATTAATGCAATTTAATCCTATCTTGATAGTTCTTAATTGCCTCTTCTACTCCTGCAGAATAGGTCTTCCTCTTTACCATCTCTTTCAAACGAGGCCCAGTTTGATTTTTTAAAACCGTACGAGAGAAGCATTACGAAGATAAATTCAAAATCAAGGGACCATTCTTCACATCGAAATAATGGCTCCATGGCAACCGATTTTTGGTCTCTTTTCATCAGAATAATAAGTTTCTTTTTTGTAAAATCCAGGTAATTCCTTCCGTTGGATTGAACTTTTAGTACATATTAAAAAATAAGGATAAAGGATATTTTACTCTGTTGTTGTTGTTGTTACTTTATTTTTGTTTCTTATGATGATTTTTCGTAATGTGAGACAGTTTGGATGAGTTCCCTTCTGCTTTTACGTTGATTATGAGAGAATTAGATGCTTTAATGGCACTAGATGATACGGAACTAAATACCTCACTGGAGTATCAGCATATGGATTCCATCAAGGCAGGTCCTTTCCGGGCCCTTCAAGTTGTTTCGATTCTCCTCTACACCCTGCAGAGTTTGATCAATAGTCCACAAATAAAACATTTTGAAAATATGGATGATACACAAATGACTGTACTTAGGCAATTGGCATTGACTGCTTCATTCATTTTTGTGGGACGCTTTGTCGAGAGATGTTTGAAGGTGAGCGCATTAAGTTCTTGTCCCCTTTTACCTGCTGTGCTTGTTTTTGTGGAGTGGTTGGCAACCACGTTTAATGAAGCAGAAAAGTACGGAGATGACCGGAGAAGCGGTAGCGCTATGTCATACTTTTTTGGGTCATTTGTTGATCTTCTAAAGAGTCTTGGAGCCAATAAGAGTGAAGGCAATACTTCTGTTAGTACTCCTCTGTGGGAAGACTATGAATTGAGGGGCTTTGCACCTGTCACTTGGGCACACGAGTTGTTAGATTTCTCGTCTCATTGGGAGTGCATAGATAATGTTGAAGAAGGAACTGAATACCGTGCTTGTCGGATTCTCAATGCCGGATTGAAGATTGCAAACAGATCAAATGATTCTCGGAAATGGATAATCTATGATCAATCAGGAGGAAAGTTCCTGAAATCATATGCAGCTGAATTTGTTGAAAATGGGGAGTCCATCAGTTCCGATACTAAAACAGATGCGAGTAATCAGTATTCCAGCAAAGGCGTGGAAGAATTTGAGAGGCCAATACCAGAAGAGAATCCAAGCGTGAATGGCCAGTCTGTTGCAGTTGAGGAGGAAGAAGTTATTCTCTTCAAGCCATTGACTCGATATAATTCAGCACCGCTATGTACCGACTCAAACGAGCCAACTTCTTTAAAAGAAACGGGGGATACAGCTGTACCTTCTGATGACTGCTTACGCCGTGCTACATCACTTCTTATAGCACAAAACCAGGCCCAAGGTGGCCCCTCATCTATACAAACCGACATCAGCAATTTCAGGCACAACAAGCCATCTAAGCAGCAGGAGCTTGTCTTCAAGGATGCAGCTATGCTGCCTCCATTTCCAGACACCCCGATTTCTTCAGGGCCTCCCTCACTCAGTGCTTGGGTCCTTGATAGAGGAGGCTCAATCACTAACAAAGAAAAAGCAGCCAGTGGCATTCGCAAACATGTTTTGAGCCCAATTGAGGAAGTGTCCTCTGAATATCTATCTGGTCTCGCCATAACTGGAAATGAAGATTCTTCCAACAGGCATGCCTTTTCAGCAGCACATTACACTTCCTCCCTGTATTCAGCTCCGGTGCCTTCTGCTCCTCTATTGCCAGATGATGCCACTTGGTTCACAGGCCTTCAGTCTAGTTTCGACAGCCGCAAAGCCGCGGAGGGCATCAACAGAGTGGAAACTTTGTCCAACACATCAAAAACAATTAGCAGCATCTATACAAATTGGAATGCCACACAAGGGCCGACTAATCATTATGGTCTCAGCAGCATACCGGGTTTGGCAGTCAACTACACACCGCAACGAAGAATGACCTCATCAGAGTGGCTTCGCCAGTACAGAGAAAGTCATCCCTGGCCCTGGCCATCTTACTTGTATGCTCCAGGGAACATGGGAAACTCCTACAACCATGATGCTTCTTCTGGGTTTGCACCCTTGGCATCAAACTCGACAGTGCATATGGAGACCCCGCCATTGTATCCAGCTTTTCCTACAGATTACAGCGCTGCAGATGCGCAAAGACGGGACAAACCGTTGCATGGTTACCAAAGGCCGAGCCCCTTTGTGTGTGGTGCCGTGACAGACATGAGAAGTGAGCCACAGCCACTTCTGCAGTACCTCAAGGAGAAAGAAATGCAACTGCAACGTGATCCTGCTACATTGATGAGGGGTCCTACTTATATGGGAAATTGAGATTGGGACATGGAATGATGGATACAAGCACAACCATAGCTGTTTTGTTGTGATAAAAAAAAAAAAGGTCTCTCATTTCTGTTTGTGTATATGTGTATACTAGCGTAGATCTTCTGACACCTTGAAAAAAGTGTGGGAAAATCTTGCCCCCTGTAATCCTATCAATACTTATCTTTAGAGAGAATGTCACCAAGAGTAAAATTATGTGCATGTGTATATGGACGTTTTTAATTTGATTTGATCAAGGGGTAAATGTTAATGTCGTTCGTCATGTTTCTTTTCCTTTTCAAAATCTTCATTTTTCATTTTTTTTTATTTATTTGATTTTTAGTTGTTATTGTTGTGTTGTTGTTTGTCGGGTGGTTGTCGTTTAACGGGGCTGCCATTTTTTTCCCTCTCATTTTCGAGTCCTGCAAGAGATTGAACTATAGTTTCTTTTTTTTTCTTTTTCAGTCAGTCATTTACATGTTTCCTGCTTCTTTCCAAGTAGCTGAAAATTTTGTTTATGGCCTTGAATCGGAAAAATACCTTAAATATTCTGTGTGCTTTGAAACATCACGTTGATTTGTCTTTTAGATTGGAGTTCGTCATAGCAAGCGACCTTCACAGGATCTCGCTGTCAACATTGATGAACATCAATTACCAACAAAGGACAAAAGAATAAAATAAAATATCCATTTGTTATTTTTTGGGGTTTTTTAATAGTTTTTTCTTTTTTTTCCCTTAGAGAAAATATGGTCAAAATTAAGCCATAATGGATATAACATAGATGGTATATTTTCTAAATAAATTAGGATGATCCGCTAGCAACTAGAACTAATTGCTTTTAATCAAATAATAGTATAAAGTTCTAAGTAGAAGCAACAAATTGCTATAATGTGTAGTTTTCACATGCTACAGACACGAAAGAAAACATGGGACATAATTACGTAAATTTTCCTACTTCATTTTGTTGTTGTTTTATATTAATGTGCTTCGTCATTTCCTTACTTTTGTGTCGTTTCACATGATTCCATCCTTTCTATGTGTCGTTGTTTGTCATTTTCTTTGCTATATACTTCTTGTCGTACCCTTTTTCCCCTGCCTGTGGCCACTGCTCTTAGATTACCGTCGTTTTTACAAGTTCATGAGTTTCCATATCGTTTGGTTTCTCCTTCTTTACATTTTATTGCGGTTCTTATGACATTGTCGTTGTCCAACATTCTAACTCATATCTCTCTCCAGAACTGCAGGAGCTCTGATTCCGGATCGAAGCGAGCGAAATGGCCGACGGGCAATCTAATGGAGAAGAAGTGTCCGCCGCAAAAGCCGTCTTACTTGGAGCTTTAGCCCCCGGTGTCAACGTTAGTAAAATTTCTGAAAAAGTTTTCCTTCTCCATTAATTCTCTTTCATTGGATATAATATTTGACCATTTTGTTGATTTGGGTTTTTGTTTTCTCTCAATTCAGGGTCCTACATGGAATACTCTAAAATCGGCGTTTCTGATGCTGGGTCTTTCTCTTTCTGTGATGCTTGCACTGGCAATCTCTTCCAGCGATTCGTCTTTGGTTCTTCATGTTGGGTTTCTGGTTCTTATCACTGCTTCTCTCTTCCTGCTTCTCAGCTGGTAAGTTTATTAGTCTTTTTTGTATTTCCTTAATTCGAATTTTGGGTTATACTTGCTTGGTTTTTGATTAATCAAATTTTGGGTATGAATCAAAGTTTGTGTTTTATTGGCTATGCTAATGGAACAATGATATTTGTCATGATTTACATGCTTTAGTTAGTGTTTGTTATTTCAGTTAATTGGATTGTCTTGAAGCTACATTGCTAGGAAAATTCTGAAATTTTCCATTTTAATTGTTAGAGTAATTAGAATTTAGAAATGGGTTTGGACTCGGTATACATTTGGAGGCTATCTATGTCAGTGCAAGGTTGATTTTATTTTATTTTATTTTATTTTTGGGCAGGTTTCTTGCACAGACTGGTTTGGTATCAATTGAACACCAAATGCGTGACTTGGACTTGGTTCCCGATGATGGTTCAGAGAACAATAAAAAGAGCAAATGATTGTTCTTATCGCATGGCAAGCAAATACACTATCATCAAGTTTGGAAGAGAAAAGACCCCTTAAGAGGTCACCTTATTACATATTAAAAAAAAAAAAAAGAAAAAAAAAACATTTTTTATGCAATCCCAGAGATACGTTGGATTGAGGTTGAAAAGAGCAGTGCCCAAATTTGCTTTGCCTCTTTATGGGAGAAACATTGGCAGCTTTCAATCACTTTTGGCATCTTTGTCCTTGTGTTTGCTCTTCTTGGGCTTGATGAAGCAGAAGCATGAGCAGCAGGGGAACTGAAACAAGAACTTCATATTTTTAAGATTGTGATGATTTCAAATGTTGGATCTTGTCTATATATAGCAATCTCGAGAACTATTTTTTTTCCCTTTTGTTCCCTCCTCTCTTTGGGATGCTATGCTTAAGTTTTACAGATAAGAAGATGCTTAGCCTATCCTCTCCATTTATGCTATTGTGGCCAAGAGGGTCATATTGCCACTTGCATCTTTTCTTCTTCTAAATAAATGTAAATGAAAGGCGATTGCTTTTTGATTCCTTTCCTAAGGTAAAGATTTCTGGGCTTACAAGTAATTAAAATTGTGCCCCAAAGGAATCATAAATGTAAAAAGTAAAAAAGAATTGAGTTACTCAATCTGGTGGGCGACTTGAGAAGGAATCTGCATTATAGTCTTTTTTTTTTGTTGAAAGCTAGAATATTTGTGTTATAGGAGGATTTGGATTCCCCACTTCTGTTACTGCATTTTTAGGGTTGTGTGACTAGATAGTGTCAACCTAGAATAGAGGAATTCTTGCACACTTTTATGATATCAATGGTTAAAATTGTTACATTCTTATACTTGTGGACCATGGTTACTACAATCTTATACTTGGTAAATCTCATGTGCTCTTATGCTGTAAATGTGGACATTTTGAGTTCAAGCGCCGATAGAACGATTTTTGATCTTTTTGACCGATAAGATATATAGGTTGTCTCATTGAAGGGGAAAAAACTCATCTTCGAATTGTATTTTTCTGCTTCCTTTATTCTGAGTTCGAGAACCACCAGATCGATTTATGTACTTTTTGACTGACAAAACTTTGTGGGTCGTCTCATTGATCTTTAAGGAGGGGAAAAAAAAAATCCTCACATTTTTCGGTTTCTTTAATCTATGCTTTGTACAAACAGTATCCTTGTTTTGTTTATGGGATGTTTGGAAGAGTGACTCAAGCCATTTTTAGTTCGAAATATTATAGCCGTTAAGAATGTTATATTGTAATCGATTTTTTCTTTATATTATAGCTATTGAGAACTTTATATTGTGAGCATTTCGAATTAGAGAGTTAGAATTAATGTACTAAACGAGGGGTTAATATTTCTCTGTTAATTTTCGGTCAAATAAACAGTAATAAGTAAGCATTGAGCTATCAATTTGACCACCAATATTAAAAATATGTTTCCTTCTTATTCTCTCAAACCGAAGATATCCTTATATTTGAATTTTCATTGCTCTAATATAAAAGGTCTTGTCTGATTAATGAGTTGTGTAGCGCTAGAACCATGGTGGCTTCTTTGAATTTGGGCCGGTCTTTTGAGTAGAATTGAGTTAGGTATTTTAGAACCATTGTGGCTTCTTTGAATTTGGGCCGGTCTTTTGAGTAGAATTGAGTTAGGTATTTTATTTCCATCGGTAGGCCTCAAGATTTCTTTTGTACACAAGAATAGGAAATGAGATTACACTAATAATCTCCTTTTTGATTAGTTAGGAAAAAAAATAGAGGTGAGTCTCACTGTTTAATGCAATTTGTGTTATACACAATATACTTTACTGGTCAAATCAAATATGGTGATCTGGCTCTGATACAAGAATTAACCATTAAGTACTTCCTTCACAAGGATTAACAACTGCAATTCGTATCTTAATTACAAAGTTGAGAAAGAATGGTACGTGATTAAATATCTGATGAGCCCCCATTTAATGATGTTTTGGTATGGTTCAATTATGCTAACTCATTAATCGCTTGACATGGCAACACCTGACGTTTAATGATGTCAAACTTCATACTCATTAATTTTTTTGCAGCGAGAAAAAGGCTATAAATTTCTCAAATTGACCAAACATTACATGAGTCCAAGGTCTAATCAAATAAAATACACTACAAACCAAAGTTCATGCATAGATTTTATAAACGATAGGTACCCTCTGTAGATGTTGGATTTTCCCTTTCAGCTAATTGGTTTGGGATATAACAAAATTTGAGGTCTTTAGTACATATACATATTATTGGCTGTGAAAGAGGATTCAATACTATTATGAGTGCAATATCTGATACACTATTTTAATAAGATATAAAATAGCAGCAATTGCTTTCCTCTTCCATCTTATTTTTCATTTAATCAATCAAATGAAACTTTATATACATACATACATACATATATATATATATATATATATATATAAGGAAAAGGTAGCTCAATAAAGAGTGATACTGCTCATCATCATTTATTTCTAATCAACAATAATTTCACACAGAATTTCTAAGTTTATTTTGATTTTTTTCAACAATGATTGATTACTCTTTTTAATATATACAAAAGAGATGCACAAGTATTGTGAACCATAACTTCTTGGAGGTTGAAAAAGCATATTATCATCACTGGTTATGTTTAGAGTCATTAGACACTTGTATTACTAGTATCTATTTTAAAACATAAAAAATCATATTTGTTTTTTATTAAAAAAATATCAAATTATATCAGAATTACATCAAAATCAAAGTCAAAAATCTAAAGGAAGTCACATAAGATTTTTCTATATATATTTTACTATAAATGAATTTCCTCGTATGGAATTTATTAAAGCATGAATGATAAATAATAATTTTCTAAAATATTTCTATCAACATCTTCAAAAAAAAAAAAGAAAATAATAGTTGTTAGTATAGCCTACCAATAAATACATACCCAACTTCGTCCCAATCAATTCTAAGTTAAAAAAAAAAAAGGGTAAGACAGCATTATCTAATAATAATAATAATAATAATAATAATAATAACAGGTGTAAATCTATACAATCCATGGCAGCGTAAATTGTAGCCCCCACTGACAAGTGATAAACCACAACCGTATGAAAGCTTTTTCTCCGTGGAACATCTGAATATTGGAGCAGCTGACCTATAGCCTTATAAGTCGCATTCTATGATATAAAACCCCCGCATACTTCTCTCTCTCTCTCTCCCCCCTCTCTCTCTCCTCTCTCTCTCTGAGCCATTATTTGTTTGTTTGCGTAGTTTTCTTTCGGTTTCCTTTTGCATGGCACTGTCACTCGCTGTCTAGCTAATTACTAAGGTGTCCTCTCTCTCTCTCCTCGGAAAATCCCAACTGGGTGGGTTTTAAACAATTTGGACATTTTTCTAGATTTATCTTTTTCTGGGCACTCGCAAAATTCTCCATGATAATCATTCTTGGACATGTTCAACGACTTACAGTTCAATCCTTTTTTTTTCTTTTTGGGTGAAAGGTCAAATATACTTGGGAAAGAGTGATCATGGCTTCGGATGAAGGCTGGGATCATGAAAAGATGTGAGTGGGAAAAAAAAATTTATTCAACGCTTAATTGCATACATTCTTGGCCGACTTTCTTCATTCACTAATTTTTCTTTTCTTTTCTTTTTTCTGATTTTTTACAGGCTACAATTGTATTTGTACGATTACATGGTGAAAAGGAGAATGTATAGGGCCGCTGAAGTTTTCAAGAATGAGGCTAATATTCCTCATCCCCACTCTTTTGGTACTTCTTACACCTTTCTTGTTTTACACACACATTTATATTAATGTATATATGTATGGGTTTATACGTACACACACATATATAGTCTTGATATTGAAAGAAATTGTTATCAGTAATTTTATTTCTGGTTTGCAAATTCAATGTGTTGGCAAGATTATGGAATGAGATTTTTTTTCTTTTCTTTTTTTCTTTTTCTTTCTTTTTTCCCCTCCTTGTCATGCTTTCAATCGTGTATCTCGTCACATTGATGTATATATATACAAGGATTTATTGAAGTGCATGCCTTTGATGCAACTCTGGTCGAAAATATTTACTCCACTTCAAATTTGCTTCACTTTAACCTGTACAAAACCCTAATAATTTTTTTTTCCTTTTCTCTTTTTCTTCGTAGCGCTTAATTCTCGTGAAGGATTCTTATACGAATGGTGGTCCGTATTTTGCGCCTCGTTTATTCATAATCATATAGGGAGTCAGGAGGACAAAGAAGAAGCCTTCCTTCAGGTCATATACAGATACGTTATATATATATATATATATATATATTCACACATATATGTACATATGTGTGTGCTTGTGAAGCTGAAAGTTTTTTCTATATATCATCTTTGTTTGGTCGTTGAAATTTACTGCAGGCAATGCAAGTGGAAGAGATTAAGCAGCAAGTGAAGGACCATCCAATGGTGCCACAAAACGTAGCTACGGACCAGCAAATTCAATCACCTGAAGTACAATCTTCAATGGCTAATAATGACGTTGACAACATACAGTTTTTGCCCCCAGATGATCATGACACTTCTAATGATGATGATATAGAAGGACAGAATCTTAGGCAATCTGCTATGGACTTTGACCCCATTACTTTATTTCCAAATAATGTGAACCAACCAAACCTCTCTTACTCTTCAGTTCCAACCAGTCCAATGTATATACTCCTAGTTTGTTTTTATTAATTAATATTGGGTCTACTTTTTTTTTTTTTTTTGGGTGTGGAACATTTTTCATTACTTTTTCTTATAATCTTTCACCTGTATGATCAGCCATATACCGCCGCCACCGATGTTAGAGCAGGCTCAAGTGGCAGGAAATGGCATCAGTTTGGGAAGGGCTTCTTCACCTATGGACCCTTTGCCTAACAATGTCTTTCTAAATGAAAGATTACCAATAACAGGAAATCATGATGAAGGTCGTTTTGTTAAGCATTCCATAGTATTTTATTGCTTAATTTTTGTGTGGCTTATATATGTTCTGCCTGACTCTTTTGATCGGCTTCATTTTATGCATCTTCAAAAGAACTTCTAGATTTTAGATTGGACTTTTGTTATTTCAACCTTTTTTGTGTAACCATTTCTTTAAATGTAACAAAACATAAAATAGTTGCTTGTTATCCGCAATCACAGAAGCTTGACCACATGAAAGAAGCTATTCAATTAAGCTTTACTTATTTTTTCAATTAAGACTGTGAAACAATGTTCCATATGTCCTAATCTTTGAAAGAAATTCATAAATCAGAGGACTTACTTTTCTTTAATGCAAATATGTGCATAATTTGCTCTGCCAATCATCGCAGGGATGGATCAAGGCGTCAATCCGGTGTCACTGAATGGATGGCTTGTAAATGTAAGTTAGATGTTAAGGAACTTCCTCTAGCGCCATTCTAGGAGATGTGATTGAATCATTTTCGAAGTTTGAAATTTTGTCATTTTTCTTGTACTTAAACTCGAATAGTGGAAATAATTTCCTTGGTTACATTGCTGACTTTGCAGTCTAAAAATTACTCTTGCAGGGGCCAAACAGCAACCAACACTTTCAGGTACCGGCAAAAGAATCTCAGCAGCCTCTTTCCCCTCAATTTTAGCCATGTACCCCTGGAAAACAAACATTTGGACCTGGAACTGTAATTCCTAGCAGTAATCCTCGTAGTTCAAGTCCGATGCTTACCATGAGCGAAACTAGAGGGAAAGATAAACTGGTCGGCTCTGAAACAATGTCTTTCAAATTCCATGTTTATGTCTTTCTTAATATACACTAAAAAGTGCCTTTCCTACTCTTATATTAAATACACATGCCAAGTGACAGATTCCTTCTAGGTGATTTTTGTAGACATTGAATCTTTCCCGATTGATCCTAGTTCTTTACCTGGTCAGCAACCATTTGTATATGGTGCAGATGATGGGCCCCTTTACAAAAAATGCAGAGCAGAAAAGCCAATGTGATCAGCCACAGCAGCGGCAGCTATTCAATGTTAGTATGTCAACCATTGTTAAGCCGTTTATTTGTTGAAACAGTTTCTGAGTGTTTTGTTTGTTGTGATTACACCGCTTTCCTAACATCAGAACGGCGGAAATAAGGAGGGAGCATTACTTTTAAGAGCCAGAGAAATTCCTGCGGTAGGTCATACGCTTTAAGAGAAACACGTGAAATTCTTTTCCTTCATCATCTAGGCATCAAAGTTAAGAAAGTACAATTAGCCTTTTGATTTAAAGGCTATATGTTGTATTACCATGTATTCTGATTTCAGCTCTTGCCATTTTACAATCATGATTTTACAGGATGGTATGAAAGGCAAGGAGGATGGATTTGGGGTGGAAAAATTCTATTCTTTCATCTCCATTGACAGCAACAATGCTAAGAATCCAAACAGTCCTTTCAGTGAACCAAAATATGACTCTGCAGGTTGTGCAGAAAATGAGAACAAAGGCAATTGGCTTGTAGGAAAAGAATGTTCTATAGTTGTTGCTATTAATTGTTATGGATGAAATAATCTTTCTTTTTTCTATACTTGGTCCATCATAAATCCTTAAGGAAAGAAGAGGTCTTGGAATTCAAATATTTTGGCAATAAGTATCATTTGACCCCTTTTTTTTGGAAGAGGGATGTAGAGATGTAACAATTTAGCACATTGTTTTAAAGTAGCAGAAAATAAAAAATTTGCTTACCAAGAACTTTTCTGTTTTTCATCTGGTAGGTTTCAGTTTTAAAGAGGTTGGTTGCCACCAGTCAAGCAAGAGTGAGCTCTTGTGCTGCCATTTTTCGTCGGATGGGAAGTTGTTGGCCAGTGCAGGGGTTGAACAGAAGGCAGCTTAATGCTTATATCCATCCTTTTAATTTTAGCTTTTCTTTTTCTTTACATAAGTTTCCAGCTCTTTTGTAGAGTTCAAAGCTGATAACACAACTCAATTGCAGGTTTTTATTTGGAATATTGAGACTTCATGTCAATTTAATAGCTTTGAAAGGCATCGCGACCCCATTACAGATATTTGCTTTCAACCGGGTACAAATACCATTGCAACATCTTCCCTAGATAATACTCTCAAAATATGGGATGCAGCCAGAGTAAGTTTACATTCTCACTTCATCCCAACCTCGTAAGCCTTTCTCTTTTTCATGTTTAGAACATCATCTTCTGCTGGCTATTAATTGTATAGAATTGTTGAATTAGGCCAATCATTATGCATTTGGACATCTAGGTTTGTACAGAAGATTCTCAAATCTTTTTAGAATATTAGTAGTGTTGTGCGCTTGATGTTGGTAAATTTACCTTTTTCTTTATATTCTTTTCTTCTTTACTGCTTAATGTAATGAATTTAATGATGAGATATCCTATATCATAGCTTATTTTTTGGTCGTTGTTGCAGCCAAAGAAATCTCATTACTGTCTACATGGGCACGGTGAACAAGTAATGTCACTGGATTTCCACCCCAGGAACAATAATCTCCTTTGCTCCTGCGATTACAATGGCGAAATTAAATACTGGGACTTGATCGATTCTCCAACTTGCATACACACCTTCAAGGTAAAATCTTTAGTGTTCAATTTTGTTACAATTTTATAACTGATGAAAGCTTATATTAATGCCGTATCGTCATCATGTCTTGCATTTCCTGGTTTTTTCTTTCGTGTCTGCACTATTTCTTCTGCGAATCATTTCCTCGTTGCGATAACAATTCTCTCCTATTATAAATCCTCTCTCCCTTTGAAGATGTGATATTAATCAAAGCTTTATAGAAGCTCTAATTCATCAAAACTTAGGCCTCACTTGAATCTCCCTGGGGGAGTAACTGTAGGGAGCTAAGAAACAAGTCCGATTCCAGCCCCAGTACGGAAAGCTTCTTGCCACTGCTTCAGGAAATGTAGTCAATTTATTTGATGTTGAGACTAAAACTTCTCTCTTATCCTCGAAGGTAAATACTTGTATCACTTTATATGTATGTAGATATAAAACCATACATGTCTATACTGAAGTTTCTCTTTAATTTGGTGGAACAATATCTTCTCTCAGGGACATGTCAAAGATATTCTCTCGGTTTGTTGGGATAAAAGTGGCAAGTATCTTCTCTCTGTTAGTGAAGAGAGCGTGCGTCTTTGGTCGGTTATGGCGGGTGGGAAATGCATCCGTGAATTTCATGCAAGCAATGGCAAGAGGTTCCATTCCTGCACATTTCATCCTGGATACGAACATCTGTGGATTATGGGTGGTCTCCAGGTAAACAATTCTTTGTACAGTACTGCCGATCAATGCTAGTGTTGGATGAAAATGACTACTTGTTTTGCTGACATAACCGTGAATATTTCACCCTTTCACTTTCACTTTCACTTTAAAGAGTCCTAGAATTTTTCAGATAGATTACCAGGAAACTTAAAACCGGTTGTGAGCGATGACATGTGGAAGATACCAAGCAGTGCGTCCTTCTTGTGTGATTAGGACCAATTAGTGTTTGTTACTAGTTTAATTGAGCAATACGCTTACGGTTTGGTGAGATCTGATGATTATATGTTTTAGTAGTTGTTGGAGCTGTGGAATCCCGAGTGCCGTGGTTCGATGCTAATTCCAGGTCACAATGGGTTAGTTGCTGCACTAGCACAATCAGACCGGACTTCAAGGGTTGCCTCAGTCGGCCATGACTGCTCTGTGAAGCTATGGAAATGAGAAAGACCACTGGTTTTGGTGGTGCACTTTTTTTTTTGACAAATGAAAAGAAATAACTTTTTCGTTCTTTGGTAGGAAAAAAAAAAAAAGAAAAAAACCTTTTGTTAGCTGTGATTTAGGAGACAAGATAGTGCTAAATTGCGGTAACTTTTTGCGAGCTGTCTGAGTTTCTTTGATATGCAGTTGGGATTACTATTAGGAGCACATTTTTGCTTATAATAGAAGGAATGAATAGAGCAGATAAACGTGGTTATACTTGTAATCCCAGTCTTCCACAAAGTTACATATTAACTTCAAAGTACACCAATTGAATACACATATACAGAACAGACAACCAAACAATCCCATTTCTGTGGTTTTTTTTAAAATTTTTTAATTTTTTTCATCATTCCTTAAAAGACTTGAAATACAGCATCCGAGCAGATCCAAAAAAGAACAAGTACAAGAAAACTGTTAAGAGCATGAAACACAGCATCATCATGAGGGGCCAGACCTCGTCATACAGAAAAATTCCCACTTTCAATGATTTGAAATAAACCAAGGAAAATACACAAATGTTAATAAGATTCTTATATTCAAATCCCAAAGAGGCATGATCAGGCTAATACAATTTCTGATGATTAACAAAAGGAAAGAGAAAAAGAAAAAAGAGTGTGGGTTGGGGGAAGAAAACAATGAATTCTTTTACAAACATTCATTCTAAAGGTGAGCCTAGATTCTGCTTCCTTACCTATTAAAGAAGCCACGCATAACATAATCTCATCATGTGTATTAAAATCTGCACAGTGAAACAGCTTCTGCTAGTTCCATCACTTCCAGAGCTCTTCCATTGGGATCCCACGCTCGCGAGCAACGTCGCGGAACTGCCTCATTTTCTGCACAGCGACGACGGTGGCCCTAGCATTGTTGAGAGCATTGTTACTTCCAAGTTGCTTTCCCAATGCATTCTCAACACCCGCCATTTCTAGTACAATTCTCACAGCCCCACCAGCAATCACTCCAGTACCAGGGGAAGCAGGTCTAAGCATCACCTTTGCCGCTCCATAATCTCCCTCCGATCTACAAATAGTTGGGTTAATCATTAATGTAGTTGGTAAATGCAATATGAGAGGAGGTGACAAGATATGAATCACTAACACCTTGCTATTGAAAATTATGACAATCAACATATAACATTCTAAACACTACCCGCCTTGAACAATCCACAAGAAAAACGCATTTCAGCTCAAGTGAGAAAATTCAAAATAACAGCTTTACCTGATGACCAAATGCACCAACTCCAAGCGGGTTCAAACGAAGATAGGCCATAATTCCAGTAATCTATGACGGTACCATATCTCCGACTTCGCAATATAATTTCAAAACAGAAATTTGCAACAATGGCCCAAAGCAGAATTATAGTTATGCTCATTCACTTTTCAGTTCCTCATTTCCCAAACATTGCCGAACTTAAACAAACAACCTCTGTACTATTTACGCATTATATTTAATAATAAACCATAACAAGAACACTAAATTCTCCTTATTCAACAAAATCCAAGCCCTAAATATCAATCAAAATCAACAGTTCACTTTAAATTCATATGCAACACTTCAATTACAAGCTTCACACTTCAATTAAACATCCAAACTTCAAACATCAATCCAATTCAACAAAACCTAAAGTCTACAATTTATTATTTTTTTCTTAACAGATAACTCAACACAGAGAGAATAACATTAAACCAGAACAGAAGTTGAAACAAATTATAAACTATAAGGAGAAAAATTTGGCATACCTATGAGGAAAAGTCAAGTACTTGGTCATGGGGACGGTGATGATATTCCGCCTGGCGTTGACGGCGGACTTCTGGACGGCGGCGATGACCTCCTTGGCCTTTCCGACACCAACTCCGACCTGGCCCTTCTTGTCTCCGACAACAACGATGGCTCGGAAATGCAACTGCTTCCCTCCCTTGACGACCTTGGTCACCCTCCTGACCTGTACCACCCTCTCCTCGAACCCGTCCTTGATCTTCTCCTTCTTGGCGCCGGACCCGAACCCTCCCGTCTTCTTCACCTTCGAGTCCATCACGTAGATGTCGTTCCCCAGCACGCTCACGCCGCTGTAGGCGGGGCCGTACAGCTCCTCGTATGCGGCGGCAATCTCGTCCTCCGTCTCCATGGGGCCTTCGTCGAAGAAAGGAGGGGCGACGAAGCCCTCGGGTGCCTCGGGGGGCTCGTAGACGGCGTCGTATTCGTCGAGGTCGTCGCTGGTGAAGAAGGAGGTCTCGGCGTCGGAGGACTTGGGTGTGATGGAGCGAGAGGAGGAGAGGGAGAAGGAGGAGAAGAGGCGGGTGGAGAACGTGGTGGTGGTGGAATGGGGAAGGAGAGAGAGGCAAGGGGAGGAGTGGAGAGAGAGAGAGGAGAGAGATGAAAGGGCAGAGGTGGTGGTGGTGGTGGCGGTGGCGGCCGCCATACCCATGGTGGGATTGGGATTGGGATTGGAAATGGAGAGGGAAATGAGAGAAGAGAGGCTGCTTGAGAGTTAAGAGTAGTCAGTGAGGCTGATCACTGATCTTATCCTCAGTCTTCTGGTGTTTTGCAATTTGCAGAGGGCTGTGTAAAGTCCGGATAGCAGAACGACGAGTCGTTTGAAATGAGAACGTGTCGTTCAAAAATGGGATGTTCATCATCCTAATTCCTAAAAGGCTGCAGGTCCGTCTCTTAAAAAAAGGGAAAATTTTTTAAATGCAATCTTTTAATATATTTTTTTTTATAAATGTCATTTATATTTATCTATAGCATAATTTAATATATAATATAAAAAATAGATGATATAAATAAATATAATTTTTAAAAAGATAATATAACATGTAATTTTTTCATAAAAATTTTAAATTAAACCATAGGTTATATATTTATTTTATAGGTAATTGTATGATAAGACTCTTTAGAAATTCTTAACAATAAGATCCTTTTTGTTCATTAGATCGACATCTTATGGTAAAATATTCAACAAGCTCACTAACCTTAAAATAAGCCAAATACACTAAATTAAATTAATTCCAAAAATAAAAAAATTACTTCAAAAAAATAAAGAAAATAAAAAAATTACTTCAAAAGAACAAAAATTAAAGAAAAAACCCCCAAGGCATCGGCGACCATGACTTCTCCTCCACCTTCGAGGCCCTTGGCCTCAATGATCCCAAATTGAGGACAACAGTTGCAATTCCAGTGTGTTTGCTATCTTCGTCACGACGAGATTGCGATGGCGATGGTTATGTGAAGAAGTCGTAATACGTGGCCACCCTTGCAAATTCATCCATGGCAGAATCAATTGTGTTCCCTCATGATGCCAACCCAAGTTTCATTGTGAGAGGGTCCTCCTTCTATATGGGTCACCTGATTCGATGCCCCTGCCGTCGACCCTGCCCCCCCCTTTCCACCTCCCCCTTCTCCGCTACCGATGTTGAGCCCTTTACAGGTAAAGCCTCCCAACGGAGTCGCAAAATCATGGTGTTCAGCATCACGATTCTCTCAGACACAATGGTCGCGCCCTTTGTCGAATTCCATCGTGCGTGGAGGCCTGGTTGCTGAAGTTCATTTTTTGATTTTTTTTTTGTCTAGTTTTGTTTTTTTAGTGGTTTTATATTTTTATTTTTAAAAGAATTTTTTATTTTTTTCATTAAAAAATGTTTTTATTAAAAAAGCCTCGTAAAAAAAAAAAAGTCTTATCAATAAAACCTTTTTGGGAGTTTTAGTCCTAGACTTTCTTAATATATATATAACACTTTGTGTGTGCGTATGTTGTCTTTGTTTTTCTTCTTTTTTTTTTTTTTGTTGATTACTAACTCGATTATACATAAATCTAGAAAAAGATAGTGTAACAGTAAAAATATCTTTCATTTTTCTTCTCTCAAGATACATTTAAAGTTCTATACTCACAGCCCACTTTAAGACCCTTGGCTGATTAATATGCTGTACGACGGGGTCAATTTGATAAATATCACTTATGTGAATATGTGAAAAAAAAAATTAAACATTCCACTTTTAGGAAATAGAAAGAGAGAAAGGAGAGAGATAGAGAGAGAAAAGAGGATGAAACAAAGAGCGAGGGAAGAGAGAGAAGAAGAAAAGAGAAAAGGGTTAAAGAAGGCGTCATTTTTTTTGTTTAAAAAATTTAAATGAAAATTTAATTATTTTTTTTTTAAATATTGTTTCAAAAAAGTTTGAGTTGTGATTTAAATTGAGATCTCAAATCAAGAAAATCGTATAAACTATATTCATAGTACAAAAAAAGTGCAAACAGTGCAAAGAGAAATTCGTTAAGAAGAAGAAGAAGAAGAAGAAGAAGAGGAGTTTGAAGTTACACGCTGATGTAAGCAACTACAATAAGCCAGAGTGTTAGATCATCTCATTACCATGGCTGATGTCTATATATTATATGTCATTAAAAATATAAAAATAATATATTTATGTGTTATTTTATTTTATGTTTTAATATATAATACTATTTTAAATGTCATGTTTATTTTTTTCATAATCATTAAACCTAAAGATATGTGAAAACTAACCTTTGATATTAATATAATTTGAAAATGATAATGTTACGATTTGAAAGAAAAAGTTAATTGTATTAATCAAAAGGAATTAAATTTTAAATTTACGATATGTTAAACTTAATGATAAATTTGCCACTAAATTTACGTATTACAAATGCCATTGTATTAGAAAGTATTTTATACACTAAATACCAAAATTTGATATTGACACGTTAATATAGCATTGCCTTGATAATGCTCTAAGATCAATTAAAATCTAAGACAAAGGGAAAAAAAAATATAGTAGAGATACAGTGAGGCATGTCCTCAAAATTAATTACATAACCAAACAAAAATACTTTTTCACACGTGCCCGGTTCTTTGTTTGCATCCATCGTGTTAGGTCTTGGGACTTTCAAAACAAGGGCGAGAGGAAATGGGAAAAAAACTAGAAAGAGTGAAGCACGAGTTTCCTTGAAGGTGAAGTTTTTTTTTAACTGTATTTTTTCTTAAAAGATTGAATTTGAACTACAACTTTGGTTTGAACCAAAGAGTATTAAGGTACTAATCTCTATTAATTATAGCACCACTATAACCTCAAATATTGATCCTATATTTATAAAGCCTACCAATTGTAAATAGAAAAGTCAATGTATTAACGTTGAGTAGCATCGCTTAAAAGTTCTGAGAATTGCTCCTAAAATAAGTAGCACTATATTCCTCAAATAACTTATAAAGCCTGCTCATTATTAATAGTGATGTCAAGGTATTAACGTTAAATATCATGGCTTGGAGAATTGCTGTTTCAATTAACTAGCGCCTATATTTGTAGAATATATTAGCAAATAAGTTAATCTACAAATCTAGGTCTGATCAAAGGTTAGCAACTTGTATTGCTTTAAGAATGTTGGACTAATCTTTTGTACAAAAATATTATTTCTGTTTCTTCTTTACCATTGTTTAGATTTTTTTTTTTTTTCCTTCTGGATGAAAGCCCACCACTAATCAACAAATCATATATTGCAACTACTCCCAATGCTATATCACTACTGCTGATCATGGTGATTGATTTTAACCAATCACAACGTATATGCATAGTGCGATCACAAATTATTTAATGATGCAAATTCCAAATTTCATCAATTTTTTTTACCTGGTACTACACTCTCTACTCTTAGGCATATAAAGTTAAATATATATATATATATATAAAAAAAAAAAAAGTCCTCTTCTCATTACTTCAATAAAACTATTTTTAATTTCTGGTCACTCTATCCCAAACACAGGGAATCACTACAAAAAAATTAAATTAAACTTTTAATCACGATAATTTTTAGCAAAACTTTTAGTTACAATAAAATGTTGTCACTAATGTATGTTTGGTCACAACTTTAGTTCAATTTTTCTTGTGATTAAAACTTTTAGCTATAGGGTTTTTAGTGTGACTAAAGCCCAGTGACTAAAAGTTTTAGTCATAACTTAAGTTGTGACTAAATGTACATTAATGACAATATTTTGTTGTGAACAAAAGTTTTGTTAAAAACATTTAAAAAAAAGTTTTGCTAAAAAGTCTAAAATTTCAATTTTTTGCAGCGAACAAAGCAATGTTTCAAATTTCAATACATTAAAGTCAAAAGAAAAACACACACGCCGAGAACCTTGATGCATAACAATGGACTATTACAGCTATTTCACGTCCTATTCCCGTCAAAAATACTAGGACTTATCGCTCATCATCCGATCAAACAGAGTGTCATAGCGGTAATATCTGTACGGGTCGACTTCAGGGAGCGTGCCAAGGCTGCCGTAGCAGTCGTCGAGGTGATCATCATCGGCCTGAGCCTGAGCCTGAGCCTGAGCCGGCACCGGTGGCTGGGTGATAACATAGTTGCTGGCTGATGCCTGATCCCACTGTCCATAAGTGACCAAAGTGCTGCCTTCTTGTTCTTGTTGTTCCTTTGGGTTGAGTTGTTCAATTAGTAGTGCGAGAGATGTCTCGTCTTCGTCCCTAGTTAACTCACCAGATGCAAAGTTGGTATACAAGTTGTCGTATGTCTCTTCCGTCTTGCTGGAGCTGTCGTCACTTGTGGGACTGATGTTGTCGTTTGTGGTTTGGTTAGTAAGGTCTAGTAATTGTTTGTCTGAGGTCTCGGAACTTGCTGCTCTTTCTACCTTTTTAACGGAGACATACTGTTCGAAAAGCAAAGAAATAACTATGTTATTTTGTAAGTTCAACTAGTGGTAAGCTTTATCATGTTTAGTGATGGATAAAAGAGAGCTTGAAATACTAAAAAAAAAAAAAAAAAAAAACAAAAAAAAAACTACACATAGAGGATGATAAAGTCCACGTAAGTTTACTGTATGGCCTCCATAAATAAACGGTTCAGATCATACCATTTAGCAGTGCTCTTAATAAACAATGTTTCAATACTTGAAGAGATATTACTCCATTTTGAGATTATTCTTATTTTCAATTGTAGCTTTAATTATTAAGCATCTAAGCTTCTACAATTGTAAAGTGGGTGAGTGGCCCCACTTGACAGAATTATATGTATATATTATATATACACACACAAAATTAGGACATGCCAAAGCACCAATAGTTTTACGGTTTGTTGATGCTCAAGAGGTGTGAATATATATGTGTGTGTGTGTGTGTGTGCCCGCGCGCGTGTGTGTGTGTATGGCAAGTGAAGTCCAGCCAAGAACTTGGAAACGTTTCTCAAGTCCAAATGGACGAAAGCAGTGCCACTGGCTCTCTTCACAACACAACCGTTTGTTTGTCTTAGCTGGCCTTTGAAAAAGCAATTTCTAATTGCCAAAACAGCATCTACTACGTGTCAACAAACACCTTTTCCGTGTTTTGTCCATGTGTGCACCTTCCAATTCTGTCTTATTCCTTTCACTTACTTCCAAGAGGATAATGTCATCATAATGGACAAAGGTCAAGGGCAATGTTGTCTATTTAATATGCATGCAAAGCTTTGGAAAATTTGGGCACTACCATTTTTTTTTTTTGTTCCGTTGAATTTTAAAACCCCTCCTCTAGAATTTAGATCAATGTCAAGAGAAGCGGATGGTGTAAAGTAAGGCCAGTAATTTTAAATACGGCACGATGATACGATACAAAAACGACACGAGATAAACGGGTTTAGACCGTATGTTTATTAATTGTGCTATAAATGGGTTGGCACGAATAACACGAAAATAAACGGGCTGGATTCGTGCTAACACGCTAAACACGCCTTAACACATTTAATTAAACGGACCATAAACATGTTAACACGGCACGACATGACCCACTCATTTATAACACATTTAAACTTAAAAATAAAAATATTTGAAATATTTACTATAGGTTAGCATTAATTAGATATTATGTTTTTGTTAATTTTCTTTATTGGCTTTTTTTTAATTTTTTAATTTTTTTTTTATTTTTAGTTAATTAGGTTATAAACGTGTCATATGCATATTGTTATCGTGTCAACCCGTCACGGCATGTTTAATAATCATGTTAATCGTGTCGTGCCGTGTTACGCGTGCTATAGGCGTGTCGTGTTCGTGTTTGTATTTTTGGCACGTTTATTAATCGTGTCGTGCTCGTGTTCGTGTTCGGGCTAAACGTATCGTGCTATAAATGTGCCGACACCAACACGATTATTGTCACCTCTAATGTTAAGCGCATTAAAAGTGGATCTTATATCATTAAATTTATAAACGAGACTCATATTTTATTAGTTGTAGTGTTTAACACCAACTACGAGGTTTTTTTTTTAATTTAAAATCTGAATATGTTTTTTGCACCAAGGAAGAAACAAACTCACGAGATTCTTGCATTCATCCTCGTAAAGGGTAATGGAATCTCCAATCTCCAGCCTGTTCTGCTTTACAAAGTCTCCTGTTGCATTGCAAGGGACTTGTTAAGATTACTGAAAACGAAAAGATATATGGAGAGGCCCAAAATGCAAGAAATGAAAAAACATTAACATTAGCAAGTGGATTTTACCTGTATTTTCGAGTACATACATCCTGCTTTTGTTATTTGACCAGTATCTGTAATATCATTAAGATGGCAGAAAATTGGCTTCAATATATACGAGGGAAAAATATATATATACATATATATACACATATACATATATATACATTGAGTGTGTTTGGAAACTAAGTTTAAATGTTAAATTTTAACTAAAATAGTGTAAAACTCTCACATGTTATAATGTAAAACTTTTATATGTTATAGTGTTTAAGCTTCAATTTTAAGTTTTAATTTGGTTTTTAAATAATTTGTGCATATATATATATTCTAGCTCTAGCTTCTAAGTAAGTGGTTTTTAGCAGAAACTTGTAAATAAAAGGTACTCACTTGTATCTTAAACTCCACCCCTGGTTGGAATATACGTCTCTGATCAGTACTTGGATGCCTTCTTTATCAGAGAGGATTGGAAGTTTTTCCTCTGCCTCCCGCTGAAATAATATATATATATATATATATATATATACACACAAAAAAAAAGGAAAAAGGAGATAAGTTAAAGAGTAAATTTTCCAGACCAACTTTTCAGAAAAATGAAAATTAATATAATTTGTTCAAGTATATATCATTAGAGGGACATAGAACTATTCACATTGAGACATTTAATATATATGTTTTTTCCTTTATTATAAATGTTTGAGTGCAAAAATCGAGAGGTCAGGAGGAATATTTAGTTATTGGGCGGTCCGGATCACAATCATGTTGCCTGTTGAGTATGTTGCAGTTGTACTCAACATATATATAGATAGATATATATATATATATATATATATATATATAAGAGCTGAGCAAATGAAACAGCAGATATCAGATATCAGATGGTCTCTTTTATTTCTTTTTCCTTTCCCCGTACTGTATATATCCTTTTGTTGGGAAAAAGGAAAAGCCATAAGAAAGAACAGATAATCCAACCAAGTATACGAGAGAGAGTAAAATCTTAAGGGTTTTGTTTGGTCTATAGAATTGAATAGAAATCAAATTCTTGAAATAGAAAACACTGTATTAAAAAAGCTTGAATTATGGCTCAAACCGAATAAAACCTTAGTAAAATAGAAGCAAACAAGCAACAAACGGTACATTTGGAAACACCATTTCAAACAAAAAAATTTTGCTTCAAATTAATTTTGTTACTATGTCCTCTTATAAAATTTAAATTGTTACAGTGTTGTCGGCATGTTTCCAAATACCCTCTGAGACTCCTCACACACTCACTCACCTTCGGAAGAACAATCCTGCCCAAAGACCCAACATCACTGTTCTTCAGCTCCTTCTTCAGCAGTGCTCTCAGTCTCTGCACCCAAAATTAATTATCCCGTCACCAAAAAACAACCCAACACACAAAATTAAGAACCATAGAAATTTTTTTTTTAAAAAAAAAACCTTTTTATTGGGAGTGCAGAAGGTGTAGAGATCTCGGTTGACAGTCTTGCTATTACCATTCTGCAAATCAGTACTAGAAATGGGCAGCGCAACTTCTGATTTACTGTTCCTTTGAGACAAACTAACCCCATTAACACCAGAGTTAGAATAATAATTAGAGTTAGAATTAGAAGAAGAAATGGTAGTATTCCTGGTGAAATTGAGGCTTCTTTGGCGAGCCAATTTCCGCTTAGTCCTAGCGGCCTTGGTCATCCACGCGTCGACAAGCCTCCTCTCTTGCTCTTTCGTACTCGACAGTGCAGGATTATTAGCCACCCCGAGATTAACCTCCCGGTTTTGTCCCGGTCCCACCGCGAAACTCGGAACCAAAAAAGCCGGCCCACCAGTACTACCAGCCGGGAATTGCACCAGGCCTTGTTGGTGATGAAATAGTGTTTGCATTGGCAAAGGATATTGATAGCAGCAATAAGGAGGCTTGTAAATGGAGAAGCATTGAGAAAATATATTATAATTGGTAGCCATGGAATTAGAGGCTGATGAGGAAGAAAGAGTAGTAGTGTTGTTGCTAGTAGTAGAAGAAGTAGTACTGCTTGTTGCGAGGAGGTCATGATGAGAGATGGGAAACTTCTCCATGATTATATCAGAGATAGAGAAGTGTTTGAGTGATTTTCCTGGGTTTTAGTGAATAGTAGTAGTGATAGTGAGAATAGGGGATAAATCTTGGTGTGGGTTGTCTGCATAAGCTGAAAGGGCGTGTGGGGGGTGTGGTGCCAGTGGAGGGAGTCCAGGTGTGGCAAAAGCGAGAGAAACGCGTCGAAACGGCTCACTAAGAGAGAGAGAGAAGGGCAAAGAGAAGAAAAGAAAAGAAAAAAAGATATATATATATATATTTATATATGTATATGTTTGTATATAGAGTATAGTGAGATAATGAAATTGAAGAGGGGGAAAAGAGGGGGTTCCGATGGGGTGGAGTGGGCGACAGGTGGCCGGGGAGTGCTGGTTTTGGGATACCCATCTGACCATTCTCAGCCTGAGAGAGAAAACCCAACCAAGCTAGCTAATGTTTTTAGTCTTCAAAGTTGGCGCCACCTTTGGTTTAAATGTGGCAGAACTTGGACTCTTCTAATTGCACAGAACACCATGCCACCCCTAGATACATACACTATATACATATCTAATATCAATATATATGTATATGTATACTACATTTTCAATTTCATGTCCCTTTTGTCAAACCCACAAGGCTGATCACTCCAGTGCTCACTTTCTCTCGCCCAATTACGGGGCTATCATGTGGTGTTTGATATGATGTGCTCATGTTTCTTATTATGTGGGGATATGGCGGAGGAAAATTTAGTCAGGAGAATGGAGCGTATAGGAACTTTATAAAAAATATTAACAAAAAAAAATATAAAACTTTAAAGAAAACGGAATATAATTGTAAGAAAGATTTGAATATAATTTTTTATAAAATTTTATATACAATATTAATTAAAAAAAACATTCAGGGGTGGCCGTTTATCTTGGTCTGTGTGTAGCTCCGCCTCTGTGTTCATATGAGAGCAAACAATTTTTGTTCTATTTTATTTACACTTGGTTATAGTTAGAGATTTTTTCAAAACATTATCATATGCTTTTAGTTTCAACTCTTGTTTAACACATAAAAATACTTGATTTTAGAAAATTTTATATACAATATTAATTAAAAAAATCATTCAGGGGTGGCCGCTCATCCTGGTCTGTGTGTAGCTCCACCTCTGTGTTCATATGAGAGCAAACAATTTTTGTTCTATTTTATTTACACTTGATTATAGTTAGAGATTTTTTCAAAACATTATCATATGCTTTTAGTTTCAAGTCATGTTTAACACATAAAAATAGTTGATTTTAGAAGCTGATTAGCACTCCCTTTAGTTTTTATTTGCAGAAAATTTTTCTGTTGGGGACAATGACTTGGATTACAGCTTATATTTGACATGAAAATGTACATAATTTAGTTTAAATTATTTATAATACTTTAAAGTTTAAACCGCACACTATAACATGTGAGCGTTTAAACACTATAACTATGTATATTTTTTTACACTAACGCATAAAAGTTTTACACAGTTTGCGGTTAAAAATTTAAGGTTCAAACTACTTATCCAAACAAGCTAATTATAAAACTACCTTTTTATGATATTTCATCATGTAAAAGTTTCTCAATGCTTTCATTTAATATTGTTTGGGATGTGAGTGAAATTAACTCGTCGATTTTATATTTGCAACTGTAATGTCCCGAAGTACAGGAGGTGATGTGGCAGATTATTTAAATTAACTAAGAGGGAATTTAATTAAAATCAAGAGTTTAGGGGTTAAATTAAATGATAAAAATGTGAAAGTTTCAAAACAATATTTGGTAAAAGAATTCATACACATTAAACAATTGAAATCATTAAACGAATAATAAAACAATAGAGCCGCGAGTATGGGTCCCACAGACCCATAACTTGTGCACACACATAGTACTGACAATATAATAATACTACCACAGTCCAAGCCTAAAGAAAGTTAAAAACATTACATGCCTTATTTAATTTATACAATTAGTCTAATAGATCCTTTTACTGCTCCTGAGTTCAGTCTGTTGAATCCTCTCCGAACCTAAATAGAAAACCAACTAGAAGGGGGAAAAATTTAAAAACAAAGAAAATGTGAGCGAAAGGCTCAGTAGGATAGTATTTTATCAAATTATTCAATTTAAAGGAAAATCTCATTATTGAAGGAATTATTTAAAAGAAACATTGAATAAATAAATAAATTTAAATAAAACCGTTCTTACCCAAAACAGTTTACTCGGACAACCAGAAATATCATTTTCTTTTCCTAGGCAAACTATAAGAATATCACCACCGTAGTGGCCCAGCTGGGTTTCGAGACCTGCCCCCAAGGTCGATCGCTACACGATCCGATCTCTGATATGGCATCATGCCTATGTGTTTATTTTCATCATCATTCAAAACCCATTTACCGAGTATTGTCATTTACATTCATTATGAAGTTCATTTCAGTTCACGGTATATTAAAATATAATCGATAAATTTATTTTCAAACAACCGTTGAAAACATTTTAATAGAAATCCTTTTCAAAGCCAATTCATTTTGAAACTAGGCTACCAAGTAATGGGGTAGAAGTCCTACCTCGATACTCATGTCGATGCCCCACACCGTAATCCCAGTCCGTTATACGTTAGCTCTGTTGAACCACGAACGATCCTAGATACACACTAAGTCGATCAATATCTAGCTCGAGACATTCTATGTTACTAAACCATTTCACGATATCCTAGTGTGCCATTTGTATCTTTAAAATCATTTTACAAGGTTGGAATTTAAATCGGGGTTCAAAACAATGAAAATGGGTGAAAAATCACAAAATGTCTCATGCCCGGTTGGCCTGCCGGACTCCCTGCTTCGGCCGGCCAAACTGTGCAGTTCGGCCTACCGAAAACCAGGTCCGGTCGGCCGGTCATTCTCCAGGTTCGGCCTGTCAAACGGTGTAGTCCGGCCTGCCGATCCCTTGAATCTGGCCTGCCGAACTGGGAAAACCCAGAAATTTCAGCCACGGGTTTTCGATCCCCTAAAATCCAAATCTTGATTTGAACTTGTTTTTCTCAAATCTCAGGCATGGAAAACAATCATAGATGATAGAAAAACATACTAGAACACTTTTGAACTCATTTAAACAAGATTCAAACACAAAAATCTCAAAAAACTGAAAATGGGAAAAAATGAGGGAAAATGAAAAATCTTGAATCCAATCCGTTTTTCTTCAATCTAAGCTTAGATTCTAATTGTTCTAAGTTCATTTAACTCAAATTAAAGGTTTTCTAAGCTCAAACGAACTTAAATCTCAAAAATGCACAAAATTGAAAATTTTGAAAAAAGTTTTGAAATTTCAAAACTAACCTCGAATTGAAGCTTTAAATCCACGTTTTTGGTTTCCAAATCTCGTCCCCGAGCTTCCTATTCGCTAACCCGAAGCTTAGACCCAAATTTGGCTTCAAACTCTTGAAGAAATTTGAGTGGGAAAGAGAGAAACCGAGAGAGAATGAGAGAGAGAGAGTTCACGGGTGAGGAGAGGAGAGAGAGAGTGAAGAGAGAGGGAGAGGAGAGAGAATAAATACAGAGAAACGGTGGGTGATTTTACTGTACGAAAACCAAATGCCACCTACGGTTTTATAAAACGAAATATTTTTAACATTTTACAAATTGTTGTGCTTTAAAACTCAAAACATCATTTTAAAACAATAAGAAATCATTTGAATTTATCAAATTAACAAAACAACCAAAAATTCAAAATTCAACCAAATAATCAAATTAATGTTGAAACATTAATTATGGCACACTAATTCATCACTTATATTACAATATCATTAAATAAATTCCGAGGCGTTACAACTCTCTACCCCTAAAAGAAATTTCGCCCTTGAAATTTATAACTCATTTCAGAAACAAAACAAATGCGGATACAATTCCCGCATACTCTACTCTAGTTCCCAGGTGGCTTCATCAACCCCGTGATGCTGCCACACGACCTTTACCAACGGTATCTCACGATGACGCAAACTAATTACTTTCCAGTCGATAATCTGAATCGGCACTTCTTCGTACGTCGTATCTTCTTGAACCTGCACATTACGAAATGAAACTATCTTACCATGCTCAGGCGGACACTTCCTAAGCATCGACACATGAAACACATTGTGAATATGAGAAAGTTCGGGAGGAAGATCAAGCCGATAAGCAACCATACCAACACGCTGAGTGATCTCGAACCACCCAATATACCTCGGCGCGAGCTTTTCACTCACTCCGAACTACATAGTTCCCTTATGAGGCGATACCTTCAAGAGAACGAAATCTCCTACCGCGAACTCTAAGGGTTTACGTCTCCTATCCGGATAACTCTTTTGTCCACTCTGAGCTGCCCTCAATCGATCTCGAATCACAACGACTCTCTCATTGCTATCACAGATCTCATCCTGCCCAAGAATAACCCTATCTTCTAGCTCGGCCCAACACACTGGTGACCGACACGGTCGCCCATACAACTCTTCAAACGGTGCCATACCAATACTCGCTTGATAGCTATTGTTGTACGCGAACTCCGCCAGATGTAAATATTGCTTCCAATTCCCGTCGAAGTCTAACGCACAGGCACGCAACATATCCTCGAGAATCTGAATAACCCGCTGAGACTACCTATCAGTCTGAGGATGAAACGCCGTACTGAAGTTCAAATCCGTACCCAAAGCCTCCTGAAAAATCCTCCAGTACTTAGCATTAAACCTGGTGTCTAGATTAGAAGTTATGAACAAAGGAACTCCATGCAACCTCACTATGTTCTACAAATACAAATCCCCGAGAATCCTCCCCGAACATGTTGACCTGAACGGAATGAAATGTGTCGATTTTGTCAACCTGTCGACCACGACCCAAACTGCATCATGCCGCTGCTCCGTCCTCGGCAAACCTGTGAGAAAATCCATCGTCATATGCTCCCATTTCCACCCTAAAACAGGAAGCGGCTGAAGCTGACCTGCAGGCTTCTGATGCTCGGCTTTCACCTGAAAACACGTCGTACACTTGGCCATGTACTTTCGAACATCCTTCTTCATGCCTCTCCACCAATATTGCCTCTTCAAATCACGATACATTTTTGTGCTCCCTGGTGAATGGCGAACTGAGACCTATGGGCTTCGTTCAAAACGGCTTTCGTCACCTCGGTGATAGCTAGAACTGCAAGACGCTCCTGGAAATACAACAATCCATCTGTATGCACGCTCCATTCTTCAAACTGCTCCCTGTTTAGAATTCGCGACCAAATCCCCTGCAAATGCTGATCCTGCCACTGACTTTGCTTCACCATCTGAACAAAAGCTGGGGTCACCTCCACATGATATACCGAAACTCGATCATAGTCTTCATGATACCGTAACCCATACTCACTCACTGTCGCATCCCTGCTCCAGTCCTCAAATGCCAAACAAGCGCGAATCCTTGAAGATTTCCTACTAAGCGCGTCCACGACCACATTAGCTTTCTTGGGATGATACTGCAACGCAAAATCATAATCCTCCATATACTCTATCCATCTACGCTGCCTCAAATTAAGATCTCACTAGGTGAACAGATACCTCAAACTCTTGTGATCAGAGAAGACCTGAAACGAAGCTCCATACAAATAACACCTCCAAATCTTCAACGCGTGAATCACCGCCGCGAGCTCCAAGTCATGAGTAGGATAATTCTGCTCGTGAGGTCGTAGCTGTCTCGATCCATACGCAACCACACGTCCATGCTGCATCAACAAGCACCAAAGCCTGCATCCTGAAGCATCTGCGTAAACCTCATACAGCTCGTCACTGCTAGAAATAACCAACACTGGAGCTGAAGTTAACCGATTCTTCAATTCCTGAAAAGCAAGCTCATATTCTTCACCCCACTCAAACCTAACATTTTTCTTAATCAATCTCGTCAACGGAGCTGCAATCTTTGAAAAATCCTTTACAAATTTCCTATAATAACCAGCAAGACCTAAGAAGCTGTGAATCTCCGCTACATTCCTTGGTCGTTCCCACTCCACTATGGCTTTAATCTTGGACGGATTCATAGAAATACCATGCTCTGAGATGATATGACCCAGAAATTTGACCTCAGTCAATCAAAACTCGTACTTTTTCCTCTTGGCATACAACTGGTGCTCCCGCAGAGTCTGAATCTCGATCTAAAGATGCTGCTCATGCTCCTCCCAAGTCTTAGAATACACAAGAATGTCATCGATGAACATGATCACAAACTGATCCAAATACGACCTAAATATCCTGTTCATCAAATCCATGAAAGCTGCTGGAGCATTTGTCAACCCAAACGACATAACAAGAAACTCAAAATGCCCATACCGAGTCCTAAAAGTTGTCTTGGGAATATCCTCTTCCTTAATCTTGAGTTGATGGTACCCTGAATGCAAATCAATCTTTGATAAGTACCGCGAACCTCCCAACTGATCAAACAACTCATCAATCCTAGGCAAGGGATACTTATTCTTCACTGTGACACGATTCAGCTGCCGATAATCTACACACAACCTGAGAGTCCCATCATGTTTCTTAGCAAACAAAACTGGTGCTCCCCACGGAGATGTGCTATTCTGAATATACCCTTTATCAGCAAGCTCTTGAAGTTGCTTCCTCAATTCTTTCATTTCCGCCGGCGCCATCCGATAAGGTGCCATAGAAATCGGTGCTGTCCCCGGAAACAACTCAATACCAAACTCGATTTTTTGATGCGGTGGTAATCCTAGCAACTCGTCGGGGAAGACATCCTCGAACTCATCAACCACTGAAATCGCTACACTTCCTCTCAAAGCACAGGGCTCGCACTCTAGGTTTGTAAGAAAAGCACAACAACCCAGATTCCTTCCCCCTCCTAGACACGATTTCATAAGACGCTCACTCATTAACCAATCACTACCACCTTGGTAAGTGATCATCGTCCCCCTATCAGACACTAGGGTCACTTTTCTTAGTTGGTAGTTTACAACTGCATTATACATGGACAACCAGTCCATCCCTAGAATTACATCATATGAGCTCATGGGGAGTACAATCAAATCACTTTTCAAAATCTCATCCCCAATCTTTATTTTACAAGATTTACAGACACAATTCACACACACCCGCCCCAAGGGAGAAGTTATGACTAGGGGTTCATTAAACTCTTCTATATCTAATCCCAAGGCATGTACAAAAGAACTCGAAATGAGAGAATGAGAGGCACCTGTATCAAATAAAACGTGAGCTAAAGATCGAGAAACTAAGATCGTACCATCGACAACCGCGTTATTAGTCTGAGAATCTGAACCTCCAGATACCATTGCATGAACCTGTACTGGTCCGGGATTATTCTGCCGATGCTGCTGGGATGGAGACGACTGCACACTAGCTGTACTCGCGCTCGATACTGAGGGACGCTACGCTGAAAATGCTGCTGCTGCCCTCGTACCGGATACGAAAACTGCTGAGGAGAGAACTGGGGATACTGCAACTGCGGGTACTGCTGAGGCGGAGGTAGGGTCTGGGGCTGAGACTGACGACTGGCATCCTCCCTGGTCTGAGATCCAAGACGGGCACTCCTGATCGGGCAATTCCTCTTGATGTGTCTTGGCTGCTGACAGAAATGACAATGGAAGCTGTAGGGATTGTTGCGCCCACTGCCATACGAACTGCTGCTACCACTGTTTACGCCACCTTACTTACTCTTTCCCGGAGTCGAACGACTACTGGTGCTCTTCCTACCGCTCCTCTGTGGTCCTCCTGAAGCCTTTGCACGATCCTCGCAATACTGCGCATAATCATTCTCCACAAATATTGCTGACGACACAAGCTCTCCAAAACTCCTAAGTCGTAGAGCAACCAACTATCGCCGAATACAAGCCTTGAGCCCTTCCTGAAACTTAATGCACCTTTCGGGCTCCGATGCCACTGCTGATGGAGCAAACCTGGCCAACTCATTTAATCTTGCCTCATATTCCCAAACTGACAAATCACTCTACTGCAACCTGTAGAACTCTGCTGCCTTCTGATCTCTATACCCTTGCAAAAAATACCTATCATAAAACAGCTCCTCGAATCTGTCCCAATTGATATCGTCACCGCGCTCCAAGCGCTTAGCCTGCTTCCACCAAGTATTAGCACCACCCTCAAGCTTATATGCAACAAACTCCACACGATACTCATCACGCACACAAAGGGTATCCAAATGCTTCACGATCGAGTCTAGCCAATATTCTACCAACTGCGGATCCCCGTTACCATCAAAAGTTAGAATAGACGCATGCCGGAATTCCTTAAAGTACGTATGCCGACGACCAACATCAGAATCCTCCGGTCTAGCCCTAGTTGCCATCTGCCGAAAAGCCGCAAACATAGGCCTCATCATGCCCTCATCGTTTCTAGACTCGGTGTCAGCTGTCGAACGATGTCTAGGTGTCATTCTCTCACTCCTGAAAACAAAATTTTGGACTGTCAGAGGTATTTCATTGTCAAACCTATGTGTGCACAATTCCCAAGGTTCATAACCTTGGGCTTTGATACCATTCTGTCACGCCTCGGAGTACGGGAGGTGACGTGGCAGATTATTTAAATTAATTAAGAGGAAATTTAATTAAAATCAATAGTTTATGGGTTAAATTAAATGATAAAAATGCGAAAGTTTCAAAACAACATTTGGTAAAAGAATTCATACACATTAAACAATTGAAATCATTAAACGAATAATAAAACAATAAAGCCGCGAGTATGGGTCCCACAGACCCACAACTTGTGCACACATATAGTACTGACAATATAATAATACTACCACAGTCCAAGCGTAAAGAAAGTTAAAAACATTACATGCCTTATTTAATTTATACAATTAGTCTAATAGATCCTTTTACTACTCCTGAGTTCAGTCCGTTGAATCCTCTCCGAACCTAACTGGGAAATCACCTAGAAGGGGGAAAAATTTAAAAACAAAGAAAATGTAAGCGAAAGGCTTAGTAGGACAGTATTTTATCAAATTATTCAATTTAAAGGAAAATCTCATTATTGAAGGAATTATTTAAAAGAAACATTGAATAAATAAATAAATTTAAAATAAAACCGTTCTTACCCAAAACAGTTTACTAGGATAACCAGAAATATCATTTTCTTTTCCTAGGCAAACCATAAGAATATCACCACCGTAGTGACCCAGCTGGGTTTCGGGACCTGCCCCCAAGGTCGATCGCTACATAACCCGATCTCTAATATGGCATCATGCCTATGTGTTTATTTTCATCATCATTCAAAACCCATTTATCGAGTATTATTATTTACATTCATTATGAAGTTCATTTCAGTTCACGGTATATTAAAATATAACCGATAAATTCATTTTCAAACAACCGTTGAAAACATTTTAATAGAAATCCTTTTCAAAGCCAACTCATTTTGAAACTAAGCTACCAAGGAATGGGGTAGAAGTCCTACCTCGATACTCGTACTGGTGCCCCACACCGTAATCCCGGTCCGCTATACGTTAGCTCCGCGGAACCACGAATGATCCTAGATACACACTAAGTCGATCAATATCTAGCTCGAGACATTCTATGTTACTAAACCATTTCATGATGTCCTAGTGTGCCATTTGTATCTTTAAAATCATTTTACAAGGTTGGAATTTAAATCGGGGTTCAAAATAGTGAAAACGGGTGAAAAATCACAAAATTTCCCATGCCCGGCCGACCTGCTGGACTCCCTGCTTTGGCCGGCCGAACTGTGCAGTTTGGCCTGCTGAAAACCAGGTCCGGTCGGCCGGACATTCCTCAGGTTAGACCTACCGAACGGTGCAGTCCGGCCTGCCGATCCCTTGAATCCGGCCTGCCGAACACGTAGTTCAGCCTGTCGAACTGAAAAAACCCAAAAATTCTAGCCACGGGTGTTCGATCCCCCAAAATCTAAATCTTGATTTGAACCTGTTTTTCTCAAATCTCAGGCATAGAAAACAATCATAGATGATAGAAAAACATACTAGAACACTTTTGAACTCATTTAAACAAGATTTAAACACAAAAATCTCAAAAATCTGAAAATGGAAAAAAAATGAGGAAAAATGAAAAATCTTGAATCCAATCTGTTTTTCTTTAATCTAAGCTTAGATTCTAGTTGTTTTAAGTTCATTTAACTCAAATCAAAGGTTTCATAAGCTCAAACAAACTTAAATCTAAAAAATGCACAAAGTTGAAAATTTTGGAAAAAGTTTAGAAATTTCAAAACTAACCTCGAATCGAAGCTTTAAATCCACGTTTTTGGTTGCCAAATCTCGTCTCCGAGCTTCCTATTCGCTAACCCAAAGCTTAGACCTGAATTTGGCTTCAAAATCTTGAAGAAATTTGAGTGGGAAAGAGAGAAACCGAGAGAGAATGAGAGAGAAAGAGTTCACGGGTGAGGAGAGGAGAGAGAGAGTGAGCAGAGAGAGTGAAGAGAGAGGGAGAGGAGAGAGGATAAATGGAGAGAAATGGTGGGCTCGAATCGAAGCTTTAAATCCACGTTTGTGGTTGCCAAATCTCGTCTCTGAGCTTCCTATTCGCTAACCCGAAGCTTAGACCCAAATTTGGCTTCAAAATCTTGAAAAAATTTGAGTGGGAAAGAGAGAAACCGAGAGAGAATGAGAGAGAAAGAGTTCACGGGTGAGGAGAGGAGAGAGAGAGTGAGCAGAGAGAGTGAAGAGAGAGGGAGAGGAGAGAGAATAAATGGAGAGAAATGGTGGGCGGTTTTACTGTGCGAAAACCAAATGCCACCCACGGTTTTGTAAAACGGAATATTTTTAACATTTTACAAATTGTTGTGCTTTAAAACTCAAAACATCATTTTAAAACAATAAGAAATCATTTGAATTTATCAAATTAGCAAAACAACCAAAAAATTCAAAATTCAACCAAATAATCAAATTAATGTTGAAACATTAATTATGGCACACTAATTCATCACTTATATTACAATATCATTAAATAAATTCCGGAGCGTTACAGCTACATAAGTAAAATAAAAACCAGGACAACTTCAATGTTGATTTTCGTCTTAGTTTGATTCGCCTTATTTTCATGGGAGTTCTTTATATGTCTTGTGGCCTTGTCGTTCCTCTAACCTCCACGTTCATCAATTAATGTTGCCTTCATGGTCATCCTGCATCAAGCAAAGATTGTTTTTGGCAAAAACATAAAATAAAATCTTAAAGTTGGAAATTGAAATCTTTAAATTAATATTTGGGATATCATTGTTAAATATAAATGTTATGTAAACTGTACAGTTCATGCTTAACTAACGTTGTGTTTGATATTTCGTTCCCCCTCTGAGGTTTAAATTTGGTCAATATGAAATATCAGTTACATACGACAGAAAAGTGGGTAAACAAAAATTAAATAGTTACTACATAATCATCAAAAAATACGTTTCGTATCAAGCTTTAATTAATGTGATAAGGGTAGCTACTTTAGAAGACTATCACTTGAATGATATTATTATTAATGACAAGGCTACATCAAGGCATAAAACAAACTCTATAACGCTTGCAACTTCTTCATTACAAAACATGTTGAGTTCTCAGATAAATTGATATGCCGATGTCAAATTTTAACATTTGAATGTATAAAAGATGAATTATCTTCAATGGTGTCAATTTTTATGCTAAATTTATCATATGTCAAACTTGGTGGCACATTTGTCACACCAAGTATAGCATATGGCAAATTTTAGAGGCATTTGATTTGTACGTTCAAGTCTCTATTCGTTGATGTGTTAACTTTTCGTTTAATTATTACAACACTAACTATTTTATATTATTTTAATATAAATGTTTATTTTTATAAAATTTCAAGGCTTAATAATTATGATAAAAGATTGATATAGGATTTGAAATATCATTATGCATGGAGTATAAAGTAGAATAGCGCATTAAATGATATATTTTCACATTTTTTAACGACAAATATAATATTGACATTGACATTTATATTGAAGATGGTTAGAACATAAAACTATTGTTGGTCCTCCTCTTAATAACTTAAACTTTAGGAAAAATTATATATTAATATAGATCGAATCTATAACTAAAGTTTGTTTTAAATTTACTTTTTATAAGTACCATATATATTTATATATAAATGTGACACAATTTATGCATTTAATATAAATAATAGTATGACATAACTTTTAAGGGAGAGAGAGAGCGGTGACTGTAGAAAATGGTAGTGACATGGGATGGTGGTGAAGAAAGAGTTTAGGAGGTTATCAACTATTTTTGGAAGTGCTTATAAGATTTTTGAGTTGTTTGTATTCTGATTTGGCGGTTTGCTGTTACAAAAACCATTTTTGAAGACATGACACGGTTACTTTTAACATCAATTCTTTGAAGGACTGACGTCAAATATAACCAAAAACAAGAATTGAGATATATGGAGCAAAACCCTTCAGATTTAGTTATTTTTGTGGCCGGTTTATAGAAGTATGTTGTTGTTTGTAAACTTTTAACGACAGTTTTCAATTTGGCTGACATTAATGTAAATTTTTAATAATGGTTTTATTGCCCTTTTTAGGAGTGAAAAAAAGAAAAAAAAAGGCAACATTAGACCTTCTTTAGAAAAGGAAAGAACAGAGTCTATTATACATTTGTGTTTAAAAATGTTTCGAATAGTAGCCCTGCCACCTATCGTCGCTCCTCCGCCACCCCCACAAAGTTGTTCAAATGATTGTCTGTAGTCGCGCTGCCCTCCAGCCACAATCCATTGCCTCCGGCAGCTGCTCGTCACTCCTAGTTGTGCCTCCACCAGTTCAACCCCTGATACTCTGCCTCCAACTTGTTGCAAGTCCACCCATTGCTATATTTGGGGCTGATTTTAATTTTTTATTTTTTATACTAGCTATTAAGTCTTTTTTTTTTTGGCTACAAATTGATTTTATTTTATTTTTTTCGCTTTTGAGAATTGATTGACGAGATGAATACTGAGGTTAAACAAGCATTTTGGGTTTCCCACATAGGTGTTTCCCAAAACCCTCCAATAACTATACTAAACAACGTAAAAAAACACTCATACATTATGCTTGGTAGAAGGGAAGATGGAAAGAGGGAGATAAAAGGAGAAGTCAAATTCTTTATTTGGTTGGAGAAAAATGTGACAGAAGAGGTGGATGGATTTGGTCTTAAAAATTTAAAAAGACTAACTTACTTTCTAAATAAGTTAATAAAAAATAATATATATGTACGATATAATAAATTCATAAATAACTATCATCTATTTTCTTAACAGTCTGTCCATTCCACCAAACAAAAAAAATTACTACAATCTATTTTATCCTTCTTACTCTTCATCCATCCAACTTTTATAATCTTTCCTACACCCCATCCCTCTTACCAAATAGAATGTTAAAGGGGAAGATTGTATCTGTTCTTCGGAAAGGTGTGGAAGTTGTTAAATATGATTATTTACTTTTGGATTCAAGCTTCTTTACCGGACAGGGTTGCAAATATTGCTTCGGTGGATCTGACTCTAATCATTCTTTAGGATACACGTCTTTACGAAATGGGTTAGGAAAATTAAGGTGTCCTTGTGGTGAAGGAATTTGTTGGTGACACAGAGCAGGTGATTAGTTTTCCTTTATCAAGATCTTTGTGAATCGTACTCTCGTCGGCAGGCGAACATGCAATTCAGGCCTTCACAGGTAGAGAAATATAGCTAAAAGAAGTTTCTGCATTCTTTTTTTACTCTTTTTTACACTATTCTTATCCGCTATTGATACATAGACTTCACTATTTTCTTTTTTGTTTAAATAATAATTTATAATGTTAAGAGATTATACATATTTTGACGGAAACTAAAGAGAGCGTAAAGAAAAGTGATAAAAAGAGTGTTGCTGACACTTATTTGTTTAAAACATCAGTTAACATTGCATGGATTTGTCAGTTAAAGTAATGCTTTCACGTGCCATGAAAAATTATGAAACTTTCCGTAAATTTATTGATTGCCAGCAATCCTCAGCTCGAGACCAACAAGGAATGGTGCAAACCACTTTTGATTAGATTTTACACACACAATCTATCTCAAATGTGCATAATGGCCTTTGATCAGTTAGCAAAGCAAGAGTTCTTTTCTGCGGACTAGGCGTCATTAAAAGTGTAGTTTCAAACAATGTGTCAGAGATCATCGGTCTTTCTTACTCCGAGCAACATCAACAACGTATCGATTCAAACGCTGACCGAATATCTTTGTAGAGAACGAATCAGTGACATGCTGTCGAGCTTCTATCCCCATTCTCTCTGCCAGCTGAGGGTCTTGAATGAATTTAGCCATAGCCAAAGAAAAATCTCGTGCAGTAGGATCACATAGATATCCTGTTGCGCCATTTTTAACCGTCTCTATGGGTCCCCCGCTATTGCATGCAATAACAGGTTTCTGTGCTGCCATTGCCTCTAGAGGAACAATACCAAAGTGTTCATCCTGCATCAATTGAATAATTTGTGTTTTTTTTTTTTTTTATTCCATCCATAACATACAATAGAACCGGAGCAAATGATGAAATCCAAACCTTTGGTGTATAAAGGACACACAAACATTGGGAGAGAAGTTCGTTTCTCTCGGATGTTGAGCATGATGTGATGAAATTGACCCGTCCAGATACTCCTTCCCTCCTTGCTAAAGTTTTGAGCTCCTCCAGGTACTCAACGTTCTCCCGAAGACGTTTATCAAAACCACCTGCAATAATTGCCATGTACAAGTTTCGCGCTTCTAGATATGCAAAACCATGATCTTATGCCACCAAATATCTAATGTTTTCTTTAGGTATTAAAAATCTAAAGTGTTGAACCATCTAATGCAAGCATGTATTCCTCTGATGTGCTGTGGAGGAACAGAAGACTGGTTTTCAAACCAAAGATTCAGTAACGACCACTCAAATAGTCACTAAAATGGCAGACACTTTTACAATCAACATAACACGAAGATGTCAGAGGGCATCCCAACTCCTTGGTGACAAGTTTAGCCCTTGCTTAGGCCTTTAATCGGAATAGAGTACAAACAAGAATTACATCAGCTAAGTTGAAAAGAGAAATGCAAGCTCCTGTAACCAATATACACACACATTATTGTCCTACATGCAGAGAGTAAATAACAAACACCAACAGTGAAGGAACGTGCAACTGTTCTAGAATTTAGAGTGGTTATTTGACGCAAATGAACGTCCTTTCCATGCATAAATTACTTTATCAAAGACAAACCAAAATGTCAAAACTTAATTGTCCAGAAATATGTTAATACGAAACCAAGTGATACATAGTAATGAAGGAACAACGACTATTATCTATATAAGGGTGCATATTATGTCATCAAAAGGCAACTCTAAATGGAAATACTAGTGCGTATAATAGTTAGGGACTTGCCTGCAATAGTCAGTGACACTTGATCCAGATCAAGACCTTGCAAAACATCATGCTCACCCTTATGCAGCAAAGAAAAAGCTGAAATTGCCAAGTCTATATTCTTTTTTCTTTCAAAGCGGTTGATGGACAAAAAATTCAGCCTGAAGAAGAGAGAGGAAGAGGAGTGAAAACACTAAATAAATGTTTAATGGTTATTTCTGAATCCTAGAAGTATCTCTAGAATCAAAACGCATCAAAAGATTTACAAACATGTTTGTTACTTGGAGGATTTAGGTTCGCCAAACTGATCCACGTTCACTGCAGGGTAAAGGACAGCGGGTTGAATTCCACGTGCATCAAGATGCTTGAATGTATTCGCAAAAGTAGAGGCCGTAAATTTGCTATTAACAAGAATTAAATCTGCCATTCCTGCACTTGTAAAAACCAAAGCAATAAGAAACAGAGAATATAAATTGCAGAAAAGATACAGTAAGGTCCAATTTACATGCATGAGACAGATGACATACCAGTTGTAATTTCTTCTACGAAGTCTATGGGTTTCCTGTAAATTCTTCTTAGAAGAGTTGTGTGCTGAGCCAGCAATAAATCTGGAAAATGACAATAGAAGACAACCTGAAAATAAAAATTAACTTATAAACAACTACAATAGCAGAGACTAAGATAAAATTCCTACAACTAGGCAAGCATACCTTTGATGATTTTTTGAGTTTCAATAGCGGGTTGACAACAGAAACCTGATCCACTAAGACTATATCAAATGATGGCCACATGACCAATACACAGAGTGCAACGAAAAGGCATCGCAGATAAGCACACAAAGCGTGAAGACGGTAAAAGATATGTCGAGGTAGAAAAGAACCATACACTGTAACTGGAAAGATACCTGCAAATATTTGGACATTTAAGAATGCAATATTAATTAGAAGAAAAAGGAGTATGCTAAAATATTATTTATATATATATATAGAATAAGAAGAAAGATTGACTGCATAAAGTCCTTTTTACTCAATCAAACCCACCAACATCTACTCTACATCTGTGACAATTGGTTCCCTTCTTACCACCGCTGCACGTTGTCTTTCTATGGTTTCCCTTTACAAAGTTTTCTCATTAAGTTGAGTCAATTTAGCTCTCATATTAACTTTTCCTTCGGTTGTCATACACTCAAAACAAAAATCCTACTTCCCCCGATACAATATATATATACATATATATATGTATGTATGTATGTATGTAAATATATATATATATTTTTTTATTTTTTTTGGGGGGGGGGGGGGTGCGCCGCTAATGCCAATCAGCCATTAATTTCCACATCTTTAATGTCTACATCTATCTAGATAGCAGATTCTAAATATCTCATGGAAATGCATTATGTACCAGACCAGAATGAAGAAACTATTAGAGAAGAAAATCCCTCTTTTTCTTTCAGTAAGTAAGCAAGGTTTAAACTTAAAAGATTAGCCTAAACCAAGATTTTGGGCTTCTGAGTCATCAACCCTTCATCTCTTTAAAAAAAAATATTAAAAAAAAAAAGACAACATGGAAAATCAAAAACAGAAATCAGAAATCAAAAGATACCAGAAACAGTCTCCTCAAAGCATCGGTTTTTGTCGTGGTGTGCAGTGAAGACATGAACTTTATGCCCATGCAATGAAAGTTGAACAGCCGCATCAACAATCAATCTCTCAGCTCCACCTAAAAAGACAAAGTCAACATGAGTTAATTTTTAAATAAAAGAGATGTGTTAGCTCACACCATATTCATACTTGCACACAAAAACCACAAGCCAATTAATGGAGTCTCAATATATTTCAACCTATAACTCCATCACCTATTAGCATAATGACATTATTGTAATTGGAAAGGCAACCTCAATCAACCCACAAAAAACCTTAAAGTTTTAGAAATAGAAAAAGGCTTAAATTCTTTAAATGCCATGTCTACATATGTTGTTCACTTGTTTTGCTGGGTTTCCGCCTTTTTTTCCTACTTGTTCTTGGTTTACCATGTCATGTTATTTTCAACAGAAGATCAAATGGTTTCTTGATCTTTCTGGACAACCAAACAGAGAATAATACCCAAATACGAAGGCAATTCAAATTGTTGAGAATTTCAAAAGGCTAAGTAAATCCGACAACCCAAGCTTTTCATCTTAGTTGCATACTCAAAAACTAATCAAAAGATAGAAAATTACGAAAACAATAGCATAAAGAAGATGATAGCATCTTACCAATACCAAGATCAGGATGAATCACGGCGATGTTTAACTTTGAGTTGGCTTTGTTGGCCATCTTGTATTTACAAAGCCACTCTGTAAAATTGACAAATTCTTTCACATAAATCCTTCAATAAAGAAGTAAATCAAGGTTTGAACGTCTTCGTAGGAAAGCAATAGGTTTCTCACACCCAAAATTAACACATCTTATGAATAAAACAGCCCTTTGCATTATCAAATCTCAAATTAGGAATCAAGATGTATGATATAGATTGCAAGGGACAATAATCAAAACCCATTTTGTCTAGATATAAATGTGGATCCTTTTTTTACTCTGAGCAGCAATCTGAGAATTCAGCAAAACAACGGCACACCCAAATACTATTTTTGTCTGCCTTGAAAAGTCTTCATTTTTATTGTTAAGGGTTTCAATTCAATCAACTCGAAGAAGGCTTAAAACAATGCAAATCTCTCAATGGCGAGAGGATCAGCCAAAATCCAATTTAGTAAATGGAAACAGATCAAGAAAAACAATCATTTGATAATCAAGCAGCAGAAATAAAAACATAATAATAATAATAATAATAATAATAATAATAATAATAAAGTTTCCAACTAAGATCTGATTAGACCCCAGAGAAGAAACAGTGCTGGAAATGACCAATTCTGAAAGAAAATCAAAGGTAAACAAACTTAAAGAAAAAAGAAAGAGATAAGAATCAGATAATCAACGACACCAACTATGGGCATCACACACAACAAATTGTGATGAGCAAATGGGCGACAAATGAAAGATTAAGCAGATTTTGAACTTTGATTTTAGGGTTTAAATAAAATCTAAACATTTTCCTAGAACCACGAATTCAATAATAAACCAAAATAAAGCAGCAATCCAAATCCAGAGCAAACAAAATTCCAAAATTAAAAAAATAATAATAATAACAATAACAAAAGAAAAGGCGGAAATGCAAACCTGGAAGCAAAGAGCCAAAAAAAAAAAGGCAAAGAAATCAGAAAAATAGAAGAAGAAATATACCAAGAAATTAAAATAATCAGACTAAAATTCTCCAACCAAAAGAAAAAGAATCAGGGGCATCCAAAATAATAATAAAAATGATAATAAACAGAGAAACTTTAGGGCAGCTTTAAGAATGAGAGAAGGACTTCCGTCGTAGCCATCACTTTCAAACACTGTGTGTAGTCATCAGTTTTCTAAAGGCCAAAAATTAAGAAAATAAAAAGAGCAGAGAGATCACCTTATAGACAGAGCAAAATCCTCCTTGCCCAAGCTAATCCCAAAATGGTGAGATGATATGCTTTTATGAAGAAGTCAACCTAACAAGAATACTTTATACATTTTTTTTTTTTTTCTAAAAGTATTTTACGGTGTTTTTTTTTTTTTTTTTTTGGCAAGAACAACGAAAACCGCAAATAAAGAACACAACAAGGTGATTGATAATTTGATTTAGAACTAAAACTTTTAGTTGTTATAGTATAAAATTCTTATATGTCAAATGTTAAAAAATATATATTATAATATAAAACTCTCATACATTATAATATTTTTAATTAAAATTAGTTTTAACTAATATTTTTAAACATTCTATAACGTAGTCCTATGCACTCTACATCACCGAAAGGTAAATGAAATCTTTCGCCCTAAATTAAAAAGGGTAAAAAAATTAGAACACATCAATACATATCAAAGGAAAAATAACAAAAATAAATAAAAATAAAAAAGACACGACTAAATTTAAGGTGGCATCAAAATTTACAAATTAAATTTTACGGATTCATAACTTAAGGCATTTAAATTTAAGATTACTGCTTCTCCACTTTTTGCACTATTCTAATAAGTCATAAAACTTATTAGAAAACTAAAAATTAAAATAAACACAACATACCGTAACATAATAAAAATATAATAACATAGCACAGTTCAACAAAATCCTATTGAAAAAAAATATCCAATCTATTTCAACCTGATCAAATTTTCGTCTTTGATAATAAATAAATTGTAGCCCTTCACTATGACTAAAAAAATAAATAAAATTTTAAAGAATTCAAAAAAAAAATTCTATATAGATAAATATTGTAAAGAATTATTGACACTAATAACCTTCTATATAAATAAATATTCTAAAGAATTATTGACACTAATAACCTTATATTTTAAAATCTTTCTTATTTTGCTTTTTAAACTTTAAAAATTACCACTTTATCCTTGACTTTTATAACTCATTATTTTGCCCTTAAACTTTAAAAATCTCCACTTTGCCTATTGAACTTTCAAAGCTTCTCACTTTACTTAATAAACTTTCAATTTTTCGTTCAAATAGACGGAATTAAGCTAACTTAGGAGTAATAAAATCTTATTGTTGCGCTTAAAAGTGACCCATATACGAATCACATATGTTTAGTTATATTTATTCGAATAAAAAATCAGGTGTTTAGGAGACAAAGTAAGGAGTTTTGAAAATTCATGGATAAAATGGTGATTTTTAAAGTTCAGAGGGTAAAATGAGAAGTTTTAAAAGTTCAAGGGTAAAATTATGATTTTAAAGTTAAAGTAGCTAAGCGAGATAGACGTTAAAGTTTAATGGTTTTTGGTATTACTAACCCTATTCTAAAATATATAACTAAATTTATGAAATAGGCATATATGTAGTCTGATTCGCAAATTACATAGACGGATTCAATTCATAACTTTTAAATTGGGAAAATCCCAACATATAACTAGTTCATAATATTCTCAATCCAATCTCATCTAACTGAATTAGATTGGATTGAACAAATTGAATAGATTCGCAAATTTGATAAATACTCCTATATTTAGATAAAAACAACCTTGTCAATAAAGAATAATTTTTTTTGGGAGAATCAATAAATAAATGATTTTTGAAGCCAAACTAGGCTTTCTATATACAGAAATGAACAATGATGTTACAAAATAATGCTTCATTTAACTAATAAGTGTGTATCACCATGTAAAGGAGAAAATACAAAAAAGTATCTCTTATGATTTAACTAAATACAATATTTCTTTTTAGGTTTTTTAAAATTCAAAAAATTTCATTTATGTTTTTCAAACCATCCAAAAACCATACATTCTCTTTAACTTTTATGGTTTAATCTTTTATTTTTTAATTGTCCAAAACATCTTGAAGCTCAAACACGATCTAAGATATGTGTTAAATTATGCTAGCTTCTAACCTTTTTTGGATTCACCATCTACATGAATGAAATTTTAAACTCCCATTTATATTTTTTTCAAGGATATAAGTTTTTTTTCTTCATTTGAAGAAGAAAGTGAAACCTTAAAAAAAAAGAATGAAGACTTAGTACTATTTGGTCACATTAGTATTGAGCTCAAAAAATTCAAATAGGTGTTCAAAATTTTTTAATACTAAGTCTTCATTCTTTTTTTTTAAAAAAAAGGTTTCACTTTTTTATGCAAATAAAAAAAATTATCCTTCAAAAAAATTCAAATGGTTGTTTAAAATTTTATTTATGGTGAATCAAAGATAGGAGTTTGGAAGCTAGCATAACTCAACACATATCTTAGATTGTGTTTGCGTTTCAAGAATGTTGTGCCCATCTTAAAAAAAAAAAAAAACCAAAAATGTTAAAAGAAATGAAGGTTTTTGGATGGTTTGAAAAACATAAAAGTGATATTTTTTGAATTTTAAAAAACTCAAGATTAAATATTATATTTAACTAAAACACAAGGGATACTTTTTGTATTTTCTCCCTTGTAAAGTAAGGTGATGAGAAAACGTTGAATTACCTTGTGTGTGTAATATCAGATTTGAGGATATAGGAATTAAGAATATTGTATGATATAGATTAAGAATATTGTATTATTATTAAAATTAGTTTAATTTGTTAGGAAAAAATAGGTAGATTAAGAATATTGTATTATTATTAAAATTAGTTTAATAATTTTAAATTATAAAAACAAAAACTACTGTTAAAAAAAACAACTTTTAACATACTCTCAACTTTTTCTCCTGAGTTACAACTTTTAAAAACAACATTTTAAAAACAAGATTATTAAACATCTTAAACTGCTTTAGACAAATACAAAAATCAAAAACAACTTTCAAAATAATATCAAACATGCCTATTATAATATAAAATAAAATATACTATAGTTTAAAATTCTTCTACTTTCAACCCTCACTAGTTTTCCATTTTCATTTTGGTAAATATTGGAGGGGACCTGGAGTTTGAAATTACAATCTAAAACACCACGTGTCACTCTTGTCACGTGTCACCCTGTTGGTTGCCACCTTCCTCGTCATAATCACGTTATAACCTGCAGATCTTCAAATCAACAACCGAAAGGAAAAGAGAGAGAAAAAAAGTGTCAAATGCCAAAACAACAAAAACAAACACAAAAACACGATCCATCGACAATGGTAGCCAAGTTTCTCGCGAAAAATGCCTTCTTTGGCCTCTCAAAGGCTTTCCCTCCAACCCCTTCTTTCAGATCATCGCGTAGAGTCTCAATAGTCTGCTTCACATCCACCTCCAAACACTTTGAAGTAAATATATTTTCTTAATCATTTATTATTTTGAATTTTAAATACTCCCTGTAATAATTCCTTTTTTCTTTTTTTTTAATTTTCAGGGACAAAATGGGTGGGAAGAGTCGAGAGATTCGAGGGCCAACAAAGCGTTCGACTCAAGGACTGGAGAAACGACGTCGACCCCGACGAGATGACAAAGAGGGCAAAATAGTCCATGAGAGAAGGCGCGGAGAAGAGCAAAAAAAGGCCAAAGAGATGAAAGACAGAGCTAAGGAGTACGCGGAGGAGACGAAGGAGAAGGCTAAAGAAGGAGCGTACAGGGCGGCAGAGACGGCGGAGAGTACGAAAGAGCGGGCGAAGGACTACGCAGAAGTGGCGAGGGAGAAAGCCAAGGAAAGGACGTACATGGCTGCAGAGACGGCGGACAGTGCAAAAAAGCGGGCGAAAAGACTACGCGGAATCAGCGAAGGAGAAGGCCAAGGAAGGGACGTACATGGCTGTAGAAACGACGGCGAACGCAAAAGAGCTGGGGAAGGACTACGCGGAATTGACAAAGGAGAAGGCCAAGTGAGGGACGTACAAGGCGGTGGAGACGGCAGAGAGAGCAAAAGAACGGGCAAAGGCCAAGGCGAGGGGCGCGACGGAGAAGGCGGCGAAGACGGTGGAGGGAGTGAAGGAGAAGACGAAGGAGGGGACAGCAAAGGCGGCGGAGACAGTGAAGGAGGAAACGGTGAAGGCGGCGGAGACAGTGAAGGAGGGGACCGCAAAGGCGGCGGAGGCGGTGAAGAATGTGGGGGAGAAGGCAAAGGAGACGGCGAAGAGTGCATGGGCTGCGACGAATGAGACAGGGCACAAGATAAAGAAGAAGGTGGTGGGGCAGGACGAGGTGGTTGAGGTGGTAGAGGTGGAGCCGGAGGAGGCTGAGGAGGTGGAGGTGGAAGTGCAAGCGGCAGTGGTGAAAACGCCGTCGGAGGATAAGGTTAGAGGGAAGACTACGGATGAGGATGTTGCAGAGCACCGGAGGAATGCAGGGAAGCCTGATGAGAAGACTTATTGATCAAACATGATGCATTTTACAGGGTTTAATTTTGATTGAGCTAGCTTGCTCAAGTTCTTTTTGTTCGTGGCAGGAGCTCATGTTGCCATTGCTAGTTGGAGCTTGCGCACAATAATATTCGCCATTGTCACCATTGCCGTCTTTTTTGTTAATTTGGTACGTTATCGGTGTCAGGCAAGTGGGAGAAGACAATATATGTATTGGAAAAAATATTGTAACAGCAAATTACTTTGTGTCAATATCAAGATCAAGAGAGTTATATATATTGAAAAGGGGAAATAATATGGTAGATTGCTTTCTAACATCGACGCAAGAACCTAGTGACGGCGACCATTCACTCTAATATTGTGGTAGATTATTTTTTGATATATTGTGGTAAATTATTTCTGTGATTGGGGAAAATGTGACAAACATATTTGCTTGGTTCCCCTAAAAAAATATTGGCTTGGCTTTTGGCCAATCTATTTATGTGGTATAAAATTTGAAACTCCAATATCTGTGTCTTAGATTTGAAAGTGAGTTCTTTTTTTTTTTTTTTTGGGTTAATTTCAAAACTCATATACTAGGAGTTATCTCACTTTGCTATATACAACTCAAAATTTCACAAAACTCCCTCAGAGTTTATAATAAGTCTCAATTTTTGTACTTCTGTCATCATGTAAATTATTGACAATTTTAGTAACATATGGATCAAGTAACCCAAATATGATTAAGACCATTTAAAAAAATCGACATCTATAACAAAGTGTCAAAGTTGTAATGCAATAAAAACAAAAAAGGTAAAGTTGTAATGCAATAAAAACAAAAAAGTTACTACAATGTAAAGCTCTCACATATTACAGTGTTTATAGTTCTAACTAATGGTTCTAACTACCATACCAAACACGTAATAAATGGGGTGTTTTGTGTCATTTTATATTGTAGGTAACAAATTGAGACAATACCTATTCTTCGTAATCAAATTTAAAATTCTTTTTTTTTTGGCATTTATCAAAATAGAGGGAGGAGCCAAATAGCATAATTGGAGTTAGATTAGTAAATTATAGCATATGTTTTCAAAATGTGGAATAAATACTATATCATGAGAAATTAGGTTTATATCATCAGAAATTGAGTTAAAAATTCAAAATACTCTTACCCCTCTCTCTTTCCCTGCCAGCTAGGAAACACTGCATTTACCAATAAATACACATATTTATCAGTAATGTTCTTAGACATCACTGGCACCAATGATGTTGCTGGTAGCTAGAAAATACCATATTTATACATACATATACTTATCGACGATGTCGTCAGACATCACCGGCACCAACCACATTGTCGGGGCCTAAAAATGTCGTATTTTTGGCTAATACCATATTTGCTAGTAAATACGTATATTCACTAGCGATGCTAGATATCACTAGCAACATTGAAAATATTGTTGTTCTCAGTTACTTTAATTATCTGTTGGTAAATTCACATATTTACTAGCAACATCGCCAAACATATCTAGCACTAACGATGTGCTAATATTAACAGGGAAATACCTAATATTAATAGGGAAATACCGTATTTCCCTGTTAATATCATAATTATTAATAAATACATATATTTACTACTAGGGCGGCTGGATATCACTAACACTGATGATGTTGTCGACAATTGAAAAATGTTGTATTTCGTAGTTAATACCATATTTATTGATAAATACACATATTTATACAGATTTACATGAACTACTCTGATGACTTTATCGTCTAGTAAGTGCCGTATTTATCGAAAATTTTGCATATTTACCAAAAAAACATGGATTTAACGAAATAGCTTTGACACTTTCACCGATAGGTAAATACTATATTTTCATGTAAACACATAGAAATACATGTATTTACCAACTAAACAATCCTCAACAACACATTAAAAAAATCTATAAAATTATCAATTTTACAAAAAGAAAAAAAACCAAAAAATTGTACAAATTAAAGAAACCAACAAAGAAATTGTCACCGTTTAGGTCTTCATCATTCGTCAGCGTCGTCACCCTACCTAGTGTGACGTCACATTTTGTTGTTGCCCCAGGTCGAAGCCTGACATCTCCATCAACAATGACAGAGAAGACCATTTTGTGCTACGATGGTCTTTAGGACTCTATCACACCTAGAAGTACGAGAGGTGACGTGGTGGATTAGTTAGGTTAATAAAACCAAAATTTTTAATTAAAATCACCAATTAAATGATTTGGGTTATTTTGAAAAACGTGATAACTTAAAAAAATTCTAAAACATTTATAGTTATTTTGAAAAGTAACACATAAAATAAAATATTAAAGATATTTAAACATAAGCGAGGCCCCACCGGACCCACATTAGTGCACACACATAGTATCGACAATAAAATAATACAATCACAGTCCAATAAGAAAGATATATATTAAAATTATACATGCCTTAAATTAAATTAAGCAATAACCTAAAACAGTATTCCTATGACTCACTTTTTGCTCTGCTGCCTCCTTGTCGATCCTAAGCTGCAATCCACCTAAGAAAAAGAGATTTTAGAAATATAAAGAAAATGTGAGCGGAATGCTCAGTAGGACTAAAGGTTCGAAGAACATTTAATTGAATATAATATTTTACTATAGAAGAGAGTTATAAAAATAATAAATTGAAATTCGTTAAACTCATAATTACCATCTTGCTCTTTTTCATCCAAATCTAATCTAGGGTTGAGTTTAGAAAACATTAAATTGATGTTAGATCCATTATAACATAAGAATTATAAAATACTATAAATATACTTAAAAATTTTATTCTCGCCATTAATCCATTAGTCATCTGTAAATTTGACTTGTTATTTAGTTTTTGGCAAAACCATCATAATCACCACTGTAGTGGCCCAGCTGAGTTTTGGGACCTGCCCCCAAGGTCGCACTCTCCATGACTTGATCTCTGTGGATGGCATCATGCTCTTTTATTTCCTTCCAGACGGTGTCAATAACGTGTCTGATATTACGTTATTATTTAGGTTTCACCTTACCACGTATTTGTTGAAAAAATAGTATGCAGCAGAATTTTAAAAATTTTATATTAGAATATTTCTCAAAACACAAGTTTGACATGCTATATGCATAAATTAACCAGATCTTACTAACATTTGAATGTCGAAGAACTCGCACAAACTGTGAAGAGAAGTAACGTTCCAAAAGAGCCTTAACCAATTGGTCTTCTTTGCTATTCTTTATCCACGATCGGAGTGAGTGTGGGCTCACATGTACAACTTTCCTTCAGGTGACTCTCTTTCTAACCAATTGAGAGAACCCAAAGCTAGTGTTCGTGATTTATGAACAAAAGCTCTCAGGGAGTTTCAGATTCTCACCAGCAGAGTATCACTTTTAATCTTTCAATTGATCTGAATAACTTATGTGACTTACTCCCTATTTATAGAGGCTGGGTATAGGGTCAGTCCTTATCAGATTAGGTCTCAAAAATTCGAATCAGAATCAAATTCAGACTAATATCTGATAAAATTCACATGAAAATGCATAATCTTATCCTTCGCACAACGGCAAGCCGAACTGTCGAAAAAATATCTCAGCGAATCTTTTATTTTTCATCCAACATACTATAGGATAAAGTATAAGTTTTAATTCAAATAACCCAATAGAAAAGTTATCTAATTAAAACAACTTTATCTAGATAATCTCTAGGAAAATAAATAAATTCTTAATAATTCTATAAGTTTATCTTAATTTAATTTATTCAAAATTAAATCAATCGATAAACAAACAAGAATTATCTGATCTCAATAATTCAACAAATTTATCTTGAATTAATTTTATTACGAAATTAATTCAATCGATAAACAGACATGAATCATTTGATTCTTCCGAATTTCAACCAATCTTATAAATCTGACATAAGTCACCAATTATTAGAAAAGCACGCCGTATCATTACAGGATGTTGTGAGCTAGCAAAGGGGACCAAATAGACCTATATAGTTCAAGCTCTCGATAATTACAAAACCCAATACCCCATATATACATTTTATAATTATCAATTCCAACGCTACTCCATTAAAAGCTTGGAGCTACACTCTCGAACTACATAGAATTACGAAGCCCGTATAGCTTAGTCTCCATGACATATCATAGTGTATCGTATCCCCATAGGATTATCGACAATCAGCTTAAGGACAAGTTCTGTCTTACCTTCCCGATTATTTTTATCTTACGTCCCATTATCTCACCATCGAAAAACTTACCATCCAAAGACGGTATACTATTCGGTTACACCTATGTATCCAAATGGTTGAGAGCTCCAGTTTTTCAATTATAGGATAACGCATATAAGAGGATATCACTACTCCTGAAGAGGAGCTATGGATTCCATATCTATAAATAACAGGTCTATGCTACCAAGAGTCATGCCTCCAACGTACCAGCATGCATACCACTATTAAAATATAGGTGTCACCTTTTGGTACATCAAAAGAGACAAGTCAAGACAACGGGCCCACTATTCATCTCAAGACTAAGATACAATACAAATGATTGTCTAAAGTGAATTGATTTGCCAAGACAGAATTATTAATCCAAATCAATTCACTTTATGTCTCGATCCAACACATCATCACCTATGACAACGTGCCAATGTTTCTATTCATAGAGTCCACATCCGATGGTCAAGACAAACCATCTCCCAATAGGGATATAGACAACATAACAATCTTTACATAAATAAAGCGCTCAACTTTATTCTCTCGATTGCGGATCTTATGATTTAGACCGTCACCTTAAGAATTGTGTGTTCCGCATAATCTGTCCATCATATGCCCAATTCTTAAAGGTTTAGACTGACAGTCTCAGACTATAATTTGCTTAACATACATTCAACAAATATGAACGTAAAGAGGACAAGATTTGGTATATAAACAATAAATAAATTCTTTATTGATGAAAATGTCTCCAAAAACTTATTACATTTTTACTCTTTAGGGCATACATGTCTAATAGTATTCTCATTTACATTCATTATTTGATTTATTATGATTATTCGTTTTTCATCAAGTAATGTAATCACTAAGTAACCCATTTCATATTATCTCTTGAAACTTATTTTGAAAGACGCCACTTTGAAAGAGGTTATTTTGTGGAAAACAATTTGAAAGGATCCTTTGAGGCCAAAAATATTAAAATCATTCTACCAAAGGAAGGGTTAGAAGTCCTACTTGGAATGCTACACCATATCCTGGTACCGCAGTCCTGGCTCGCTATATGTCAGCTCCATAGAACCACGCACAACCTTAAATGTAAATTAAGTCCATCAATATCTAGCTTAAGATATTCTATATTACTTAGTTATTTCATGGTGTTTTAGTGTGCCATTGAAGTTCATAAAGTCATTATATAAAGTTAAAAACTTCATCTAGGTTTAAAATAGTGAAAACGAGTGAAAAATGATCATTTCTCATAAACTTCGATCGGCCTGCCAAACTGGCCGTACTGGCTTGTCGAACTACACAGTTTGGCTTACCAGCCTTACAGAACCAGCCTGCCAAACTTTCTCAGGTTTGGCCTGCCGATGACATGAATACGGCATGTCGAACTCATGAATCCGGCCTGCCAATACTCAAGACCGGCCTGCTAAACTAAAAAATTCCAAAAAGTTTCAAATTTTGAGTCTCGGCCTCCTGAGCTTAAAATCTCATTCTAAACTTGTTTTCTCAATTCCCAAACATAGAAAACATTCATAGATGATAAAAAAAAATGATAGACTGCAATTAAACAAGTTTAAACAAGATTTACATAGAAAATCTCAAAGGAATCTGAAAATGGGAAAAATAGGAACAATATAATCCAATTCATTTTTCGTGAAATCAAGCCTAGATTCGAGTTGTTTTGAGTCCCATTAACTTAGATTAAAGGCTTCTGAAGCTATAAAAACTCAGATTACAATATTTTAAAGAAATTGAAAATTTTGAAAAAAGTTTTAAGAATTTGAAAAATAACAAACTAACATCGAATCCAAGCTTGAATCAAGTTTGTAGAAGCTCAATCTTGCTCTTTAGCTTTCAATCCAGCTGAAGATCCAAGCTTGAGCTCAATTTTGAATCAAAGTTTGAGAGGGTGATGGGCAGAGAGAGAAGAGAGAGTATGCTGAAAGTGAGAGAAGAAGAGATTGAAAGAGTAGGAGAGCAGAGGGAGAGAGAGAAATAAATAGAGGAAGGGAGAGTAAAACCAGAGAAGAAAACCATGTGCATCTACAGTTTTATAAAAAGGACGTATTTGGCCTTTGGCAAATTGTTTTGTTTTAAAAATTTAAAAAGGCAAATGTAAATAATAAAAATAATTACAGTAATTTGAAATTCAAATTGATTGGGAAATCATCACAAAATAATTAGATCAAAGCAAATTACAAATTTGACACACTAATTCACCATTTCGCACACTAATCATACTTAATTAAGTTTCGGGGCGTTACATGCTCATAGGGTACAAGATCTGGCCTTGTAGAAAATCGGGATCTCAATCTTTGATGATGTTTCGGTGGTAAGACAGTGAACAGAGAAGCATGAGAGACTTCATGGCAACAGCTCAAGCAATTTCCATTTCCTTAATGACAGGCTTGGAGTTATGGAGGGAAAAATTTATTCCACAACATCATCATCATCATCACCACCATTACCACCAAAATTCAAAAATAATATTTCCACATGTTATAATTCTATACAACAAAAATCAATTTTAATAAAAAAAAATCAACTCACATATAATCACCACTAAATGGGGTAACCGAGCAAGGGATTTGATAATGAACGGTAGCTAGAGAAGAAAGAAAAAACGGCAATGGTGTGGCCTATGGCGAAGCGGTGGGCAGAACTTTTTTTAGGGAGTTTTTCTTTCCAAAAAGTAAGGGAAAAAATAGGAAAAGTGTTTGGATGGAAGGGAACGGAGAAGAAGAAGAAAGCAAAAATTACACAATGTGACCCTGATAAGTTAGTTTTACGCTAATTAATTAGATAATTTTCACTTAATATTTTGTTAGTTTTGAGCAATTTATAAGAATTTGATAGTGTTCTATGTTTTTTTGTAGTTTTTGAGGAAAAAAGATGCATGATAGCAAAGTGCGGGACAAAACAAACTAAAAATAAGCATAAGTGGACTTGGGGACAAAATGGAGCATAGACGCCAGCTTCTGGGCGCCTAGGTGCCCTGGAAGATGAATTTTCATGCAAAAAAACCTGAGAGCATAGCGCCTAGGCGCCATCATATGAAAAGAAGCCAACCAGCAGTAGCGCCTAGACGCTACAATCCTGGCGCCTAGGCGCCACAAAGAGGACGCCCAGGCGCCAGTTTGAAAAAGAAGCCACAAGTAAGTATAGCACCTAGGCGCCACAATCATGGCGCCTAAGCGTCGTAATGAAGTTTAGGCGTCAGAAAATCGAGCCAGGGTGCCATTGCGATCCCAATTCAAATTCTAGTATAATTTTATTTCAAAATTGCCCTTTTAAACTATAGCCTATAAATAGAACATTATGAAGGGTTGGAGGACGAATTCTAGGGGAGGATAACTATAGACAAAAGGGGAGAACTCACTGCTTTGGAGAAGAAGAACAGTGCAATCTGAAGACAAAAATCATCTTCGCATCCAAACACAGTTCTTTTCCTTCACTCATCACGTTTAAGATATTATTTAGGATTGTTTTTGGTTTCATTAGGAACTAATTTTCCTTTTTCTAGGGCTACAATATAGCCGGATGTTCACTTTAATTTAATTTAATTTAATTCGATGTTTATTTATTATCTATGTTGAGTGTTTAATCTAATCTTAATGCTTGTAAAAGTTTGTGCACCTTTTGCATGATTTGTGATTTAATTTGAGGCTGAGAAGCGATAACTAAATTAGACCATGATTGAATACCATGAGATCATTATAAGATAGAGATATCTATAAGATTTGTGTAACTGGCGAATTTCTTGTTCTTAATTAATCTTGGTAAGTTTAGAGTTTCCATAGAGATGTAGGAAATTTGCTAACTGGGATAAATTATTAATGCTTGAGAAAGATTAATAACTACCTAAGATAAATTCATTATCGGCATAGGAGTAAATATCAGTTGATTAAATTAGATAATTTGAATAGGATTAATTTAGGTGAAATCGGATGCCCTAGTCTTTTATTGTTTAGATTTTCATTTATATTTTTTTGTTTCATTATTTTTCTATTTTATATTTGATTGTTCAAATAATTTTAGAGTTAACCAATTTTGATACTTAGCTAGATTAACGCAATCCTCGTGGGAACGATACTCTACTAACTCTTTATTACTTGTCTACGATTCTGTGCACTTGTAGATTTTCCACAACAAGTTTCTTTTTTAAGAAGTGAATTAAATTTTATCTTTGTTTTAAAAATATCACTTATATGTCTCTTTTTTATATTACATATATTGAGAATCTAAAAATGCCCTTTAAGAAGACTTTATCATGTATTTATTTTTGTTTTTTGAACAAATCTTTTTATTTTTCTCCTAGTTGAGTTGTTTAAAAAAATTGATATTAGAGAAATACATATATACTTAGTTAATTAAAATGTAACTTAAACAACAAAAAAATCATCCATGTCATTAAATTATTTACAATAGAATTAAAAAATAATAATACAAGAAGCAATAAAAAATGAATATCGTTAACTTAATGTAATATTGTTTGTATTACCAATCTATAACATTAGCACACCCCAAATAGGAAGTGTCATTATTACTTAAAGTCTTAAAAATGAATGTCATTAAATATCATTATCATTATGTATCATTAACTTAATGATATATCAATTATACAACCTATAAGACACACAAAAAACTTAATAAATGCTTTTTTATTAATTTAATTACCTGTCACTAAAAACAAAAATGTCATTACAGTTTGAAGTCTTAAAAAATGAATGTCATTAAGTAGTATTAACTTAATAATATATTAATTATACAACCTGTAAGACATAAAAAAAGACTTAACAAATACTATATCATTAATTTAACTACAACATCCTAATTTCAATTTGTTAATAACATTATGATTCCATAAAAAAAATTCTGTTTTTTGGCTGAGGGAGTTTTAATCGTTACTTTGGATGCCAATTTGAATTTAAACAACTAACAACCTAATTTTAGGGATTTTTTTAAAATATAATGATATCATAATCTATTTGAAATCTTAAATACGTATATTTTAATTATTCTAAAAAATAAATTAAAACTAATAATATCATTATTTAGGTCATTAATGTCTTTATACATATGCATTGAGACATATAAAAAATATTCATAAACTAGAGATATATTTTAACTCAATAAATAAAAAAAAGGGCCACACGTCTCATTACCCCAATAAGAAAATAAGGAAAAAGGTTATGCTGAGGGGTAGAGCCGCTTGTGGCATGAGGGGTTGCCCTTCTGGGCCCAATGGGCTCCTTTATGTTTTGACCCTCTAAAAGGTTTTTTTTTTGGCATTTTATTTTTCAATTTACCCTTAGAATTTTTTTAAATATAGTTTTTTACACATGTTTTTAAAATGTTTTCCATTAAATTTTAATTTTATATATACATATTTTAATTTTTTTTTAAATATTTAAATCATACCTTAAACATTGACTTCTAAGTATATCAATAATTTAAACAAAACCCCAATAAAAGCAAAAAATTAACGATGCTACTATAAAAATTTACAATATTGTAGACATATACTTTAGAAAGTAAATTAAACTTTAATAGGTTTGATTCATTTGAAAGAATAAATAAAAAGTAAAAAAGAAACCAAGTGTTTTAAAGATATATATATATAGAATTAGATGCTTATTTTTCTTTGAAATTTTGGTTTAACTTACACCCTTAAAAAAATTCATAGCTCCGCCGCCCATGACTACGTTGTGTGATTTATAAGTAAGAAGTTATTATGTCGTCACTAAAAATTATTGAGACGACGTTGTTTCAATTAAAAAAATTAAAACCCTAAAACTTTTCACGATGACAAAAGTTTTCAAAAATGTACATTCAAAGACTTGGGGCACCCTAATATACGCTTAAAAATTTGAAAAAAAAAGAAGAGAGAAGACTAAAAGTCTCCAAAGAATTGTCGAAAATTTTCCCCACTTTTATTTTCCTCTAAAATTTTCCGCAAAAATCAAATAACCTTTTAGCCACAACGTCGTCGCTAAAGGTTTTATTCTAGGCACCAACATTTGCTCAACCAATCGTTGCTAAAAGTGGGTCCCACTTACAAAAGACTACATAAGTGGTTGTATTTTTTGAAACTCTTTGGCGACGAGGCTGATTCTTATGGTAAAAGTTTATACCAACAGAAGATGGGAGAGAAGGAAATCGGAGGAGATTAGAGAAAGGAGAGAAAGAAGGATACAACTAAGCGGTGGCGACAGCATTGGTGGAGAGTTGATGACGCTGGCCAACGCATAGAGAATGAGGGGGAGAGAGGCGCATGGGTAGAGGAGAGAAAAAAAACAAGAGACTTAAGCTTTCACAATAGTACAAATGTAGGAATTTTGGGGTTTTTCTTAAAATAGTGTTTTTGGGTCTTTGTAAATCTGATTAATCTTCAATATACTATTTACTTCTCTTTAATAAAAGTAACGCTATAATTTACAATTTATTTCTACAATATATCATTTACTATAATTTCTCTATCAAAATCTCTCTTTGGTGCCTTTCAAAAAAAAAAAAAAAATCTCTCTTTGGCGTTTTCCATGTATTGGGCAAGAGTCAAGCAACGATGTCGTGGGCTAACATCATTTTTGAGCCCAAAGGATTGTGGGCCTCCGAGCCCATAAATTACAGCACGGTCCATCACAGAGGAAGCCCACGGTAATGACCACCCAAGGTCCCATAAAAAGGACAAGGCCCCACCATGACGAGGATGAGCGCTTTATTTTGACCACATGAGGTGCTGAATACACGTAGGGTCAGCGTTTCAGAATCAACTTGATGATCAAACCCAAAGGACCACATCCGGAATGATTTAACAGTAACTAGACCAGTTCAGACTCACAGGGGGTGTGATAAGCACAGAGGACGATGGATCGCAATCACAGGGTGGAGCGGACCCCACAAGCACACAGACAGAGGGAGGAGCGAGGAAGGAGATTAAAAAAAAAAAAATGAAAAGATAACGGTAGTGTTTGTCCACAAGAGAAAGAGGAGTGGTAATATGGTGTTGGAGCAGTTGTAGTTACGGATGCCATCGTCATCATCATTCATCATCTTTCTTTTCTCTCTCCTCTCCCCCTCTCTCTCTATATAAATATATATATATATATGTATTTATGTACGTGTATTTGCTAACTCTCTTAATTTTATAAAATTACGGTGTTTAGAAGAATGAAAGAAGCTATTAATTAAAACAATTTTTATTATAATATATAAAAATTTTATATTATAATATTTATTATTATTATAATATATAAAATTTTATATTATTTATAACTAAAAAAAATGATAAAATCTATGTTCCCACGACCTTTCAAACACAAAGTTAGTTATGTGGCTTGGGGCACGTGCCTCTCTCATGCTGATCAGAAGTGTGTTCCATTTCTATTCCTGCGTTGTCACACACGCACACACCATATTTTTATATTATAATATATGGAGTTTTAATTTTATACTTTTGAAGTTGGATAGATAAGGACTTGGGAAGGAGTTTTATGTGAGCACCGTTTGTGATTTGTCAAAACTGCCCTTGCTAGGCGAGAAGGAAAGCAAATATAAATATATAAATATATATATATATATATATATATATATATATATATATTGCTTTGTCCATTTGATTTGATGGGGATTTTTTAGAATTTGACGATTGAGCATATAACTTATGGTACATAATCAGCTTGGATGTGAAAGTACACTTGGTACCCTTTGCTTTCTTGGCTCTATAAGAAAGGGGTTTTGAAGAATTATTTTCTAGTAGATGTAATTTGAGTCTTTGGAATTGAGAATGTTATAGTTACATAATAAATAAATGAAGTCTTCGGATTTTCATTGTTGGGAAAGAAATCCAACAAAAGAAATATGAGGGGGTTTGGTTATATTCTTAAAATTTTTAAAAATATTTTTTAACATTTTTTAAAACAAAAATTTTAAAAATATTATTAGTATAATTTTTAAAAAATTTTATCTTTTAAAATAAAAATATTTTTATTTGTTTTAAAAATATAACCAAACGGCCTAATTTTTCATAAAATATGACCGCCAAAGGAAGAGAGAATTTAGGATTTGCAGTCTAGTGCTAGCTTTTTTTTTTTTTTTTTGACAAATCATGAAATGCTAGTCCATGGTTTTTAATTCATATCATCAGTGATCAACCTTTTTGGTGGAATCAGTGATCTATCTTTAGTTAAAGACTTCAAGCTTCTTTTCCCTAATTTATTCAAGTTAAAATTTTGGGAAATAAAAAATATGGGAAATTCAGTGATTTGCCACAATCAGGGCACCCCATGAATGATCAGTACAGGAATTCAGTGATAATGGAGGACATCAACGTCTTTCCTTAGAATTGGAATTAAAAATCTAAGCCAGTCCCCAACGTAAAGGTGTCAGAAAGAAGGATACCCCATGAAAGAATTAAAATATTTAAAAAAGAGAAAAAGGGTTTGGAAGACTCAAGATGAACAGTGGTTTGAAGACAGAGATGAAAGTGGAATGAAAGCGAGCCAAAGAGAGAAATACAGAGAGAGAGAGAGAGAAAAAAAAAAGAAAGAGAGAGAAAGAGTTGCTGAGGTCTGACACAGCCACCACCCATTGACAACAGCCAAGCTACCTTCTTGGAACCGCCTGCCGCCTGCTCCTTCCTCCCTTTCCAAAGCACTCTTGTCTTCGTCTTCTTCTCCTCCTCCTCTTCTTCTTTGGGAGTGAAAATTACGAAAACTATTTCAGTTGTAAGCTGAAAGGTGAAGCTAATTTAGCCTTTGACAATACCCTCAGGTGTTGTGATCAGCTTCAATGAAATTTTTTGTTTCTTATTGTATGTCCGTTATATTCTGATAATCATCTAAAGCAATTGATTGATTATTATCAATTTTGTTCTTTTTAATTTTTTTTCGTTGGATTCAACCTCAACCTATGTATCACAAACATAATCAATATGATGTCGAATCCATAAATTATTGATATCTCCTCCAGATATCTTATTTCTCTCTAGCCCACGGATTAGCTTGAAGATCAATACCATCCTTGATTAGCATGTCCAGTTTAGTCTTGAGAGACTGGTTTTGAGTAATGAAAATCTTGTTGGATGTTATTGTTGGGTGTGTATCGTGTAAGACACTATTGGATTGTATATTGTATCTTGGGAGATGTTTTGATAATTTTTCATGAGGCTTGGCTTGGGTGTTAAATGCTGAAAGGGCCTTTGGTTTTGTTTGGATGGTAACGGTGGTGGTAGATGGTTGGGAACACCATATAGGTCGCATGCAACAAAAGAGTAACAGTCATGGTCGACCGCCGTCGGTTTTGATAGCAGATTCTCAGATCCTGGGACCGACACGTTGAGTCCTATCAGTCCATCTTATCTCCCTCAAAAAATCTTACAAAACGATCCAATTTAATCCCTTTCTCTCTCCTTATTATAATTCCCTTTATGTTCAGTACTCAAAGCTCCTTATTGATCCATACAAAGAGACAAAAACCAAGCCCCTCAACACAAGAAGAAAAACCCACACCAATCCCAATATAACAAACCAACAAATCGCATACAGAGATGCAAGACGGCTCCGAAGCCATGAATAACGGTAATCAACAGAACCAAGATCGAAGAGTCGTGAAGCCGTCGCAGGCAGAGAATCAACAACCGCAGCCTCATCAGCCTCAAAAATGCCCCCGGTGCGAGTCCCTAAACACCAAGTTTTGCTATTACAACAACTACAGCCTCTCTCAGCCCCGCTACTTCTGTAAGACCTGTCGAAGGTACTGGACCCAAGGCGGAACCCTCCGGAACGTCCCAGTCGGCGGCGGCTGCAGGAAGGGCAAGCGTGCTAAGACGGCCTCATCCTCGTCCTCCTCGGGGGAGAGCTCTCGCCACTCCCAGCCTCCGCCGCAGCAGCTACCTGTACCACAAGCCCAACAAGCGGTTCAGGCGCAGCAGAATCTGACGAGCCCACAAGCGATGATGATCGGTTCGAGCCCCGTGATGACGTCTCAGTTAATCTACCCTGGTGGGGGTTCTGGGTATCTGTCTTCCTTTGCAGCAATTCAGTCTTCTTTCAACCAGCCGCAGTCGTTTGCTCAAGCCCTGATGATCAATTCTGGAACTAGTTCTTCTTCAACTTTTAGTCTATTGCAGGGTTTCAATGATAATATCTCTTCTTCCCACCAGATTCAAGCGTCGGCGCAGTTTTATCACAATCCGTCTGATCGCCTCCATCAGGATCAAACGGTGATGATGATTAATCAGATGAGTGCCAATTCTTCACAAGAGTGGCCGCCTCAAAGCTTCATGATGAACAACACCACTTCTGATCAAAGCGCCGTGCAGTGGAACATCGGAAACGCCAACAGAACTACAAGTGATATTATCACTGGTAACGTTCGTAGGAACACAACCACTAGCACTTCTTCTTCTGATCATGATCAGCCTTTCTTTTAGCACAAACCAATGGCCTGATCTGCCAGGATATGGCCCTCCTACGTGATGATCATCATCATCATGTGCTTTTCATGATCAGCAATGTTTAAATCTAGTTTTTTTTTTTTTTTTCCTTTTTTTCGGGCTCATGATATTCAATGTAAACTTTGGTTGTATTTTGTCGTTAGGGGATGAACATGTATATGAAAATTCTAAGGTTTTCTGGAACACAGATTTTAGAGGGGAATTTTTGGTGCTGTGGTTATGTATGTAATTCAGTGTATAAAGGGGGAATAATATAGAGGTCATAACCTTTGTGATCTTTTATTATAGAAAAATTGATGTAATGCACTGGGTTGGGTTAGGTTTGAAATTGCTTTTGTTTGATCAAAAGTTGAAATATGAGGTAAAGTGTTTTGCTTTTATAAAAGTCTAGTTTGCTTTTTATCTTGATCGTTGCTTAATTTATTGCGCATTATATTTGTGTTATCTCTGGTTAATTATTTTTAGGGTTTGTGAGAAAGCTGGTCTAAGAAAGGAGAAAATTGTGTATCATGGCGCAAGAGAATGCGCAATAATGCATGGAATGGAGGCGAGCTAATCAAGGTCCTCTTTTTTTTAGGGAAGTTGGGTGGATAAAGATGGTTGGTTCTTATGCATGTGGGTGACTGACGATTCAACTGCTTTAATGCATCAAACTTTATTGTTCAATATTTTACTTTTTTATGTATATGTTTCACTTTACTCTTCTCTCTCTAGCTCTCTTTCTCTCTCTTGATGAACTGAAACAGCAATGATGATCATACGGCTGCAAATGCATGCATGCTTCGTGGCTGTCGACGTACAAGATCACAATGACAAAATTTTGCTTCGAATATGTAAAAGAGAAAATCTGCATGGTTTTCTAGATCTGATGCATTGAAAAATAGTAAAATTTCGTAGTGAACAATAGATTTATTCGGCATTTGCATGCACTCATTACATGGTTGAAATTATCAATGGTTTATACAAATTTGCGTGGAATATAACAACTTATGGCACTCCCATTCATACACGCACGCACGCAATATTTATACAGGTCAAGTCTCAATCCAGCACCTTGATCAATATTCGATACATATTTACATTTGTTGTTCCCCATTGTAACATTCTTTTAATGTTAATTTAATATTTAATTTGCTTAGTTGGACTACATTTATTGAGTGTTACAAAAAGATAAATTTAAGCATTACATAGGCGTACAAACATAGCTACAATTACAAATAAAAAATGTTAAACACGTATCCGACTGATTTGGATACATGACTGGAGACACTTTCCACTTATATATGTATATGTATATGTATATGCATATGCTTGATTGACATTTTGGAATTTCCCCATTTTGGTTAATAAGTTTTGTTTTTGGTTATTGTATAAACAGCTATGCATAGAATAATCAACATTACTAATATAACAAAACCATAATGGGAGGGCGTGGAGTGGGTATTGTGGTTTCCGAGTGCTAAAGCCAGATCTTTGGTCTGCCATAGTTGGATATCTGTCGCAGAGAATAAGAACAGTACTGATTCCTCTTGGGCATACCCATTTTACTACTTTGCCGTACTTCATTCCACTCAGAAGAAAATTAGCTGATATCATCAGTATAGAATTAGGCTCCTGTACTACTTTGCCAGCCCCAATTGGGGCTTAAAATAAAAACTCAAGCAGAATATATATGCTTTAACTTTGGTTATTGAAGAAATCAAACAAACATTCTGAGATGGATGGACTTAATTATTTGTGGTCAGTTAATGTTACTAACATTGATCCTAATCACACAAGGTCCATTAATTCGTGTAGTACTTGCAATTGTTACAATAATGACAATGGCAAGACTTAGGTTCAAAAGTTGATGTATATTTTATACATTATGAAGTGGTAAAAACCAATAACCAATCTATGGTATGCTCAAGAGCAGAAACTGTATATCATTTAAAAAAAAAAAAAAAAAAAGAATGTGTACCCACCCCCAACTGTGAATTAAAGCAAAGGAGTACTGTGCCTTTTCTGTTCATGAGTAAAATTCTCATTTGATTTTTGTCCTTGGGAATTTCTACGTTACAAATTGTGATTTTTTGCCGTCAAGAGCGTTTACATTAAAAATTTACTATGCACAACGTAAAATTGAAATGATCAAACTGTTGAAAAACTAAGCCAAAACAGTGATACCCGCTCATACTAAACAAAAACAGTTCCTATGTAGAAGTTTCCTCAATCTTTTTAATCTTTTTTCCTCCTTTCTCATTAATCAAGTCAGCTGATCTAAGCTCACTATATCAACAAGAAATAGGACAATTCAACCGCTGATAGATCAGGAGGGTGTTAAAGCAGAGGCCCAAAGAAAAGCTGTAGGTGACAAATGCTAGGAGAGGAACAATCCAGTGTCCAGCTTTAACACCACAGCTTGCACGTACATGATTCCGATGTGTGGGACCCTTTTTGCTTTATCCCTTTTGTTAGTAAAAATAAAGAAGTAAAACATGAAAGGGCATGCACAAGTGGTGGTCCCACTTTCCATCAAATATCCCATCAGTATGGGACTCGAGGCCCCCGCTGCACCATCATTTGGTCAGAAGCTCTTTCAGTCTTCTAGGACGGGCTTTGTGGACTAAAACAATTTTTTTTCCCTCTTTTTTCCTTTTTTTTTTCACCTCTGCTTTTCTGAGACTCTGATCTCTTGAATCATTACCATTTTACACACGCCCTTCTGCAAATTCTTTTATCGCAATAACGACTCCTTAGCACCATGTTTAAATAGCCCCACGTGGCACTCTCTTATAGGGTGGTAATCATGATTTTTGGACTAAAACTACTGTTTAAAATTTTACATCCATCCCTTCCTCCCACTTGCTCACCAGGGAAAAGGGGAGAAAATGGATTTAAGAAGTTCGTTCCAATTAAGGTTTAATTCAATCGAGCAATTGAATTGACTGTCAACCTTAAGACATCAACAGACAACGATTAAGATGGAATCTTTTTCAAAATTGTACAATCAACCCTTGCTGTGTAGCAACTATTTCCACGCTTTAAGTTGGAGGATAAAATATATTGATATGTTTTGTATTTGACCTAAATTACATTGAAATTACATTGAGATTCTATGAACTAAAACTAATTATATTGGTTCATTTTTAATTTAATTTTATCAATTTTTTTATTTGAAATGACAAAAATATCCTGTTTAATCTACCATTAATTTAAAAAATCAAACATCAATCATTAATTTTGAAAAAAATAAAAAAACCCTAACAAAGACCAAAAAAGCCCCCATTCCACCTCACCCGAACCCTCTCCTCCTACCGAGTCCCTTTGACCACCAACGACCCCTACACATCCATCTCCCCCCTCCCCCCCGGCCCCCCGCGGATGACCCCACCATTGAGCCCAACAACACTGCCTACCCCCATTGCTGCCAAGCCTAGCCCTACTTGCCCTTTCTTGTTGAGCCCAACCACCCCCACCCCTCGTCCCATTGAGCCTAGCCCGTATTCCCTCCCCCTTCTAGTCGAGCCCAACCACCCCTGCCCCTTTCCCATCGAGCCTAACCATCTCGCCCCTTCTCGTCGAGCCCAGCCTCGCTTGCCCACTTCTTGTCTTGCCTAGCCACCCCGTCGGCCCTTCACCCTATCGCCCTTCCCCACATTGTCCACATCCCCATGCTTCACTCGAGTTTCATTTTTATTAGATTTTTCATTATCATTTTTTTTTCATATTTTAAAGTTTTATATTTTTTTGTTTTTTCTCAAAAAATATTTGTTTTTCATTTATTTTTTTATAATTTTGTAATAATTTTTTGATCTTGTATGAAAAATAGAGCACAGGTAAGTGATATTTTTTTTAACAATTAGTTATAATTTATTTTTATAATTGATATATTATAACGTTGGAATTTAGTTAGTTTTGGTTTTGTTGTAAATAATTTTCCTTGATTTTTGTTGAGATTGAAGTATGCTTTTAATTTTGTTGAGATTGAAGTATGGTTTGGAGAAGAAGAGAAAGGTAAAAAAAATATTTTTTTTATTTTCTATTAGAGTAAAATTTATAGTTACAAGTGTATACAAATTATTTAAACTCGTTTTTAATGTCAAAGAAGGGGAAAATCATCATTTCAGGTCACGTAAATTATTAAAAAAAATTTAGCAGGTAGAGTGGCATTTTTGATATTTTGAATAAAATTAACGATCAACTAACAGAGGGGGTCTCTCTGTAAATTTTTTGAACAGTCGAGGTGTCAGTGTGATTAGTTTTGGCTTAGAAGTGTCTCTGTAATTTTGTTACAGACAAAAGTGTCAGTATAATTTACCCTAAATTGTGAAAATATGTTTGTTTTATGGCATGTTTCTACCTAATGTCTCACTAAAAGAGCATGCCTTCAGGTATTGGGAGCTCGTTTGAGAAGAGAGATTCAAATCATAAAAGTTTTGGTTCAAATTAATTTTATTATATTTTTTTATTATAAAATTTGAATTGATAATATTTGGTTTAAGCTAAAACATGTTCCTAAACAGACTTTAGATTTGATTAAAAAAAATACATAGAACAAAAAAACATACGGAAAAAAAAAACCTAGGAAACAGAATCTGATTAAAAAAAAAAAAGACGAAGGTCGGTGGCTTAAAATAGTGCTCTACCCATGAATACGTTTCATACCTGCCCAAAAATTCCCATACTTGATAATTTCACTAGAATTGCAATACTATTTCGATTATTACCTTCAAAAGGGACTTTAGATTAGAACATATCAAGCATTGTTCTATAGATTTTAGTACAAGTATATGATTTCTTAAATAAAATTACACTCCATGCCATGTTTTTTGTCCCTCAATTTATTTATGCCACAAAATAAAGTAACTAAAAAAACGTTTGTCCATTGCCAGTTCTTTTTCATAATACTTAACAAAAAAAAATTCTCTTTCTCTCCCTCGTAGAATTTCCCTCTCTCTCCCCCCTTCTGTTCTTGTATCTCTTCCATCTCTGACTTGGCTCGTTGGATCTGTCTTCTCTTACGCAGGGCTCCGGTGGCGAGCTCAAACATCGGTGAAGTGAGATTGCCACTCGTTCGACGCCATTACATTTCCAACAAAGTCAGATATGTGTGGGAGCTTGTCGCGATTCTAGACTCACCCAAAGCACCAACCTGCAACCGATCGCGTGCTACCGTACGACGCCAATGTAATTTCGAACCCACTCGCTGATGCCATTACGATTTCTGCAATGTCACGTTAGTGCTGGGGCTCTTTGCAATTCTGGACCTACCCAAAGCTCCACGCTGGTAACTTAGCTACCAAATTCAGGTGCTGCAACCAAATATGTGCGGCCTCACGATCCCATTGACCAGATCAGGCGTTAACTTGCGATGTCGTCACAATTTCATCATCTGGCCAGAGCAGTGTTTTTCACGTCGGAAAGAGGGTCGGAGGTCTTTTTTCTTTCTTTTGTTTTCCTTTTTCATCTCCCTTCAAGCTCAACAGTGGCAAGGTTTTGTTGTTGTTATTGTTGTTGTCATCGTCATCATTGTTATTGTTCTCTTTTGTTTTGTTTTTTTTCAGGTTTAATGATATATAGAGGCCACAGTCAACATTGTCGTGCCTGTAATGCTCGACGACATTGCCGGTAAACCAAAGATGAGCCAACAGCAACGAGGAGAGAGAGAATAAGAAGAGGAAAAAAAAGGTCTGATGGGACGAAAAAATATCCCGTGAGACATAAATATGTCCCGGTAAGATATTAAAATATCCTAGTAGGATATAAAATATTTTAGTAGGAATAAAATACATCTTAATGGGACATCCTACTATGTTTATGACATAAGAATTTTTAACATTATATGGTATAAATAAAAATTAAGTCTTAAAAAATAACATTTACAAGAATATCCCACCTTATTTGTTTTCTCTACTTAACCATTTAAATTTACCTTGCAAAAAAAAAAAAAAAAATCAATAAAAGAAAAAAACAATGCATAATATTGAAAAAACAACTATTCATAATTAATTGATAAGCTGTTTGGAAGAGCTGTTGGAACCATTAGTAATAACTGTAAATAATATAAAGCTATCATATGTTATAGTAAAAAATAAAAAGTTACTACATTATAAAGCTCTCATATGTTATAGTTTTCAAACCAAAACTATAGATTTTAACCGTTCTTCTTCGTAATGGCCTCTGAAAAATGTCACAGACATGTGAGGTTGACTTTTAATAGCTTGGGAGCGAAGAGGTCCTCACAAAATATTCCTTCTCCCTTATATAGGTTGCTTTGTAACAAAGATTTGACAGCATAATACAACAAAAAAATAACTAAAGAAAACCCAAAAATATGATACATTCCTGCTTTGGACCTTTTGAGATATTGCGTAGAGAGGTATATATTTTGTGTTGTTTGGAATGCCTTGTGTATGTCATGTCACGCCCCGGAGTACGGGAGGTGACGTGGCAGATTATTTAAGTTAATTAAAGAAAAATTTAATTAAAATCAAGAGTTTTAGGAGCTGGATTAAGTAATAAAATGTGAAAATTTAAAGAAAACCATTGCATGAATAATTAACATTAAAGAATAAACATAGCGGGTATGGGTTCCATAAACCCACAACTTGTGCACACACATGGTACTGACAATATCATAAATACAATCACAGTCCAAGTACAAATAAAGTTAAGATCTTACATGCCTTGATTTAAATATTACAAATAAGTTTACTAGTCCTCCTATTGCTCCTGAGTCTTGTCCGAAGAATCCTCTCCAAACCTAAATGGAAAACCACCTAGAAAGGGAGGAAATTTAAAACAGATAAAACGTGAGCGAAAGGCTCAGTATGACTATATTTTATAAAAATAATTTAATTTAAAGAAACCTTAAATGAATAAATAAATAAATAAATTTGAGTAAAGCCGTTCTTACTCAGAACAGTTTACTTGGACAACCAGAAATATCATTTTCTTTTTCCTAGGCAAACCATAGTATCACCACCGTAGTGGCCTAGCTGGGTTTCAGGACCTGCCCCCAAGGTCGATCGCTACACGACCCAATCTCTGATATGGCATCATGCCTATGTGTTTATTATCATCGTCATTCAAAACCCAATTACCGAGTGTTGTCATTGACATTCATTATGAAGTCAATTTCAGTTCACGGTATATTAAAATATAACCGATAAATTCATTTTCAAACAACCGTTGAAAACATTTTAATAGAAATCCTTTTCAAAGCCAAATCATTTCAAAACCAGGCTACCAAAGAAATGGGGTAGAAGTCCTACCTCAATACTCGTGCCGGTGCCCCACACCGTAATCCCTGTCCGCTATACGTTAGCTCTGCGGAACCACGAACGATCTTAGATACAAACTAAGTCGATCAATATCTAGTTCGAGATATTCTATGTTACTAAACCATTTAATGATGTCCTAATGTGCCATTTGTACCTTTAAAATCATCCTATAAGGTTAGAATTTAAATCATGGTTTAAAATAGTAAAAACAGATGAAAATCATAAAATTTTCCATGCCTCGGCCGGCCTGTCGGACTCCCTGCTTCGGTCGGCCGAACTGTACAGTTCAGCCTGCCGGAAGCCAGGTCCGGTCGGCCGGTTATTTCCCTAGGTTCGGCCTACCGGACGGAAGAACATCGGCCTGTCGATCCCTATTTTGGCCTGTCGAACACGCAGTTCGGCCTGCCGAACTGGAAAAACTCAGAAATTCCAGCCACGGGTTTCTCGATCCCCAAAATTTAAATCTTGATTCTAACCTGTTTTTCTCAATTTTTAGGCATATAAAACAATCATAGTTGATAGAAAAACATACTAGAACACATTTAGACTCATTTAAACAAGATTTAAGCTCAAAAATCTTAAAAAATCTAAAAATGAGAAAATAGGGAGAAAAATGAAAAATCTTGGATCCAATCCATTTTTCTTCAATCTAAGCTTAGATTCTAGTTGTTCTAAGTTCATTTAACTCAAATCCAAGGTTTTCTAAGCTTAAACAAACCTAGATTTCAAAAATGCACAAAATTGAAAATGTTGGAAAAAGTTTAGAAATTTCAAAACTAACCTCGAATCGAAGCTTCAATCCGCGTTCTCGGTTGCCGAATCACGTCCCCGAGCTTCCTCCTTGCTAACCCGAAGCTTGGATTCGAATTTTGATTCAAAATTTTTTTGAGAGACATGGAGAGAGAGTGAGTAGCCGAGAGAGAGAGAGTCACGAGAGAGAAAGAGAGGAGAGAGAGTGATCAGAGAGAGTGAAGAGAAAGAGGGAGAGAAAGGAAATAAATAGAGAAAATCGGTGGGCGGTTTTACTGTACGAAAACCATGTGCCGCCCATGGTTTTGGAAAAAACGGAACATTTTTAACATTTTACAAATTGTTATGTTTTAAAACTCAAAACATCATTTTAAAACAATAAGAAATCATTTGAATTCACCAAATTAACAAAATAACCAAAAATTCTAAATCCAACCCAATAATCAAATTAATGTTGAAACATTAATTATGACACACTAATTCATCATTTATATTACATTAATATTAAATAAATTTCAGGGCGTTACATATCACCACCGATATTATTATAATCATTTGTCTCTTCTAATCGCCCAAATATATTGTTTGTATGGGATGCTTGTCATGTACTGCTTGGGCGCATCGGTCATGGATTTTTTTTTTCTTTTTTAAAGAGTCATCGGCCATGGTTATAGTGAAAGGCTTCAAACAAAATATTTTGACGAAAGACCCCTTAAAAAGACTGATTGTTATGGTGTATTTGGTAAAGGTTAGAAAATTCGTAGTTCATAATTAATAGTAGTTGTGTCCGTTTTCTTCCTTGGTAATTATATTATTTTAATCAATACTCACTTTCCATGCATGACCGGCATGCATGGTCAAAGAAATTACGACATAAGGTTATTATATAGCGAAGTAAAAAATCACAAAGCAGGTTCCTAACAACTATGATACCGCAATTATGGAGATGACTTAGTTTGAGCTAAAGAAGTACGATTAATGTAATGTCATGTATGGTCAAGATTATGAAATAGACGATAAACATAGATTGAAAAACTTCAATTACTAGGAGAAACGTTAGAAGGTGGATGAAGCAAGTTTCTGTTGGTTGGACTAAACATTCTCTTAAAGATCATACAAGGGATATTTATCTTTTTGTACCTTCTGTTTTAGGTTAATTTAAAAACTATACTTTTGGTTTTCGATCTCATCGAATGTATACCTTCAAATTAGATTTAATACACAAATCTATACCTTACGTCAGTTAATAGTTGATTTTGATATTTAAAATGACCAAATTATCCTCAAGCAAAAGATAAAAAATTAAAACTTTCAAAAATAAGAAAAAAACATAAATAAAAACACACAAAACACCAATTTTTAAAGTGTATACTATACATTTTTTAAGGCAAAAATCTTAGTATAAAGTTTTTTTTTTAGTTTTTTAAGTTATCTTTTTTTTTAATTTGAGGGTATTTTGGGTAATTTTTTAGATCAAAATTAAAGACTGATTGGGCAAAGATATAAATTCGTGTATTAAATATAATTTAAAGGTATAAATTCAATGATATCAAACACCAAAGGTATATTGTTTGAATAAACCTAAAATATAAAAAAGTAAATAACCCATCATATAATTTTAAGAGAAATATTTATAAATACCATCTTTTAGGATTTACTTTTTATAAATGTCACACATGTTCATTTATAGCACAACTTATCATGTAATATGAATGATAGTATAAGATAAACTTCTGACATAAATAAACATAACTTTTCTATATATGTGGATTTGTAGGTCCATAGACGTGATGAAATATAACAGAGCCCGACGCTAGTTTATGGAAAGACATTTTAACCCCCAACCTTTTCTTTCAAATTAGATGATATTTCTCCCACCACCATTCTCATCTTTGTGGGCACACGGTCCGTTAGTCAAGCCTCACGGACGATGCAGAACTTCGCCCCACCTTGCACGAGCGCCTAATATCAAAGTCCCCTACGTTATGACACCAACATGGTCGCTTAAGGGTAAGGTCATTTTAGCCATTGCCTAAGGTCTTACTCCTGTGCAAAGGGCGCCATATTTAAGCCCTCTAACACATCTTATTTACTTCAAAAATAAATAACCTCAGTTACAAACTCTTGCGGTTATTGATAACTCATTTTTTTATATGAATAATTTATGATAAATTTATATTTCTATTAAATAATAATTCCCTTTTTATTCGAAAATTTTCTTAAATAGCTTTGATTGTCTTCTTGTATCATATATTTTTCACCCCTTAAAGAGATGTTGATCTAATATTACGTACAAACGCGTATATTAATTAAGATTCCTAGCAAAAATTCTATCCATTAAACATTTTCTTATTTACTTTTCTTTTTTATATTTAATGATATTTACCCAAAGTTATTTCTGATCTGTATTTTTTTTAACTTGTCCTTCTACGCAAAGATCCATTCCAATATTTTTTTTAAGGGATCATATAGGAAACTCTCTCGTTTGAGTTCTCTTTTATTTGTCCAACTTGACACCTGAACCAAGGGCCCACTCCTTCACTTGTTAGCAAATCTAGATCAACCATCTTTTTAAGTGCATGAGAAGAAAAGAATCCTTCTCCCCCATCTCATTGACTTCCAACGTCGACGATTGTGTCCCTAATGTGGACCAGAATTGTTCAAGAAAAATCAAAGCACGCCATAAGGGACTAGCCTGAGCTATAGCCAAAGGAGTTTGACAGATAGAATAAGACGCTCAAACCTCTAGTTTCATCAAGAAAACCAGTTATTTAACGAGGAAATAAATATTCAACCGGAACCAAAAGGCGTGGATCATTAAACGAACCAATTCGAAGGAAGCCTAGTACCCGTGGAATTAGGGCGGGCTCTAGGTATTTTGGGGCCTTAGGAAAAAGATTTAAAGAGGCCTTTTTAAAAATTAAAAACATCAATTACATTTTATATGTTATTAAAAATAAATTGAAAAATTGCGTAGCAAAAGTTGAAAAATGTCAATTACATGGCAAATATTAAAACTGTATTTTCTTTTTCTAAAGTGTAATTTAGATAGAAGTAAATGTTATTTATAATTAGCAAACAATAAAAAGAAGAATTTTTAAAATTTTTCTCACTTTTAAAAAAGCCTTTTCTTTTTATTTTTTTAATAAATAAATTAAACATATGTTTATAAAAAATGTTATTTTAAGTATACTAATTAGAGCCCCTTTTATTATTATTTTTTAAAGAAGGAATCATTATGTTCTTGTGACAAAGGGTTTGAAATATATATATATATATATATAACGATTTGAAATTCAAAAACATTTGATGAATAATTTTCAAAAAAATAATAATAAAGAGCGCGCTCCACTTTTATTGGCTGATTTTTGTTGTCATGTTTAATACTTTAATAAGCATTTCAATGTATAATTAAAGGATTTGTTAGTTGTCTTAATTTTTTTTTATTAAAGATCAATCTATTAATGCCTGAAAAGTAGGCTATTGTTATTCTTACTTTCAAGAAGTAGGGCCTCAATCAATGCCTAAAAATATGAGGGCCTTAAGGAATTGCTTAAACTGCCTAAGGGTTGAGTCGGTTTTACGTGGAATAAATATTGCAAAGGACTCGCACCCAAATTAAGTGGACAAAGAAGGAAAGGACTCTATTTTAGCTCCATGGTCGCATATAAGTATACACAATTGTAAGTAATAAAGTAGAGTAAGAGTGTTGATTTTCATAAAGATTGATTACTCGGTTTACTTGATTTTTACTATCTATTATAGTGAGAACTCACAACTTTATCTCAACTTTCAAGATTCAATGAGCAATTTTAATTAAAGAGTGAGAAATCAAAGAAGACTAAATTAAAATCAAAATAACAACCATAAACTAAAAGAAGTTTCAATTATAAGAAACGAATGATATAAGAACCTAGAGGGACTATTCACTTAGGTTACACCACGTTTCTTCATTTGGCTAGATTATTACCAATTAATTAACTGAATAAGTACACAATTTAAAAATGTCCAAAATAACCAATTCCAATTATTCTTATCTAAAATTAATTATTAAGGACTTACTAAGGTGGAATTCTGTCAAATGGTCACAAAAAAAATTTTAAGTCTCCTAACTCTATATATTTCTAGCTTATGTTACTCAAACCAATGTTTATAATCCTCCTCTTCCAAGTTGTGATTCCAAATAACTGGTGATTAAGCAATTGGAGACATTAAGATTAAAGAAACACAAATAAATAGAAAGAAAATTTAATTGCAATAATCATAGACAAATTATCCAAACATGAATCCAACTAGGCTGCATAACCCTTTAGAATTACAATGTAGCTCATCATCGTCTCAATGAAATTTAAATAAAAAAATAATAATAAACATAGAATACTTCACAATTATCAAAGGAAATTAAAAAAAAAAAAAAGGTAAAGAAGCAGAAATAAACTAATTGATCCAAGCTCCAAGCAATCTTCAACTCCTCCTCTTCTCTTCAAATCCTTCCTATGGTTGCTATGGTTCCCAAATTAGCTCCCAAAAAGTCCAAAACAAAAATCCTAATTTTGTTATTTATATCCTTTCCAAAAATTGAGGAAAAAATCAATCAGAACAAGCTTCAAATTCAGGTTTCTTGGAATTGAAGCACTTCGGTGCTAGGGCTTCACTTCATGGGCACGGGGGCATGCCTTCACAGAGTTGCAGTCGGGGCGGAGCTCGCACGGCCATGCCAAGTGAGTGGCGTTAGGGCGCGAACCTTGTTTTGGATGCCCTAGTCTTCATTTGACGCTGGGGCACAAGCTGAGTGGCCCAAGGGTGCCGTAGTTCTACTCCTCAGGCAAAGAAAGCCTGCAAAATTTTCTCATTAACTTCAACACTTCTCAATTGTATTCAAACCTAATAAAACATAAAAACACAACATAAAAAGCTAATATATGTCTCAAAAATTAGCAAAATATACAAGTGAAGATAACAAATAAAACCAACCTATCACTCTACTCCAATTGACGACATGTATTAGCACTCTGACAACTCAGCTGCTACTGCAAGACAACTCCAATCCCCTTTGCTTTTTAGTCTACAGGTGACCTCCTTCTTCTTTTGCTTTTATGATAGGATGAACTTGTCGTATATGTCCCAGCTTTGAATGAATCTGCTCAAGAACCAACCTTATTTCCAATATAAATAAAGATATCTAGAGTGAATTTTAGCAGCCAAAACTGGCAATTAATGACATAATTACGAACCTACACCTCCTTCAACAATCAAACAAAGAACTCGAACACAATATCTCTGATAAAAAATTACATACACCTTCCTCCATTATCCCCCTAGGCACCTGTATAGCAGCGGCAAGGATGAGAAAGACATATATCAAGCAACTACAAGTGCAGCCTACCATTCTCTTATCTCTCTTATGGGATGGGCTCTGCTTTAAATTAACGACATCTAGAGTCTTGGATGAACCCTCTTGAAGCGGGAGGAGAGAATCTCATACTCCTTGACCTGGTAATGCAGTTTATTGCCTTTCTTTTTGGTCATTCAAATTTTTGCCTAAGGCCCCAACTAGTGTTGAGCTCACCCTCGACACCCACGTTAAGGCTTCACTTCTTACCTTGTTGAGTCCCTCTTCATGCTATTTCTTATTAATTTTATGTATGGTACATTTCTTTTGTTATTCTAATAATAAACTGTCACAAGGGACAATGTATTTATTAGGTACTCTCAATATCACGACATACTACCATTAATATCCCAGTAAGTTATTGTTGGTAACACATTAGATTACCAGTAGGGTGAAGGTCACCAGTGGATTATCTCTGGTATCCCAACATTCACTTTGGTAATTACATATGTAGTGAAGTAGATTCATGACTCCACGTTTATAAATTTTTCTTTTGATATACTAAATTTAAGAATTCTGATGGTTGAAGATTTTTATGTCGATATGTTGGAGGCATGAATAATATTCAGTGAGAGCGTGCCATATTATCAGTAGATTATTTGTTAAAGAGTTAAGAAATACATCACTCTACTTTTGTGAGATTTTATTTACTTAAAAATTTGTTATTTGTTTAGAAAGATAAATTATGATATTTTATCTGTATTATTATATGAATATAACAGGGACAATTTGTTGTAGACCCGTCTTATATTTAAACAACGATGTCAAATTGATTTGACATGTTTTAACATAATTTGAGAAGCATAGTTAGATAATACGGATTCTATACATATCGATGAGGATATGAGAGGAGATAAGGCATGAAGAGAGTAGCGGTTACATCCTTAGGCATGTATACCTTAAAAGGTAAATAGGGGAGGAATTAGTTCTCTTTTAGGTAGAAAGTCCCAAAACACACTGTACAAGAAACGTCTTGGTGAGGTTCCAAGACTCGATGTCCTTTAACCTAACAACTCTTGAATTGTTAGCTTTGTGTTGTCAAGCGCACCCTTCAAGGTTATGTGGATTAGAGAGACGTGATTCTCAATTCTGTCATGAATACCAAAAAACATTATTTAATTATGAATTATATTATATGTTATAGTAACATCGTAAGGTTTGTTTATAGGGTATTTACCAAATATGAACATAATACAATCGTTATAAAAAAAATAATATTGTTGCATAATAAAGTAATTATGCAGTTGTTAATACGTTAAATAATAAAACTTTAAGGTGAGTAATGGTTTTCCTACTGGGCATATCGATTCTCATCTCATACTATTTTTACTTTCAGGTGGAGTTCAATGTAACTTATGTGACAAGGAGTAGACGACAACATTGTTCGAGATGTATCGGTATGACACCCATTATTTTTCTAACGGGTATTATGATAATTAAATTAAATAGTAGTGTGCCAATTGAAATTTGTTTCATCTAAAATCTATTTCATTTTATTCATTTCTATCTGTTTTTAAATTTTTAAAAATTTTCAATACCTATTTAGTATATTTACATAAACGACCTTGGAACTTCTCATTATTTATGAAAATGTCATTTTGGCATTATCTGACTAAAAGTCTCCTGAGGAGACTTACTTCTTCACCTGCCTCAATTATTTCCCTCTCCCTACTCTTTCACGTCTTTCTATTTTTCTTTCTCTGCATTTCTCTCCTTTCTTTCTTTTCTCTTTCTTCTTTCTTCTTTGTTCTTTCTTCCACGATAAGATTAGCAGAGAGAACTGAAGGAAGAGCTCAAACTTTTTTTAAGATTTTCAAGATCTTTTCTCATAAATCTTCACAAACAACTTCTCACAAGCTCAAGGATCAAGGAGATTTAAACATTTTTAAGACCAAACAATGGATTTGAGCTAAGTTTTGAGGTTAGATTTTTAAAAACTTTAATCTTGATTTTAAGTTGTATTTGGTATAAAAATTTGTGAGAAATATGTTTTTGATGTCTAGAGAAGGTTATGTCTTGTTTATATGTAGTTTTTATGTTTTAAAAAAATTGTTAGGAAACTAAGAATTGGATTGAAGGGCTTACAAAACAAATTCTAGGTTCTCTGTATGAGTTTTTCATAAAAACTACATGTCGTTTTTTTTTTTCATACATAAATTCAATAAAAACAAGCTTTGGGTGGGATTCGAACCCCCAAATCTCAGGAAGAATAAAGGGGAGTCAAACCACTAATATAAAATGTAGTTATTTGATTATTTATGTTTCGAAAATCATAAATAGTTTTCTATAAAGCTTGTAATTTCAAATAATTTTATTTTAATAAATATCTAACTTTTTAATTATTTTAATTATAAATATTTTAAAATCATATTACTTATTTAAAGAATTCACTTTCACATATCTCATACCAAAATAAAATTCGTATATTTTAATTTTATGGTTATTTTAGCATTTACTAAAATTAAGTTAGACAAGTGATATTCATAATTTTAGTACGTTAATGATTATGGTACACTAATAAAAATAAATAATAAATTGACATACTTAAAAATTAAGATTTAAGTTAAAGTATAGTTATTTTTTTATGTTTTAGAATAATAGCATGCTTGGAGCTTACGTGGTGAATTGAGTAAGCTGGGAATTGTCAGTGAATGTTTGTAAAGAGGTAGGGATTCTATTACTCATCTTTTGTGAGGTTTTTATAGAATTAAAATTGATTATTTTACCACAAGATATATATATATATCTATGTTGAATTAGCTATTATATGAGTATCACATATGAAATTATGACATGGAATCGTCTTGTATTGTACGGCGAGGAACATAATGAATTGACACATGTTGTTATAAATTGAGAAGCATGGTTAGGAAAGTTGACTCTATAAATAACGATTGAATATAAAGAAATGGTGAGACGTGAAGAGGGCAGCAGTTACGTCCTTGGGCACAAATATCCTAAAAGGTAAAATATGGGGAAGGTGATGACGCTTCCTTGGGTTGAAAGTCTCAGAATATACTGTACAGGAATCAAATTGGTGAGGACTTGGGGCTTGATGTTCCCTCACCAGAACACCCTTAGAATGTTTAGAGGGTGATCAAGCACGCCCATTTAGGTTTTGATGAGTTGAGTGATACTCTATTGAACATGAATACCTAGGAATAATGATGAACTGTAATATTTGTATATATGTATATGTATGAAACTCGGTAATGATTAATTATGGTGTCTACGGAATAGAATTATAATAAATCTCATAATCTGGATAATGATGAGTATTAACTCACCATGCAGGTTTTAATGTGGTAATGATAAAAACCTAAATGTGAGTAATGGTTTTCCCTACTGAGCATATTGTCGCTCATTCTCTTATATTTTCATCTTTTCAGGACTCACTGAGTGTGAGGTGGCTATGAGAAAAATAGTTGAGGAAGCTAATGTAGCTATATTACGTTGGGACTACTTCAATTGCTAAGAATGTTCTTTATGATAATGTAAGCATCAATTATTACTTTCTATGACTGTATTAAAATGCGTTAAGGGTTGAAATAATGATGACGACAGTTTATATTATTAAATTTAAAGTGCTACATTTAACTATGGTTTAATTTGTTGTTTATATTTTAATTTTTGATTTAAGAGTTTTCATTTAAGCCCCGGGCAACTTTATTTTTGAGGTTTTTTTTATTTTTGATTTTTATTTTAATTCATTAAAAACTGTTAAACCACCATATAGGGGCGTTGCAATCGGAGTTTCTTTAGTTTTATTATTTTAGTTTGATCATATAAGACTCTTAAACTGTAGTGTTGGCTGTGTTAAATTATCTATTAACTAAAAACTATACATTAATGATAATGATTGTTGTGTTTTTAATATTTGGTGTTATACTAAATTGTAGATTAGTATTTTAAAAATGTTCTAGTTTTGTTTTATTTTAAAGACCCATGGGCAGTGTTTAAAATGATTTGAAACGACATTGTAAAATTTATTTATATTTACTAAATAAAACTAACCCCTACTTAGGGACGTTACAACTAATATGTAGTTTCATAGTTTCTTAGTGTGCCTTTGCCACTCTAAATTTCACATTTGTGTATATGAAAACCAATCACCCATCTAAAATGCATCTACAATAGTTTTTTTTTTTTTTTAATATCATGAGAACAAGTAAAACACACTTAAATTTTAATTTGGAACAAAAAGAGATCGGCTGGCTAAAACTAAACATTTTGGTGTAATGCGGTCGACCGGGCTACACTATCGGCGATCAACCATGTGTCTCGTGGTGACGGGGTCGACCGCGTTACACTAACCATGGTCAATTATGGCGTCGTGACCAAAATGCTTTGTTCCAAGCATTCAAAATTAGTCCAAGCTTAAACACTTTGAAATCATTTCTATTGAATTTAAGACATGCATGTCTTAATGATCCAATAACACCAAATGAATCATTTAAACGTGTTTTCACATACATGTAACTCAGCTCCATCATTATTCAAGTATTTTTCATTTTTATTCTGAAAATAATTAAAATAAATGTAAAAAAAATTTTAATCCATTTCTAATTCAAATAAAAGCTTGAATCTTGGTTGTAATTATCCTACCATCTCAGATAAAATGTAGTTTGTGTTCATTTAGTCTTGGATCATAACATGCAAACACAAATCACCATAATTTCTCCAAGAGCTTATTGTTTTCTAAGAAAATAAAATACCAAACTTATGAACATGAATTTTAAGCTACTAATATGAAAATAAACTTTGAAAATCAAGAGTAAAATGATTCATAAATCGTCTAACCTCAGTTTATTGAAATCAAAGCTTGGAGTTGGTGATTTATGCTTCTATTTTACTTGAAAATGGAGGTCTTTGTGTTCTGAGTTTTGAAGCAAAAATGAGAGAGAGTGACGTGAAAGGGATAGAAGGGAGAGAGGTTTGAGAGTTTTGAGTGTGGTCTGAATTTTCTAAAAGGAGTCTGTCTTTTAACTAAGATTAGGGGAGTTTCTAAGCTCAAAACCATGGGTGCTCCTAAGTTTCTAAAGAGTGGTTTCAAGACCTAAGTTCTATACGTGATATTTGGTTTGAGTAAAATAGTGGGGACTTGTTTGGTATTTGAAAATTTGTTAGGTTTTATTTAAAATAATAAATTTAAGAGAAAAGGGTGTAATTTAACTAAAACATATTTAAAAATTAAAAATAAATTATATTAAAACAATTTATTAAGAGCTAAAATAAAATAAAATAAATAAAAGTGAAAATAATTGTGAATATGAAGATTCCAAAAGTGATTAATTAAAAATAAAATTTCAAATAGGCACACTAATTTACTAATTTGTATACTAATCATATTTAATTAAATTAGGGACATTATAATATATCCAACTGATGAACATATAAAAATGCATATTTCATAAGGCTAAATATTATCATTTTACATTTTTATTTGTCATTAAAACCTTTAATTATAACATTTATATGTTAAATAGTATTTTTATCTGTTAGTATGAAAATATGTTTAAATATGTATTTCTAGCGTGTTTCTATGATTATGTATGCTTTTAGTAATTTTTAGTAGTGTTTTTGTGTGTTAACTAATTATTTTGTGTAAAATCGGTGAAAATCATTCAATTATGTAATTAATTTTATTTTAAATTATATGTGTTTTTGTGCTCTTTAATTTATTTTTGTGGGTTATACGAGTATTAGTAAATATTTAGTTATTTTAGTATTTTCTATTTTTTGTAAAATAATTACCTTCTCCGGGTTTATTTGCAAGGAAATTTGGAAATGTGGGTCAAAACATAAATTTGAGCAAAGCGAAGCCATATCCTTATTCTCAAACAAAGTCAATACAATACGTGGCGCTCTCAAATTGGCCAATCAACAGCCGTGTCAGCAGCCCTGTCATACCGTCTCAGTCGCATCAGCATAAGATCTGAGCACATTAGCTACCATCTCTCACCATTGTTTGATCTCTGCTGCTAATGATCCTCGTCGTTCATCTTGTGCCACATGTTGCTTCGTCATTGGATGTGTCAGGCACCTGCCAGAGTGGGGCTTGCCACTATCTCGGTTCGGGTTCGGTTCGGTTCGGGTTCGGTTCGGGGGTTCGGTTCGGTTGCCCCTCTCGGTTCTCGGCCCCCGGCTTTTCTTCTTCGTGGACAAGCTCACCTGAACAAGTGAATAGTGTCAAAACACACTGTCGTTTTGTTAATTGTTGCTTTTCTAATCATTTTTCCTTGGCTAGGCCAGTGTTGATGACATTAACTCTGCAAACCTACCTGTGTAGCCCACAGGGAAAAACAAAAAGTTACCATCCAAGCAATTCTAAACGTTCAATCTTTCATCCAACGGCTATTAATAACTTGTCGTTTCACATCTAGCAAATTCAAAGATATATATATATACACGCGTTACTGCAACCTCTCGTTACGATCATAAAAAAAAAGAAGACATCATCATAAGCTCTGTCATGCCATTTCTTAGAATATTAAACTATTAATTGTACGAACATTTAGACTTTGACAAGGAAATACCAAGAAGATTAGAGGTAGTAAAATCATGTCGCGTGTTGTGTTTATATCAACATATTTACAGCATGATATGATCACATCAAACACAAACACAAACATGATATGATTAATAAACGTGTCAAAAATACAAATACGAACACAAGTTACCTATGACACAATAACATGGCACGACACGATTACTAAGCGGGTTATGACGGATTAACACAATAATAACACGTATATGATATGTTTATGACCCAGTTAACAAAAAATTAAAAATTTTTAAAAAAAGCCAATAAAAAAATTAACAAAAAACACAATGTCTAATTAAGCTTAAATGTGTTATAAACAGACGGGTCGTGTCGTGTCTACACATTTACAGCCTATTTAATTAAACGTGTTAAGGCATATTAGACGTGTTAGCACGAATCCAGCCCGTTTATTTTTGTATTATTCGTGTCAATCCATTTATAGCCTAATTAAAAAATATGTGGTCCAAACCCGTTTATCTCGTGTCGTTTTCGCATCGTGTTATTGTGTCATGTTCGAAATTACCGGCCCTAAAGAAGATGATGAGAACCTTGTATAAATCTTGATTATATATGAAGCACCTAAGTACCTCCATACTTTTTTTCTTTTCTTTTCTTTCTGTCTCTAAGAAATTTTTGCGCGGCTCATAAGAGTATTACTCCTATCTCCGAGGTCATTTTATCATACTTGCGTATATTAAGGCAATAATGACAATAATCCTTGCAAATGTACGTTTTATTGGCGTACATAAAGTGACGCTCTTGTTGACAATACTGACAAGGATGGAGAAATTCTATCACCTTTGTCACAAGGTAAATGGAGACTGTGAATAGTACATTATTGAATATTAAGACATGTATTACTGGAATATTCAGTAGTTTGTTCTATATCATGCCAAACCGAAGTCTTTCAAACAATACTAACTAAAGAATTACTCTATCTATCAAAAAAAAAAAAAAAAGAATTACTTCCTCTCTCTCTCTGTCTCTCTCACTCATGTTGCAATGTGGAGCCAAATCAACCTAGCAAAGGAGAAAGAGAAAAAAAAAAAAAAAAAAAAAAAAGGCGCTGCATTAAGGGGGGCAGAGACACAGCGCCGCGGCGCCCAAAACAAGGGCCGCTGCGCCTGTCTAAGAACGAACCAGCGCCGCGGCGCCCAAAACGAGGGCCGCAGCGCCCGGAGTCTGGTTTGTTGCGAAACTTTGAGTTAGAGTCGAACTCAAACGCCCCAAAAAGGGGAGAAACCACTAGGGTTTCCCATTAGTTGCTATCTTCTCCTCCTTTGGTTATAAATAGACACAAGGTGGCTAGGGTTGTGTGTGTGAAAATTGTGAGTGGCATAATTTTATGAGAGGCAAAATTCTTGAGAGCTCCATCCTTAAGAGAGAGAAAAAAATTCCCATTGGGTGTTAGATAGAAGAGAGTTTTGGTAAGCACAATTTGTGAGTGTGTGAGAAACTGCTATTGTAATCTGTAATCTCCTTCATCATAGTGGAATCTGCAAGCGGCAAAAACAGGACGTAGTCTCAAATTTGGACGAACCTGTATAAAAATTTGGTGTCTCTTTTTCTTCTTTTCTCCTATTTATTTTCTGCAATTGTTCGTTCTTGTGATCCTTGGAATTAGGAGTCGCCTAATTCCCCAACAACTGGTATCAGAGTGGAGGTTTTGATCAAGAACGATGACTGGAGAAGAAGGTATGGCAGCCGGCATCACCAAATTTGATGGTTCAGATTTTTCCTATTGGAGGATGCAAGTAGAGGACTACCTATACAGCAAGAAACTGCACTTGCCCTTGGGTAATAAGCCCGAAGGCATGAAGGATGAGGAATGGAGTCTCCTTGATAGACAGGTACTCGGTGTGATCTGTTTGACTTTGTCAAAGAACGTTGCCCACAACGTTGCGAAGGAGACCACTACAGCAGGGATGATGAAGGCTCTGTCAGAGATGTATGAGAAGCCCTCAGCCAATAACAAGGTACATCTCATGAAGAAGCTTTTCAATTTAAAGATGTCTGAAGGTGTCTCGGTGGTAGAGCACCTGAACAGTTTCAACACCGTCCTAAACCAATTGGTCTCGGTAGAGATTAAATTCGATGATGAGATCAATGCCCTAATCCTCTTGGCCTCGTTACCAAACAGTTGGGAACCCATGAGGGTGGCCATTACAAATTCGCTTGGGAATGCCAAATTAAAGTTTGTTGATGTCAGAAATTCTATTCTGGCGGAAGAAGTTCGCAGGAAGGACTCAGGAGAAGCCTCTTCGTCGAACTTAGCCCTTAATGTTGATAATAGGGGCAGGAAACTTGACAGGCAATCCAACAGGGATAATGGCAGGAGAGGCAAGTCGAGGAATGGGAGAAGCAAGTCAAGGAACGGTAGGACTATGGAGTGTTAGAACTGTGGGAAGACGGGCCACTTTAAAAAGAACTGCAGGGCTCCAAGGAAGAACGAAGACAAGACTAATGACGCAGCCAACGCCGCCACTGAAGAGCAACAGGATGCTTTAATCTTGTCAGTCGACAGTTCTTTTGATTCGTGGGTGATAGACTCAGGAGCATCATTCCACACCACTGCACACCGTCATGTCCTGGAGAACTACGTTGTTGGAAATCACGGTAAGTTTTATCTCGCTGATGGAGAACCTTTGGATATAGTTGGCATTGGAGATGTCAGTTTAAAAATGCCTAATGGGTCTGTGTGGAAGATTCATAAGGTGAGACATGTTCCTAAATTAATGCGCAACTTGATTTCGGTGGGGCAACTGGATGATGATGGACATAAAGTAACCTTCAATTGTGGAGGTTGGAAAGTCACGAAAGGAGCGATGGTTATTGCTTGGGGACGCAAGGCTAGAACTCTCTACATGAACTCTAGTTGCAGAGATACCCTAGCAGTTGCTGATTCTGCTGCCAATACTGAGCTATGGCATTATAGGCTCGGTCACATGAGTGAGAAGGGTATGAAGGTGCTTCACTGCAAAGAAAAACTGTCGGGTTTGAAAACTGTTGATCACAGTTTGTGTGAAGCCTGCATCTTTGGTAAACAGAAGAGCTTCAGTTTCTCAAAGATGGGTAGAGAGCATAAGTCTAGAAAATTGGGGCTTGTTTACACTGATGTGTGGGGGCCTGCGTCGGTGACTTCCCTTGGCGGCGCAAACTACTATGTGACGTTCATAGATGACTCAAGCAAGAAGGTATGGGTTTACTTTCTAAAAAACAAATCTGATGTGTTCGATGCTTTCAAGAGATGGAAAGCCATGGTGGAGAACGAGACAGATTTGAAGGTGAAGTGCTTGCAGTCTGACAATGGGGGAGAGTACCTAGGTGAAGATTTTAGGCGGTACTGTGTTGAGAATGGGATAAAGATGAGGAAGACCAGCCCAGGGAAACCACAACAGAATGGGGTAGCTGAGAGGATGAACAGGACTTTAAACGAGCGTGCCAGAAGCATGAGGTTGCATGCAGGGCTGCCAAAGATGTTTTGGGCTGAGGCAATTAACACAGCCGCTCATCTGATCAACAGAAGTCCATCCACACCGCTGAAGTTCAAGCTACCGGAAGAAGTCTGGAGCCATAAACAGGTTGATCTCTCTTACTTGAGAGTGTTTGGTTGTGTTTCCTATGCACACATTGATTCTGCTGCTAGAAGTAAACTGGATGCCAAGTCAAAGAAGTGTTTTCTGGTTGGCTATGGCGGACTTGAGTTTGGTTATCGTCTCTGGGATGACCAAAGCCGGAAGATTATCAAGAGCAAGGATGTGATCTTCAACGAAGGTGTTCTGTACAAGGACAGAGACAGCACGGACTCCAGGGGTTCAGGTTCTGAAGACAAGAAGCCTGAGGTGATTCCATTGAAGGATCTTCCTGAAGTGGAGGTGCAAAATCCAGAGGTTGAAGACCATGAAGACACAGCTCCAGAAGGAAACCAGAGGACTCTTGCCACACCAGTCAGGAGGTCTAGCAGGACAATTAGACCGCCGTAGAGATACTCCCCATCTCTGCATTACATCTTGTTGACCGACAGAGGTGAGCCAGAGAGCTATGATGAAGCCGTGGAGGCTGGAGATTCGGTCAAGTGGGAGTTAGCCATGAGGGATGAGATGGATTCCTTAATGTCCAATCAGACATGGCAACTGGTAAAGTTACCACAGGGTAAAAAGTCCTTGCACAATAAGTGGGTATACCGGATTAAACATGAATCTGATGGCAGCAAACGGTATAAGGCAAGGTTGGTGGTAAAAGGCTTTCAGCAGAAAGAAGGCATCGACTTCAATGAGATTTTTTCTCCAGTGGTGAAGCTAACCACGATCAGGACGGTACTTGCGCTAGTGGCTAATGAGGACTTGTTCTTGGAACAGTTGGATGTGAAGACAGCTTTTCTCCATGGTGATTTGGAGGAGGAGATCTACATGAAGCAGCCACAAGGATTCGAAGTACCGGGTAAGGAGAACTTGGTGTGCAAACTTCAGAAGAGCTTGTATGGCCTCAAACAAGCTCCCAGGCAGTGGTACAAGAAGTTTGACGGGTTCATGTGCAGCAACGGTTTCTTGAGGTGTTAGGGAGATCATTGTTGTTATGTGAAGAATTTTGGTGATGCCTACATTATACTGTTGCTATATGTCGATGACATGCTAATAGCAGGAGGTTGCAAACAAGAGATTGACAAGCTGAAGAAGGAGCTGTCTAAGGAGTTTGTAATGAAGGATTTGGGTGCTACAAAATAAATCCTTGGGATGAGAATAACGAGGAACCGTAACAGTCTGAAACTGTCACAGGAAGAATATGTTGAAAAGGTGCTGAGCAGATTCAACATGGGTAATGCAAAGCCTGTGAATACTCCTTTGGCCAGTCACTTCAAGTTATCAAAGGAGCAATCACTGACCACAGAGCAGGAACGAGACCACATGGCCAAGGTGCCATATGCTTCCGCTATAGGCAGTCTTATGTATGCCATGGTTTATACCAGACCAGACATTGCACATGCAGTGGGAGTTGTGAGTAGGTACATGAGTAATTCAGGTAAACAGCATTGGGAGGCAGTGAAGTGGATTCTCAGATATCTAAGAGGTACTGCGGGTTTAGCATTGTGTTTCAAGAAGTCAGACTTGGGACTACAGGGCTATGTTGATGCTGATATGGCTGGAGACATTGATGGCAGAAAAAGTACCACCGGTTATGTCTACACTTTGGGTGGCACTGTAATTAGTTGGGTCTCGAAGCTGCAGAAGATAGTTGCACTCTCTACAACAGAAGCAGAGTATGTGGCAATGACAGGAGAGAGCAAGGAGATGATTTGGTTGTGGTCGTTTCTGGAAGAACTGGGTCACAAGCAGGAAAGGAGTGCATTACACAGTGACAGTCAGAGTGCCATTCACTTGGTAAAAAATCCCGCATTTCATGCTAGGACGAAGCATATACAATTGCAGTATGACTTCTTCAGGTCGGCTTTGGAAGATGGGGTGCTAAAGCTTGAGAAGATTCTTGGGACTCAAAATCCAACAGATATGCTCACCAAGACAGTTCCCATCAAGAAACTGAAGTTGTGCGCAACTTCAGTTGGACTTCTCCATGAGGCGTGAGAAGTTGTTGCCGCTGCAGTTGGAGACATGGTGATTGATTAGTCTCAAAGTGGGAGATTGTTGCAATGTGGAGCCAAATCAACCTAGCAAAGGAGAAAGAGAAAAAAAAAAAAAAAAGGCGCTGCATTAGGGGGGGCAGAGACACAGCTCCGCGACGCCCGAACCAGGGCCGCGGCCCCTAAAACAAGGGCCGCGGCTCCCGTCTGAGAACGAACCAGCGCCGCGGAGCCCAAAACGAGGGCCGTGGAGCCCAGAGTCTGGTTTGTTGCGAAATTTTGAGTTAGAGTTGAACTCAAACGCCCCAAAAAGGGGAAACCACTAGGGTTTCCCATTAGTTGCTATTTTCTCCTCCTTTGGTTATAAATAGACACAAGGTGGCTAGGGTTGTGTGTGTGAAAATTGTGAGTGGCATAATTTTATGAGAGGCAAAATTCTTGAGAGCTCCATCCTTAAGAGAGAGAAAAAAATTCCCATTGGGTGTTAGATAGAAGAGAGTTTTGGTAAGCACAATTTGTGAGTGTGTGAGAAACTGCTCTTGTAATCTGTAATCTCCTTCATCATAGTGGAATCTGCAAGCGGCAGAAACAAGACGTAGTCTCAAATTTGGACGAACCTGTATAAAAATTTGGTGTCTCTTTTTCTTCTTTTCTCCTATTTATTTTCTGCAATTGTTCGTTCTTGCGATCCTTGGAATTAGGAGTCGTCTAATTCCCCAACAACTCACACACACTGATGTTATATTTATAGAATGAACTGAGCTCATATTATATATATCTACGGGGCTTATGTATGTAAAATTCTATAAGATATAAAATTACTCTACTCATAAGAAAATTCAATTAAAAATACTTTACTTATAATTGAATGTATAATAAATAGTTATGTGCCAAAAAAAATAAGACTTGGCTAAACTTATTGGCAACAAAATTAAAACAACTTGTATATATAAATCAACTAAATATGTATATTGCGCATAAAACAATTTTACTTTTTAGGATTTTGATTTTTTGTCCAGATTTATGTAGCCATAATAAGTCGAATTATTGATTTAAAATACAAAATAAAAAAAGATAGATAGAACAAATAGATTGACTAAATCTTACAATGAAAGTGATGATGTAATGTTTACATGATGTCATGTTTGTACATATAAGAAATGTTTATTATTTTGTACTTTGCATTTTGAGTTCACTAAAAATTACATTTTGTATTTTGTATTTTTTTAAAAAAATTTCTTTAAATTTTAAATTTTTTTGTTAATATATCTTTGTAACTGGACAACTTATTTTACTCTAAATTAATATATTTAGCCTTTATAGTTGATGAATGAATCTATAATTGACGAATTTATCTTTTGCAGTTTATTTGAAAATAATTGAAGACTTTTTTTTTTAACACTGTTATTCTCTTGTTCTTCTAAAACATAATGGCTAATTTGTTGGTTATGAATTTATCTATAAGACATAAAGATAAATTGGCAAAATCAGGGAATCCGAATCAGTTGTTCCAGTAAAAGTACACAATTGACATAAATTCAAAATTTCAATGCAGGATCTTGAAGACATTCTAATTATACGTAATACTTTTCGACAAAGTCAAAATAAAGGGCATAAAATAGTAAATAATTCTAAATATCTATCTTTTAAAGACTAATATATTACTTATAAGTCACTAGTACTGTTAATTTTCTGCCAATTACAATAAAATTCCTCAATCATAGGGAAATTTTCTAAGAATATATAGTGTATATTTTTAAACTATTAAATTTAGTTTATAGTACATGTTTTTAAACTATTGAATTTGGTTAAAAATATAATGCATGCTTTTTAAACTATTATATTTGATTAAAATTACTATACAGACAGTGTATGTCTACTGATAAAATACATTTTCAATACCTACCTCAATCATTTTATGGGCAAGATGCTGAGCGCAAAAGCCACCGGCATAGAATAATGTTCTCAGTTCTGGTGCAGCATTAGCCGCTAGCTAGCTAACAAGAGAATAAACTCCCCTTAGCTATAATGCTTTACACCAGCCAACAAGCTACAAGTCGATCGACACATGTCATATGTTTTCTTTTTTATTTTTCCTTTCAAAATTCATATTGAAATTTTAGGTTTGCATTCAAAAAAAAAAAAAAAAGAAATCGAATTTTTAGTCTTACTTTTTGAGTAGATGCAGCCTTCAAAGAACCCACATACATCACCAACCCCGAGACACTCAAAACCGCTAGGCTTTTTTGCACATAGAAATTACGGTTCACTTATTTACAACTTGACCAATCTACTGATCATCAGAATATCTCTTTCTTTGAGGAAAACACGGAGCTTGATTTTGTCCCACATGCAGTACTACTACTTCTACGCTTACACATGTACTAGAAATCATCTTATCAAATTTCTGTATGCTTTTGAAGTTTTTGTGTGAAAGGCTAATTTGTTCACATAATATTGCCATAAAGTACCAAAAATAGTAGCAACAAATTAAAGCAATTAAATGAAAGCAAATCAAACCACATCATGAACTAAAATCACCCAAGTTGTGATAACAAATCTCCCTCTCTTCTATGCCAATATTATACCCAAATCCCCAACAAAATTCAAAAAAACTTAAGGTAGAAATAAATGAAAAAATTATAATTAGTTCCTCATGAACTAATTCTCAGCATCATGGTTCATGAGGACTAGTGCAGCATATACCCCGCCCCAATTCCGAAACCTACTACTAAATTTAACAAAAAAATAAATAAAAATACATAATTAGAAGGAAATTAATTAAGGATGTCATTGCATATATACATACAACATAAACACAACTTACTGATCAAATCAAGGAATAATAAACTTGGATGATCATAGAAAAACCTTCCCAACTCTCGTGTAGATTTGGTGATGATGACGACGACGGCGACGATGCCCAAGTGGATGAGATTAGTCATAGGATCCGAGGTTCCTCTCAGCGCAAATGATAAGGATTAATTCAAATCAACCTTGAAAAACCAAAAAAAAAAAACAAGAGGCTGAAAATTTTTAATGTTTTTGCTGCTGACATGATCGCTCCGATCCCAGCTCTTCCCATCTTCACTGACTTCTGTATAAAAGTTTGATTTTTTTTTTTTTGCTTTTTTTTTTGAAGTTTCTGAAAACCATATCCGGTATGACCCATGAACTAAAATAAAAACCTAAAGACTAACAAAACCCAAAAAAAAATAAAAATAAAAATAAAAAGAAACTTAGAGGGAGATATAATATGTAGATTAGAAGAATGAAGTTTGAATATTTTGGATTGGGTTTAGATCAGAGAAGGCACTGAAGACCCAATATTCCCCGGATCGTGCCAGTTGGCACCGCCGACAGCTGTTGGATTAATACTCCAGTAATTAAGGGAATTTGGATCTGTCGGTGATGATAAGCCAACACTTTGCTGATCAACCGCCTGATGATCATCATTCTCATGAATAGCACAATTATCAGCAGAACCGTTCCAATTCAACGTCCTTGTTTGACCATCTTCCAACTTCACTTGCTTTACCAAACCCATCCCAGACTCGCCATTACTGCCCGTTATCTTAAGCTCCTCAAATGGCGACGACAACGAGGGAGAATGGACGTTTGGCCCTCTAGAAAGTAGATGATCTTTCAGACTACCATGAGTGGTGTACTTTGAAGCTAGCAAAGAAGCGATCGTCGGCGACGGAGACGACAAAGGCGGGGTGCTGAAAATGGAGCTGTAACTCGAAAAAAGTAACGGAGAGTTCGAGTTACTAAACCCGTTAATTTGGCCGTTATTGTAATGATCGGTAGTACTATTAGTACTGGAGAGAACTGCAGTGTTATCATTAATATTCCCAGATGTAAAACCTAAGTGAGAGTGTAACAGATCATGATACCCCGAAGTAGTAGAGCTCATGACGCTGGAAAAAGGAAGCTGGCTCGTCATAATATCATGATAATTATTATTATTATTTGTCAGGCCATAAAACAGAGGACTCATAATGTGATGATTATCGATCTGGGGTGGGAGAAGAGAAGAAGGAGAAGGAGAAGAAGAGGAAGAGGAATTAGTGGACGAGTTATTATGATGATGGTGAGGAAGTAGTAGTGATGATGCTAGTGATGAGGAGGAGGAGGTGGAGGAGTTGGGTCTCTTGACGCGCTTGTTCTTGCGACAGCCACCGCCGACGGGGACGTTGCGGAGGGTGCCGCCGCGGGTCCAGTACCTCTTGCAGGCCTTGCAGAAGTGTCTGGGCTGAGACAAGCTGTAGTTGTTGTAGTAACAGAACTTTGTGTTTGATGAGTCGCAGCGAGGGCACTTTAGGGCTTGTTGTTGTTGAATTTGTTGTTGTGCTGGTTTCTCCATTATCCTAGCGTTTGATGGAGGTGGCTGCTGCAGGTTGTTGTTCAAGCAGGCCCTTGGATCGTCTGGACTGATCATGTGATTATTGATCTGAACAGATAGGGTGAAAAATGAAAAGAAAAGATGAAGATGTGTGAGAAAGAAAAAAAAAAAAGAAAGAAAGAAAAAGAGAGGTTAAGTGGTGGGTATGTATTAGGGTAAAATAACAACACAAGAGAGAGATATTCTCTTCCAAAGGCTAAGCAACAAAAAATGGGTCATGTTTTTGTCTAATAATAATTGCTAGAGAGACAACGAGAGAGAGAGAGAGAGAAAGAGAGAGATGAACCTGTGGCCATTCGTTAGTAGTTGAAGAGATGACCAACATCTTCTCATCAGAACAGCTGCCCATTAACAATTTTTTTTTTTTTTTGGTTTTTTGGTTTTGCTCTTTTGCTAACTCTCTTGACAAAGGAATCGTTGAGTAAATGGACAAAGAGCAGGAGGCAACGTGAATTTTCCCCTTTGACGGGCCGGGTTGAAATGTTAAGAAGGTATGAGAGAAAAACATTAAGCAGTGTCTGGTTAATTAGCATTTCATTAATTATGAACAATATATATATATATATATATAATTTAAGAATTGTGTTTACTTTATAATCTATTTTCACGTGATAGGTTCTTGTTTAAAGGCGAATTTAAGTGAAAAGATTATTATAAATGGAATTTTTCTTTTAAAAAAGGAAAAGAATAAACTGAGGACATTCGAAATCCAAGATAGCATTACGGGTGAATCTTTGGTAGGTTCAAGAAAGGGCAGAAAAGAAGAGTTAGCAACAGTTAACATGAAAGACTACACATTCCAACGTAACACTACGTATAAGTTATCTAACATTCCCCTGTATAAAGATAAGGAAAATAGATGAGTAGGGGGAATCCCTAGGGCTACAGCCCAAAAACCAATACAGTCTAACATAGCAAATCCCACTTCCACACTGTCCTTTTGTCTTCTGATTTAATTATTCACCTTCGTTTGTTCTAAAATCCTAACTATGTGTTTGATAAATAAGTTAAAATTTAAACATTAATGTGTAAAAGATACTAGTACGTAAAAATTTATATTATTTACGGTTTAAATTTATCTTCAGTTTAAACTTATTTGTCATTACATGATTATTCGTTATATTTTGTGTTAGGTTTATATTAGACTATGTCAATAATTTTTAATATTTTTTTATTTTGATACAGTAAAAAGATTTGTTGATATAAAATATGTGTTCCTCATTTTATACAAGATTATTATTATTCAATTTGATCACATCTTCATCCTATATTTTGTCCTAGCTTCCTCCGTCAATTCGATGGGACATCAATATGGAGAACCATATAATTAGTGGAGGAAACGGCTTAAATCGTTAGTATAATCTTCACAAAATCTAACTCGATTGAGACCAAAGCTGAATACTGTTTAGTGAGAGAAAAACCGACAAATTGTGTATTCATACATATATATATATGTGTGTGTGTGTGTGTGTGCGGGCTGTGTGTATTTCCCATTTTACTAGTGAAGACAAAAATAGATATATAAACAGAAATATGTCACGCAATATGTATAATTCAGAAGTCAAGAAATCCGATTCATTTGTTTGAAAAACATTCATCGCTCATATAAGGCCTTTTTTGTTTTCACACTACTCCAAAATTCCCACATAATTCACTGTGCCATCATGGTGATATCATACACGTACAAAAGTATAGGTTATACATACATACATACATACATATATATAGATAGAGAGAGAGAGAGAGAGAGAGAGAGAGGAGGGAACTTATATAGTCATTAGAAATTTAGAGATATTGGATGGGTAAGAATTCCAAGAGAAAATGGACAAGAGGGCACCACGTGGAGGTCTACGTCTCATAACCCTCAAACACACAAGGGGGAAGGGAAGGCCACCCTTTATGCTGCAGGCCGCTTTTACTGATCTCATATTCCCATCTCTCACCCCAGTTTGGCCCATATTAAACTAACAAGATAATTAAATGAAAAAGGTAAACCTTAATATTTAATGTCAGAAATGAGAAACCATGGAATACAACTATACTAAAAATGCAGACCCATGTGGTGTGCACTTGGGGCAGCTGAGCCTATGCAAATAAAGGGAGGAAAAAAAAAACAAAACAGAAAAAAAAAAGAACAAAGCATAGTTTGGAAGGAACAAACGGATTTTGTAGTGTCCCAAGGGATTTTCTCCTCCTTCCCTACAACCCCATCATTATTCTTGCGCAGTCCCTCTTGCCGTTGCCAATTTGATCTCTGGTAATTTAAATATTACTACTGTGTTGCTCTTTAATAAGACCAGCCACATCTGGTTATTCTATACCTATGTATCTGTACATTTGTACAGGACTGCATAAAGTAAGTCAGTAAAGAAAAGGATAAAAATTATGCATTAGCATGTTAGGTTGGTCTAATTTATTATAAGTAGAAGCCTTACACACGCATCTTGAGAGAATTATATACTTCTGTTAGATTCTTTCTTGGGGAAAAATTAGTATATATCTTTGAGATAAGATTCACATTTAACTAATCAAGCAGAAATGTGCATATGAATCAAAGTTGGTTAATTAACTGGGGCAGGCAGTAAGTTACTTGTTTTCAACAAGTGCAAGTATATAATAGGGCTTTTTAAACCGATCTCCTGTATTTTGTCTAAATTAAATAGCTACCTCTCTAACCGGAATTTTTTTTTTTTTTTTATAGTGGTACGACCATGCACCTAAAGATTTTTACGAAAAACTAATGGAATTTTTTTATTAATTTTTTTAGGTTAGAAATTCTAATAAAATTCCTCAAATGCCCTTGAACACTAAGAGAACAACGGAACCCTTAACATATATATAAAATGACAATTTGACCCTCAAGTAATATGAAACCAAACCAACCAACCACATGACACAACCTGAAAACTCCATCGATCACTTTTTATCAGTTCCATATTTGAAGATATCTAATCAGTTGTTTTGATAATTTTTTTATCAAACATTTGAATGGCTGATATTAGTTGGATATTTATGTCATTTCAGTTATAAAATTAGCAGGGTTAGTCCGGGGGAATGTTACTGTGATCAAGTTTGCTCACGAAATGGATCCGTAAAATCGACAAAACACAGGGAGCTATGTCAATTTAGTTCTGCGTACAAAACATCTCTTTACTAACTTTAAGCATAAAGATCTTATGCCATGAGTCTAGAATAAATAGTTAGACTGAATTTGATCCTTATTAGATAGATAAGTATTTGATTTGAAAGGCCTAATTTGGTCGAGATATCTAGTGGTTGGTTTAAAGTAGCTTTTGTTAGGATACTTATATCATTTAGGAACTATTGCAACTCGTAAATGATTATGTCGAGACCGGAGTCAGTGAAGGCATGATGAATTAAACCCGTCCATTGTTTATCTAAAACAGTAGTTCAATATCTACACAATCTTCTTGATTAGTTGATTTGTCCATCTATAGGATTCAAGAAAACGTTATCTTAGAGGGCTAGTGGCACTTGTTTAATTTAGATGAATTATGGTAGGGATAAGAACGCCTATTTATGATTTATGACAGATTGATTAATTGTGTCACGTTTTAAAAAAATTATCTAATTAAATACCACCAATAAAGATGACAATTAAATTAAAATGACTAATATACTCTCAATGACAATAAAAAACTATCTTATTTTTATAGAATTTAATTCGTGGTTTGAGGTTATATTTGGTACTATAAAGTATAATAGGATAATATAGCGTGATATTTTTTGCAATTATTTTTTTAATAGTATAAATCAATCCAAACTTTATTTTTATAGCATGTGTAAAGAGCCTATATATCAGGTTTTTGTATAACCCTCAAGTAAAAACCCTCCAACGTAACATGTAAAAAAGAAAAAATATAATATGACAGTTATTATATATAACACCAATATTTGACCGACGAAACGCTAAGAAAGTTAGTCATGCCAAGCTTGTTAGACGTCTTTCACATCTATCGATATATATTGTTATAATAAAAAGAAATTTAATCACTCAAAAACCATGTTACACAACTTCAACCTTAATATTACATTCAGTAATCATTATGATTCCTTTTTTACTTTTACACGTTACACTTGAGTTAATCTTTTTGAAAGACAACCATAAAAAAGCATATATATACATATATATATTTATTGCGTATGAAAGGTATGTACACAACAAGATATAGATATACAAGGTTTGGAAGTGAACAAGATATAGATATACAAGGTTTGGAAGTGAACAAGTTAACTATGAGCTAATGCGAGAGACGAGTCAAAAAAGAGGCAGATCTAGAGAGAGGGGGCGGGGAGGTGGTGACGGGTGGGTCCTAGTCACCCACACCACCATTCATCTGTCACTGCGCAGTGACCACCACAGCACACCACCACGGGACAAAGAGATTCCAATTAGGCAAACATGAAAGAAACCCAACGCGCACGTTAAAGTTGAAGACCTGTAATCTAAGAGAGAGAAAGAGGGAGGAGAGAGATTGGAGATTACGGGGACCAAAGTATCAAATCCAACCCAACTGTACCCATCAAAAGCTGCCCACATTGCACCCCAAACGATGTGCAGACAAAGATCTCAGTCCCCATTTCTTATTTCTTGATTTTCTTTGATTTCCAGCATGCATGTACATATACATATATAGATATATAAATATATAGTATATATTCCTTCTAATATTACGCACTTTCTTGATTAAAAATTACTTTCCTTTCTTGGTTCTTAATTCTACTGAATTATTAATTCTTTCTAAGAAATCATGTAATCTTTTTGCTTCATATTGATTTTTTCACTTACATTTTTTCATTCGAGAATTTTGACTAGACATCATCTGCATTTTGAGTGGAACCAATTTATGTTTTACTTTTAATTTTATGTTGATTTTGTAACTTTTAATTTCCTTGTTGATAAATGTGGTAGAACATGAAACTCTATTTTGTAACTTTTCTTTTAATATAAAGAGACAGCTTGGTAAATCTCTTTTGATTTCTCTTGCTATTTATTCATTAAAAATACTTCATGATTTCAGTCACTAATTAGTAATTATATTCAGGTAACATCTCTTTCTGTTGTACTCTTTACCCTTTTTGTGATCGCTAGCTAGTCATATATAACAAGAGTTAAGTTTTACTTTTTAGTGAATGATACGTAATGTAACAAACATATAGAAAAGAGCATTTTCAAGCAGCGTCCATGGTGGGTGGGTGTGTGTGTGTGTGTGTGTCTCTCTCTCTCTCTCTCTATATATATATATATATATATATATACATATATATATAGAATTTTATATTTATTACTTTAGATCGGTTTCTTGAAACGGATGGTACATATAAATGTATGTGTAGAGTTCTAATAATGACGTGCTAGAGTGGATAGTGGATGGACTCTTTCTCTAAATACATATTCCATATGACGACTTCTCTACCATGTACTGGTTTCTGTACTAGCTAGTGTATATGTGTGTAATATGTAATGACAATATGATGAATGATGTTAACGTCAAGCTCCAGAGAATTGGGGTCCAGTGGAACACACACATGCTGTGGTTCATGATGATCCATGTAGTGAAGTTCATGATAACAAAAGTGGGGCTTATGTATTTTCTGAGGTGAGATATATAGCTAAGTAATCGCCAATCACATTTCCACTAACTGACAAAACAGGATGGCAAAAGGAAAACTCTTTCTTTTCTTTTCTTTTCTTTTTTTTTTTTTTATTTACGTTTTCTCTCTTTTTTTTATTTTTTATTTTTTTTATCCTCCATCTTTTTGCATATCATGTACCTGATTCTGTTTGTATGCCATAAAGGGTCTTGCAAACACTAATTACAACCTAACAATTAAAGTGGGATGATGATGGTGTGGGGATATAAAAGAGTGTCAAGTCTTAAGAAGATAATTTCACACTCCTTACATGCGTATGATCACTTTCCATGCAGATGATAGAACGAATTTGCCTTCTTCAGGCACACTTGCCCATTAGTACCATTCACAACCTCTCAAAATAAAGACATAACACGAGAGAGAATAAATATAAACATGGTAAATATATAATTATACCTCTTAATTTTAATTTTTTTAATTTGTGTTTCTATTTTTTAAAAACTACAAAAATATCTTATGAATAGAAAAATTAGACGAAACGACGTAACAACTTTAAGTAGATAATGAAAACTATTTTTAATAAATTGAAGAAATACAAAAACCCTAAAACAAAATATCAAATTAAAGGTTCTTAAGTTTTATGTTTTTTAAATGAAAACATTTTTTAAAAAAATTTCCTCAAGAAAAAATATATTTTTCAAAAATAAATCCAACCTAATCAAGGGAATATTTTTCTTTTTTCTTTTCTTTTGTCTCATCAAATATGTGAGGGACACAATTGAAACATATTTTTAAATTCAAAGGATTTTTTTAATAGTCTTTAAAAACTAAGTGATATCCTTTCAAAAAAAAAAAAATAGAGCAATAGATTGACAAATAATTAAAACAAGGAGGCATAATAATGTACTTAACATGATAAGATTAATATAACCAATATTATAAGGTTTAATTACAAAAATTCATCTTAAATTATAGCTTTTATAACACTTTGCCCTCTAAACTTCAAAATGTAATATCTGTTCCCCTTAAAGTATAAACTGTTAACAAAAATGGTCATTCTGTTAAAATTTTAATAAAAAATTGATAAATGATTATAAAGTTAGGGGTATTTTGATAATTCTGGTCATAAAATAACTATAGAAATTAAAACTATAATAGAAAAAGTTCTTTGTTGATGAGTTAAAACAAAAAATCAATTAAAACTAGTATACAATTAGAATTCTTTTTATATATATTAAAATTTTGTTCAAATTTTATTTTTTTACACCCAAAAAGTATTTTAAAATTTTAAGAGTTATATATATATATATATATATATTAGTGAAATGAAAAAAGAATATAACATAAATGCATTCAATATAACAAATACTATAACAAAAAATTTTCAAAGAGAACAAACTCTGACAATATTAATAAATTTATTTCATATTTTTGATGTTTTTATTAGAATTTATACTTTTAAAATTTCAAAATACTTGTTAAGCATGAAAAAAAGTTAATAAAATTTTAAAGAAAATTTCGATATATCGAAAAAAGAGGGATCTTGATAGTAGTATGTTTTTAATTTTTTTTTTAAATTTTAAACCAACAATAAAGACTATTTTTATTATAGTTTTAATTTTTGTTGTTTTTATAACTAGGATTACTAAAATACCCTTAATTTTAAAATTATTTTTTAATTTAACATTAATGACCATTTTTGTTAACAGTTCATACTTCATGAGAAACGAATGTTATGTTTTGAAGTTTGGGGGCAAAGTGTTATAGAGGTTATAGTTCAGGGGGAATTTTTATAATTAACCCATATTACAATAAAGGATTGTGGTGACTTATAATTGTGAATTTAAAGATAATTTCACAAGTGACTTCACCATAAGGTGAATTGTTCGAATCCCAAAGTCGAGGTTTAAAAAATGATGACTTAATGCACTAATATTGTTGGTGGGCCATTTGAATAATATTATATATATACACATAATATGCGACGGGAATTAAGAGGTTAGGAGTGTCAAACTTGGGGAATGGGCTATATATTATAAACATAAAGCAGTAGTAAGCACATTATTACATGTATATGGGAAAATTCCGGTGAGGTACTGGCCATACATGATCTTTTAAATGGAGAGAAGAATCTAACACCTTTATTACAATTCACGGTTGGAAGTGGTGGACTGTAGCTTATGGAAGTTTCAAGTGCCGCCGGTCCTGTGGGGCCTTGAGAATGTTGGCCAAGGACAATTGCTCTATATTTTAATTTAATGCATGTGCCTTTAAAACACATGATTTAGTTATTTTTTTATTATATCCATATTAATTAAATAATAGGGAGAAATAATCTAGAGAGAGAGAGATCAGTACACATGTGGGCACAAGTTGGTAGGGCTCTGAGTAATTATGCATTGGATATCGATTAGGGAATTGATATTTAGGATCTTCCACTTTGTGAAAATAATAGCATGTTGAATATTATTTTAGCATTTACCTGAGAAGGACGTATCAATATACACAAATAAAATAATGTTAATGTTCGTTAAGCTAGATAGAAGACTCATTCTATCGCAAGCTGTCAATAGGTCATTTTTTGTTTAATATTCTTTTTTGTACAAGTAATGAATTATCAAGGGGATTTCAGAATTTTAAATAATCATGCTTCCATAATTTGGTGATCTATGTGTCGATATGCTTACGCCGTTGAAAACTCTCTCTCTCTCTCTCTCCCTCTAGCAACCTTGTTGTTGTCCATTATTAGCTTAGTCGTTTGAAAAATCATTAACAAACATAAATGTCATTTCAATGTATAATTAAGCATGTAATTGTATAATTTACATTTCAACCACTTCGCGCCGTTGGTTTAGGATTTTATAAGGGAAGCCAATACCCAGGTAGAGAAGGGTCAACACCAATTAATCGGACAAAAAAAAAATTATAATTTCCTAGCTAATCTATAATGTTGTCATTATTTGATAAATTTGTTGAATATTGAGAAAACATTAGAGCGTGTTAAACTGATTATCATTATGGGGTGGTAATTCAATTAGAAAGACCAATATGTCAAAATCAATATGCGTCTTCCAATATTGTAAATAGCCATATTTTTTGATATGTTGCCGTGAGCCAATTTCTTTCTGAGCTGAAAAATTCTAACGAGAAATAATACTAGATTAGTTAATAAGTGGCAAATAGTTATAGGTGTTACATTGTTGCAATAAATTATGGACCCTACCTGCAATAGTATTTTGTGTTTTTGTTTATAAATTTATCGTATATATATACATAACACATATATAAAAGCGGTTCTAAGAACTAGTGCTTAGAAGCTCTTTATTTATCAAATCTCTAGTCATTACAAGTAAACATATGCTAATTAAGCATTTGGTAAGTTTGGCAGCATCAAGAGCTCGCAGGCGTTTGCAAAACCATTCATTAAACTGATTACATATTATATAAGGTTTTTTACATCGCTTCGAAACTAATATTCCTTGAATCTAAAATCTATAAGTGAAAACCGTAACACGATATTTATTAAATATACATATAAATATATATACTTAAAGGCCATAAAAATATTATATGACTGATTAAGAACCACAAAAAATAATCATCATAAGTTATGCCATGATCTATATATAGCCTTTTTTCTAATCAAAATGGGATAAATGGCTCTCTAATGGTATGTGTTCATCTCAAAGAAATATAAAATACCATTACCTGAGTTGGTAATCTTCACTAAGCTGGCGCATGCCAATGATCTGACAAAGTCCATATATATATATGTGTGTATATATATATATATATGATCTGTTGAAGCCAAAGCCCTAAACTAGCATTCGGCCCTTTTTCCCGCCATGTTCTCAAGAAACTCTTAAGAACTTTGCTTTTTGTGAAAAATAAAATAAATAAAAAGAAATTAGACTGGGTAACCTTTTTAATTGCTTCTTTAAAATAAATGACCTTACTTTTTATAAATTAGATAAATGACTCATCCTTATTAATTAAAAAATTAAAATGATAAATATAACTTTCACTATTATTAATTAAAATAACCTTCGCTAGCTCTCTAGGTGGCCGAGCTCATAGAGTGTAGCGCCTACAGTGTCTGGAGATGCTGTGCAATGAGAGAAGAGGAAGAGAGAGAGAAGAGAGAGAGAAAGTTAAGCGTTAGAGTCTTTTGTTAGGGTTTATTATTTACAGGTTTATCAGTATGTACTAAGGTTTATCACTGAATACTGGGCTTTTTATTACTGATATACTACGGTTTATCACTGATATACTCAGGTTTTCATTGATATACTATATGAGATCATTGATATACTATGATTTATCAGTGATATGCTCGAGTTTATCACTGATGTACTATAGCTGATTAATGATTAATGAATGTTATTTTTGTCATTTTGACTATATAATTAATAGGCAAGGGTTATTTTCTTAATTTAGAATTTGTTAGTAGAAATGATATGTTTAACTAAATCAAAATGGATATGTTTAATTAAATCAAAATGAATAAAAGGAAAGTGGAAGGAAAATGGTGACATAATAATTATTAAATGAGTAAGTAATTAAGGGCACAGAGTGCCTCAATTAATAAAAGGAGGAAGATAAATTTTATTATAAACACGTTACAACTTTTAATCCAAGAGCTGAACTTAGAACATTATGAATTAATGATTTAAATAAGAATATAACCCAGATTTTCTACACATTCTCAAACTTATAAATAGGGATTAAGTATGAAGGACAAGTTACCCTTTTTTGTCTTTAAACTATATATATATATATATATATATATACATATTTCAAACTTAATCTCTTGCTGAGTTGAGTATAGAGTTTTTTTTTTTTTTTTTTTGGTTGCAAAAAACCCTCTTTCTTGGAGCTAGCTTTTGAGATTTGAATAAAAGTCAATACCAGTAGTTGTTGGAAGCTTGCCTCAAAAAAAAAAAAAAAAGTTGTTGGGAGGCACTTTATCATCTAACAGAGATGGAGTTGAGCAACTCTCTATTTAATTTATGGGTAAAAACTACACTGTTGACAAAATAGTAAATTTTAATTTAAAAAATATATTATATATTAAATTAAGACTTATAATGTAATAAATAGGAAGATTTTACCTCTATAGAAATGAAATGCTTTTTGGATCGGTCAGAGTATAGCATTGGACCCCTAAAAAATGTATATACAGTTTTGAACTTTTTTTTTCCTTTGAGATATTATTACTATATATGTCTACATGGGATGGTACCGTTTTCTTGAGTGCCTAACATGCCAAATTTATTTTCCCCTAGACTCTATTAATCATGTTGTACCATAAGCAATAATACAAATCACGACAATATGTCAAAAAAAAATGTCCGCACATATATATTATTATTATTAGGGCTTGACTTCCTTGCTATATAGGTCCTTCCCCTATGTACACCAACAAGCAAATCATTAACCAGATATGATTAAGACAGTGAGAAGAGTGGCTCGCTATTCCACTAAAACGACACCATATTTTTTTTTATCTTTTTTTTTTAAATTTTTAACCTTTAATTTTTATTTTTTTTCCCCCTTGATTGGCACCCTTTCCTAAATAATTGTAGTGCAACACTGTAAGTGGGTATTGCACATCACCAACAGCAATTATGTCATTAGAGGGGGTGCCAAACCCTAGGCAATTGGCTTTGAATCTATTTCTCATTATAAGCTGATCTCTCCACATAACATGCAAGGTTGGACCTTTTTTATTTTTTATTTTTTATTTTTTTTATTTTCTTCCTTCTCTTAATGTAAAGTATGCTAAGGTATCAGACATTATTGATTATGGTCAACCTCAAAATTTTATTTTAATTTCAATCATAATCTTGCAAAAAGCCATTAATCAAGCCGTGTGACCCTGTACATGGGGGCCACCCTAACACATTAGTCCAAAACATGGTCCCGGTTTTTAAACTATATGCACCAAAGTTAGGTCTATGTTTGATAAGTGACGGTTGAGAAAACGGTTGAGTTTATGACCTTGCATCAAGAAATAATGTCCGAATTTTTTTTTATAGTCATAAAAACGGCCTAATGAAGAAAAATAATCCATTTATTATGGTAATAATTTTTTAGCTAAGATTAAAAACCACAAAGCTTAAGGAAATGATGGCGATTAGTGGTAAAATGTCTGAGCATGAAGATTGTGGCAATGGTAATGGTATGTATTTAAAAAGAAGAAAAAAAAAGCTTAACGGGCATTATTTAATGTACATAATTTAATTAGATCAGCTGGATTAAAAACCACAAAGCTTAACATGTACTATTTAATGTACCTAATTTATTTAATTTATCAAGTACAAAAAATTACTTTTTGGACATTTATTTAAAACCTATTAAAGTCAGTTACTAATTATGATAGATGGTAAAATATCGTTACCCACCAAACTATAACTCCTGTCAACGGTTTAACATTGGATTCGGATAATAGGCCGAGGAGATCAGAAGGGTTTTTAGGCCTTCTACACACAAGGTCCGGAAAACATGCATTTGGGCCCATTGCCCTGTTGATTGGAATTTGTTACTTTATGCAGTCCTCTCCGCTAAATCAGTGATGAGCCTTTGACACAAATGGTATAATTAGAAGGTCAATTTTAGAAAATCTAGGTGAATGTCTCTCACGGGCATAAATATTCTTTATACCCTTATGGAAAATCTGTATCTAATTTAATGTTTTTGCTTTAAAGGTCTCCTGCCTTGATATTTGTAAAATTGTAACCAGTTATGTTACCAAACGTAATCAAATATATTACCAAAGATTTATGCTACTACTATGTTGAATCTACAATTTTCACAAATTGAAAATACATATCGAGCAAATACTTTTAGACTATACTAGATCTCGCAACATCCAACTTGAAAGACTCGTGTCGGTTGCAAATCTAATTAGATATGGCCCCGCCTACGTTGTGCAAAACAAGCACACAACGATGCCGGTAAGCTCTCACGGAGACAAGTGTGTCATGCTACTACCAATGTCTCATCACCGCAATATTAGTGACCCTATTATCGTTGCTCCAATCGCAAACATCGATCACTAGAGAGCTGCCGACGTGGTGAGTTTGGAGGAGAGTGAGCGAGAGGCATGGGTGAAAATTGGGTGAGTTGGGTCAACCTACCAAGTTATAGTTTAGATGGCTTGATTTTAAATCTAATCTACTTAGTGAATTCAAACATGAAATGTAACCCATTCAATAAATTAATTTGAGTAGATTGAGTGGGTTAATAAGATTGAACGTTATAAAAAAAATTCAAAATAGCAATTTATCAAAATAAGAAATATACAAAGAAAAAAATAAAATTCATCATATATTGGTTTGCCCACAAAGTTTCAACATTATTGCAAAGTTATAAACCAACATAAAGATAAAAGTTCGCAAAATAAACTATGATGAAAACCAAGAAAACAAACATCTTTTCAGTTAATAAAATTAAGCAAAACCAACTTGCTGCACAATTGTCAACCTCTAAGTTTGTGCATCTCTAAGCAAACAACATCTGTATCCGAGATTGTAACACCTTGAAATGGGGATTAGTAGATAATTAAAATTTAAGCAATCAAAGCTGATTGAACTAATCCAAAACCAAGAATACAGTGTTATCAAAAATAGGTAAAATACTTGCTCCGGAGTCTTTCAATTAAAAATATTAAAAAGTATCTAAATTACATAATTTCCTTTTAAAATGTACACACTTAGGACACTATTGTATCGATATAGTTTCTCTATATAAAGTATAATATCATGCCAAGAATTAAAAATTAAATACAGTAAAACCGTAACATAAGTCATCTCAAGCTTCGAGCCTCTAAAAGCAGCAACTAAGCGCTACTAGTAGTTAACACAATCTCTAAAATCCTCGAAGGGGAGAAAACATTAAAAAAAAAAAGATGAGCTAAATGCCCAATAAGAGACAATGGGATTACGATGCAAAAACGACTCAAATCACATGCATTGACTCATAGGCACACTTTTCACAATATAAGGCACAACACGAATACCAAATCATTACATAGTAGTGTGTGTGTGTGTGTGTGTGTGTATATATACATGCTAATATGTAGAGCCAAACTTAGAGCTCATTCCCAATATACAGTACCTGTTCCGAAGCTCTTTCAAAGTTTTCATATCTGACCATTTCACCAAAGGTCTCAAAATCATATTGTGTCATGGTATTCAGCAATGGTGAATCACACACTATAGCATCAACCAAAATATATAATCACAGTGAACTTCACTGAGCTATGGACATCAAGCCTTACTAAAGGCTAACCAACCTGTTTGAACCTAGACACAGGAAATAGGTCCGATCAGAATTGGACGCTGACATATCATGACTAACAAAACTGAAAAGTAAATAACAGAATTTAACTAGTAGACATAATCAACAGAAAGTAAATTCCCACCTTTTGTACTTACTCTGTTATAGGGCTCACATTACTATGGTAATTACCATATTGTCACCAGAGAAAAAAAGCTCAAGGGTGCATACTTACACGAATGCATACCCAAGCTAAAAGCTCAAGGGCCTTCATGTACACAATGTCTCATCAAGTGCGACAACCATTGCAAATAAAATGCATATACCAATGCAACACTTGTGTGGAATAAAACATAATCATAGCATATCAAATGTGAAAATATTTCATTAGATCTCACGCTAGAGTTCATTCCTTAAAATTATTAGTCACCAAAAGTAGCAAAATTAGTATTAAAGGAAATACATCGACAAAGTTTATATTGATCCATTGTACACCATTACCCGAACCTTCTCGTTAAGATATCAAAGTCCTAGACTTTAAGAATTTTTTCAACATTCAGAATGTTTCTAAGCAGAACTTCAAACACATACAACTTAGGCTACATAGTCATGAATGAGGTGAAACCAAGTATTGGAAGTCACATTTTATAGGTTCTAAAAGGTTGTAGATTCGGTTTGAGTACAGGCATTGTATATTGATGAAACTTAAAAAATGAACATTTCTTAAAGCCAAGATCATTCATTTTGAATCTATATTTTTCGTTAAACTCTTTAGTTAAAGCATTTATGTGTTAAATAGTATTTTAGTGTCTTTGGGTAAAAATTAATTAATTATCAGTTTTTCATATGTTTTAATATTTAATAACATTGTCGTTAATTTTTAGAATCATTTTTTTATTATTCTTTATGTTTAATAAGTAATTAGTTTGAAATTAATTAAAACTATAAATATAATGTGTGGTAATTTTATTTTCAGACTTAAAATGTTTAAAAATGTGTTTTTAGTGTGTAAATATGTTTTAATATAATTTTAGCAATTTCTAAAAATATTTCTAAGTCTACTTAAAATGTTTAAAAATGTGTTTTTAGTGTGTAAATATGTTTTAATATAATTTTAGCAATTTCTAAAAATATTTCTAAGTCTTAAAAATTATATTTGTGTCAAACCAAAAGGACCCATATTTTTTATAAGTTTATGATTATTTTTAGTGTGTTTTATGAGTTTTAATGTAAAATAAATATTTTTAATATTATTGTACATATTATTTTTGTAAAATAATTAATTTTGTTTCAATTTTTATTTTTAGATTTGAAATCTAGAAGAAAATTAGAGCAAAAGAGTACCAAAACGGACGAAACTGAACAATAAATGCTCAAGAAACACTTAAAATTTGAATTTCAAAAGCAACGTCACGTGGCAATCTCTCCACTATTGGATCATACCACCAGCAGATCTAGATCATCCATTGAAGGTCAGGTGTCACGACGTCACTGCACACGTCAGGTGTGTGTCAACTAGAGACCCACCATGTGCAGCTGCATGTCTGATCATGTGTACACGATTCGATAGTCGTTGTGTGAATCTAAAATCTCAACCATGCGTTTTGAAATCTAACGGTGTTCAATTGTTGTTCTTTTGGCCTCACCTAGTCCCAGCTGGCCCGCAGATGTTCCTAACTCCTAGCTATTTTTTTGCGAAGTTAAGGGCTTAGATTGTGCTGTGGTTCGTGCTGTCAGCCACCAAAATGCACTAGATTTTGTACAAAATCTTAGATTCTCAAGAGTTGGAATCTGAAGAAAAGAAAGAAAAAATAATAATAAAAAACTCGTACAAGTGGTGCAAATTTTTAATCAATTTTATCAAAATAAGCAGTAAAAGAATATTATAAAAAATTAACAAATTGAATTATGAATAGGCATTTTCTTTGCCTATAAAGATCGAGGCCTTTGGCCTTGATTCATCATCCCCTATTAGCGTAAAAAGCTACTACTTAGATTTTTAAATAGTTTTAAGTTTTAGCTTTTAGTTTAAGATTTTGTAAAATAATTCCCAGGTTATGTTGTAAAATTATGCTCAATAATACTTCTTTACTTTAAATATGTCTTTTTAATTTTTCTTTTCAGCTGACGAGAGAGAGAGGAAATTCTGGCAAAATTACCTTAAATTTTTTTAGTTTTTCTTAGTTTTCTAAGCAATTATAATGCCAATTTATTTTCTTAAAAAAATTAGGATTTTAGTATTTTCTTATCTAGAATTCTGGTAGAATTAGGTTTTGATTTATCGTCAACATAAGCTAGCGTGGATAATGCTTGAAAGGACTTTGATTAATCATAGACAATGAATGATACAGTTAATGCTCAACTTATTATTTTTTTTTATTTTAGTGAAATAATGTTGAAATCATGCTTGTTTATTAAGTTGAGTTTTTATTATATTTTAGACATAATCTGACACAGTAAATAATTGATAATGCTTGATTTATTATCAAAGGAGCATGGCATATGTATTTGTAAACCATTTAATAAATAATTTAGAAAAACTAAAATATAGTTAAGTTAATTGCTAGAATTTAACATTGAATCCTTATCGCTATTATAATTATTGTTATTCTCTTTTAATTAATCTTACTTATTGTTAAAGTTTCATTTTAAATTAGTTGTATTTCTTGTTATTAAAATTCCAAAATCACAAAATTTTGAAAATGAAAAAATGCTGTAAAAATGTATGTTTTGTAAATAATTAACTTTAATCTTTATATTTTTCAGTTTAAAAATAAATAAATAATTAATATAACAATTATACTAGACCTTAGCAATAACATTCCCCATGGGTTCGACCTCGGAGACAACCTTATACTTGGGGTAATATCATATTGTAATTTTCAAGACTGAACATATATAAAAAAGTGGCAGTTTTAGTTCTTGGTTTTACCCATTTTTGAAAAATATAATTTGATGATTGTGATGGAATTACTGATAAAATATTTTATGCAACTCCAAAAATCAAAAAATCAGCGGCTAATCGAAGCTAATGTTGGAAAATAAGTACACAACAAAATTTTAAAAAAAATTTGACAAAAGCTTTTTCTATAAAACGAGTTAGACGTGCTATGTATCATAAGTTAATCAAAGATCTTTATACCTTAGTGAATTGGAAACCGTACTTCTGCCAGAAAATTGTTAGAAAGAATTGCTATTAGAGAAAAGCATCCAAAAAGAGCCTCAAACAACTGGTCTTTTTTGCTATTCTCTTTCCATGATCAAAATATAAGTAGGCATACTATTCAATTCTCCTCTTAGTAACATCTCCTTTCAACCACAAAAGAAAACAAAGAATTAATATTCTTGATGTTAAACAACAATTCTATATGAGTTTCAAAGGTTCTTTCACTAGAAAAACTCTCTCTAAATTTCTCAAATGATCTAATTGATAATAGGAGCATATTTCCCATTTATAGTGGCTGGTAGAGCACTCATGCTTATCAAATTAGACTTCAAATCATGTTTCTAGATCAAAATCTGCAGCAAAAATGTGTCTTACATGTTTGATAATATGGTAGGATCGATCGATCAAACCTTTTGTATACTGGGCGGCCGGTTAGTTCGACCTGCTTGGTCCAACTCGCTTCTGGCTGTAGTTCACCAACCCATTACGGCGGTTGCTCGACTCTAGCTAGATTAGATAATTATGTATTTTATTTGACCCAAGAATCTTTTATAGAGTCTCAGTTTTGTTTCAAATAACCTAATGTAGAAGTTATTTGATTAAAACGGTCTTATATCGATAATTCCATATCAAACAAAAATATACAAATAATTCAACATGTTTATCTTGAATTAATTCATAAAATTAATTCAATCAATAAGCTACCATGAATTATTATAATTAAATCAACCAAATTTAAAGCTATCATAAAGTTAACATATTTAACCAATATGTAAGAAAAATAAGCTGTGTCATTATAGAAAAATATATGAGCTAGCAAATAGGACCCAATGAATATATATATCAAGCTTCTATAATTACAAAAAGATATGTCTTCGACATGCTCATTTTACAATTATTAACTCTAAAGCTAATCCGCTAAAAGTTTAGAGCTACACTATTGAGCTATATATAAATTATGAAACTCCAATAAGTTTTCTATCTATGACATATCATGATGTGCAATATCCTCAAAGGATATACATAATCAGCTTAAGTATAATTTATAGCTGAATGGGGGGAGATTGAGGGACAGTTGTATTAACAATTAGAAGCCTTAGTCCTATATTGAGAGCAAACAAGAACGCATGAAGGAAAAATAAGTGAAATGAACACACACAAACTTATTGTAGTATACTTTTAATGTAAGAGCTACGTATGCTTTCAGCTGTTAGAGGAAAAATTCACGCCACTCTAAACTTTTCGTGTTGATCTTGATAAAATGGATAATATAATCGCACACCCTCAATGTTGATCCCGTAATCCTCTACATATGATAAGAATTCATCAGGGCGTTAAATTAGGCTCTACAACTTAACAAATCATCGGGTCACAAATAGAGTGCCTTATCTGTCCCTTGTCATGTAACACATGATCTCTCATTACGAACCTTTGTAATACCAACCTATCAGACCACCTATTTCGCTAATTCAAGCCTTATGTGAAACCCATGAAGAGCCCCTTATTGAGAGACCCAACAATCCGCCATCCTTATTTTTTTTATTTTAATCTCAGTTGACTTCGAATTACAATGATCCCACCTAGCAACGCATAAGGGTTCACCGATTTAGGGACATTGCAAGGGATAGTACAATGTAAGGGCTGAAAGAGTGTGAAGAGATAGGTAGGGGCAGTGCTATACAATGGCACCAATGGACAGTGATGTAGTTATTGGGCCAAAAGCTTTTGGAGGGGAGACTGCTAAGTTTCTAGGGTTCATAACTTTTTGGAGTAGAAAAATGAGAAAATTACATAGTATGCCACACTTTTAAAAGTTATGCTTATTTATGTCATACTTAAAAACCACACCATAAGTCATATTACATCATGCCACAAATAAACATGTATTATGAAAAATAAATCTTAAAAGATGGAGTTTATGAAAATTCCCTTAGAAAAATAGACAATTTGAGAAAATAGGTGTAGACAGAATGACTTTTTCATTCATTTTACTAAGTTTTCAAGAGGCCGTTCTATCAATTAAATGAGCATTTTTTAGTTAAAACCATGCCAAACAATGGCATAGAAAATGGCTATTCCTGACTCACATTTCCACCCATTGCCCATAACCAAAAACTACGTTAGGGCATAACTAATAAGTAGCCTTTCAATACTCAAAATGGAGCCCTTGCTGGTCATTAGAAATCAAAGCAGAGTTGGAGATTTGTGGAATTCTTGAAAAAGCATACAAATACCCTAAAAGGTGGTAGAGTATTTAATATCTCAAAATAACAAAATTCTGAACAGCAAAAGCTGCTTTACGGTTTAAAGTATACATTAACTCGTTCGCATACTTAGTACATGAGATATATACGTACATAAAGCGTATAGAATTAATGAAATACGTATATATATACCGTACATGCTTATAATCAAGAGACTTCTGATGTTCAGATTAAAACAGAGAGAAAGACATCTGGTGTTATCAATCGCAAGAAGTACTTATGAAAAGAAACCCATGTACTAACAGGTGGGAAACCCTAGAAAATTATGTAGGCTTGGAAAAGAAAAATAAATTAAATAAATAAATAAAAGAAAGGAATTATTGAACAGTAACAAGAAAGCCATAATTGTGATGACTCGTGAGGGTCACTGATGGAGTGCCCAAGCTTGGGCCACTGATTTCCTTCAAGGCTTTGCAGGGTACGAATTCTATCTCCATGGTCTTTGTTGCCAACGATCACCACTTTTTTTTTAAAACAACAAAAATAATATTATTAGATAAATAATAGTCAGACTGATTGAGTCCACTATGCCCTACACATATAGTGAGTCCAAAACCCTGCCACACTGGCATTTGGCAGCTGTAACATGCTTTATTTGTACGGGATATGGTTTTTTTTTTGTCTCTGGAAAAAATATATATGCGTGTGTGAGTATATATATATATATATCGCATTTGTACTGGATACGTGGTTGTTTATCTCCAACTGGAAGGAGTGATCAGAGGAGAGATGAAAAAAATATGTATATATTGCACTTCCCGCGCCAACAAGCGAAGAGCTACTGGGGAAAAAATAGAGAGCGAAGGAGGGTTTTGTACGTGATAAGAATTTTTCTCTTCATTTTTAAATCTACCTTTTTATGAAAAATTATACCGTTTTAGGGAATTCTTAGGGTAATTTTATCCTACAGACAAAACATGACGTTTTAACTGTCCACTTAGGATTTTTACAGCATGAGATATGCTATTATTCATGTTTAAAATTTATAATATATAATATGAACTGCTTTTTACTCTTGAATCAGGCGATTAAAAAGTTAATATAATGGCTAAAACACTCATGTTTTAATGTTGGAGAAAATTGTTTTCTTTATCATAAAAATTCCTTATATTTTAAACTACATTATTTTTATATCTTTGGTTTACATCATTTTGGTACAACCATATTTTGACAAAATGTCAACTTGAAGCAAATTAAACTTAAACAAGATCAATGAAAGGGCAAAATGGGTATTTTGCATCCCAAAAATTGGCACATAGCACAAGAATGATGTTTTCAAAAAATCAAGTATTTTTAAAATATTTTACAAACAACAAGGAATCAAGTTAATTTTTTATCAAAATTCAAGGTTCCAAAATGATAATAACCCTTGTATCTTTGCTTAGTGTTAGGCAACATTGATTCAAACTTTGAACTAATAATAGTGTTGAGGGTGAGCTCGATGCTACCGCCGAGGTGTCCTATTCCAAGTGGTTGGTAAACTTGCTTGGCGTGAGCTATTGGGAGCGAATAACCTACCATAATAAGCTCGGATCGTATGTCCAAGGTGCTTTTTAGGGCCCTCTAGACTGCGGCGTGAATGGTCTCCTCTTCGGGTTAGACACTAGCTCGGGGCGAATTTCTTTAACTTGCAAGCAGGCTGCTACTCACTATTACTGGTCAACAGATGGCGGACAACTCACCATCATATGGGAACTAATCCAACCGCGGAAGACACGACACTTATCTTCTGCCTTCTGACACGCCTTGATGTGACACACAGGTCGTAGGCAAAACCTCGTTCTATGTCGAGCAACACCTACTTTGAACATCAGAGAGCCCTTATTTATTACCTAACAGGTTTCCCCCTCACCTTCAAAGCCTCCCTCCTTTTGTTGCAGGTCTGTCTAAATAGGCAGAGACAAGCAGAGAAAAACTGTCCACCATGCGCAGTCGTACGTGGTGTTAATCTGTCGCTGTTTCCTGGTAAGTATCAACATTTTGGCGCTAGAAGGAGGATGCCTACGCTTTCACTTGAAATCACCAGTCACAACTAGCCCGTGATTCGAGATAGTAACGAGAAACAACACCCGAGATTAGGGTGCCCAACAAGAGGGGCCGGGAGAAGCCCGAAACTGAAACCAAATTCAGCTAGACCCAGAGGCCGTCCCCGAGCTATGAGATCTCGCTCTGGGGATGAGCAAAGCATGGTAAGGGCCGAACAAATACACAACCCGGTTGCCCAAGACCCTATCCGAGAACTGACAAGTGTTGTTTGGATACTAACACAGCAACTGGCACATCAACAAGCGGAGCGTTAGCAGGCTCCCGTCCTCCTTCCCCCGGCCCAGGCTGACCAGGTGGAGGTCGAGCAGGGCAGGCGTCCCAAGGAAGGAACAAAGCTGACTCCGAGCAGTCCAGATGATATACTAGAGGGACCTTGGCAAACAGTAGACTTGTCTGATAAGGCCGACTTGGTCCACAAGTAGGCCTGTGGACAGTTACCGCAGGGCTCCTGAGCTTTAGTCTTTGATCGCCTCGGACGTCAAGGCAAAGTTTAGTAAGATTGTCGGCCTGGGGCTGGCGACAGGTTTGAGGGCGGAACACCCTATCGGGTGGAACTGCCTGAAGATACCAATAGCAGATAGATCAACTATACCGACCTAAACAAGGCCTGTCCTAAGGACTGTTTTCCACTACCCCGGATAGATCAACTCATGGATGCGACCACTGGGCACAAGCTGCTAAGCTTCATGGAAACTTACTCTAGCTACAATCAAATCCGGATGGCCTAGGAAGACCAAATAAAAAATACCTTTGTCAGCTACCAAGGGCTTTATTGCTATGTGGTTTTGCCCTTTGGACTCAAGAATGTTAGAGCAACCTACTAGCTCCTTGTCAACAAAATGTTTGCTCGGTTGATTGGCAAAACCATGGAAGTTTACATGGATGATATCCTCTTTAAATCCATCCAAGTAGTAGATCACACGGTCGATTTTCAAGCGAGCTTTGACATCCTCCAAGAGTATGGGATGAAACTCAACCCGACAAAATGCACGTTTGGGATTAGCTCCAACAAGTTTCTCGGATTCATGGTTAACCAAAAAGGAATCGAGGCCAATCCAGCTAGAGCTCAAGCTGTAATCGATATGCATTCACCTCAGACTATTAAAGAGGTGCAAAAGCTAACCGGCATGGTAGTAGCCCTTTCTAGGTTTGTCACCCGGTCTACCGACAAGTGCCACTCATTTTTTTGGCACTCAAGGGAAGGTTTGAGTGGAGTAGGGAGTGCGAGGAAGCCTTTCAAAACCTAAAAAGGTGCTTAGCTACGCCCCCCCTCCTATCCAAACCTCTATCAGGGGAAGATTTATACGCCTACCTCACCGTTTCAAAAGAGACTATGAGCTCGGTCTTCATCCGAGAAGAAGATAGTGTTCAGAAGCCCGTCTACTATACCAGTCATGCATTTTACGGTGCTGAGGAGATGTAACCTTCACTCGAAAAACTTGTATTTGCCCTCGTCACTTCGACTCAAAAATTATGGCCGTATTTCTAAGGCCACACCATCCAAGTCCCAATGAAGTTCCCCCTTTAGCAAGTCCTTTAGAGCCCAAAAATATTTGGGCGGATGGCCAAATGGTCAGTGGAACTCAGTCAATACGATATTCATTTTGTCCCGAGGATAGCCATCAAGGCCCAACCCTTGTAGATTTCATAGCTGAGTTCACCGATGCCGAGCAGAGCACGCCATTAGCCTGAGAAAGCCCCCATTGAAAATCAAGACACCTCGAGTAGCAGTAGAGGAAATGGTGTCTTCGAGCTAAAATCAGAATGGAAACTCTTCGTGGAAGGATTCTCCTGTGTTGAGGGTCTAGGTGTCGGGCTCGTCCTAACTAGCCTGGACAGATATAAGACAATCTACGCACTTTGGTTCGACTTCAAGGCCTCTAACAATGAGGCCGAGTAAAAAGCACTCTTAGCCAGACTCAGAATCACAAGAGACCTCTAGGTGGACTGCATAATAATCCACAGCGACTCCATACTCATCGTCCAACAGGTTACTGGGGTGTTCAAAGCCCGAATAGAATTCATGACCGCGTATTTGCAAGAGGTCAGGGAATTGCTTGGGCAGTTTAAAGCTTACTCATTTAGACAGATCCATAGATCCGAAAATTCTAAGGCCGATGTGCTTGCTTGGCTGGCTCGGGCTTGGGCGACAACGATCTCACATCGGTCCCCATCGAGAGATTAGCTGAGCCAAGTATCAACAAGGAAATAGCAAGTGTAGCCAAAGAGCAAGAAACTACCTAGATGGACTCAATCATCTGATACTTGACCACAACCGAATTGCCCAGCGACCGAGAATAAGCACACCGGATTCGCAATAGCTCGGCCTGGTATTCAATGATCGGCGGAAAGCTTTATCGGTGAGGCTTAACTACCCCATGTTTAAAGTGCGTAAGGCCCAAAGAAGCTGAATATTTAATGAAGGAGATCTACAAAGGGTTATATGGCAATCACTCTAGGAGACGATCTCTGGCCCAAAAGTGTCTTTGGTAAGGATATTATTGGCCGACCATGGAGCAAGACTGCAAGGATTTTGCACGAAAATGCCTCAAATGCCAGCAGTTTGCTTGGGTGCCCGGACACCACGTTGAATTGCTCACCTTGGTAACATTGGCGTGGCCTTTTGCCAAATGGGCCATCGACCTCATCAGACCCCTCCCTCAGGCCCGATTTGAATTCAACTATTGCATTATGGCTATCGACTACCTCACGGAGTAGGTGGAAGTAGAGCTGTGCACTAGCATGACCAAGGCTAATTGCACCAACTTCATATGGAGAAACATCATTTGCCTATTCAGAATCGTACACACCATTGTGACCAACAACGCCAAACAGTTTGAGTCTTCAAGTCTCCTCTGCCTATGCGAGCAGCTCAGCATCAAGAAGGTCTTCTCCTCCCCTTGCTACCATCAGAGCAATGGGCAAGTTGAAGCCGTTAATAAGACGATCAAACACAACCTGAAGAAAAAACTTGAAGACCTCAAAGGCCCATGAAACAACGAGCTCCTAAAGGTGCTTTGGGCTTACCGAACAACTGCCCAGACTGCTACAGGGGAAACTCCATTCTCCCTCATCTATAGGGCTGAGGCTGTCATCCTAGCATAAGTTGGGCTGCTGAGCTTCAAGAATGAGCAGTACGAAGAAATTCAGAATGTCGAGATCATGATGTTCGAGCTCGATCTACTCGAGGAGAAAAGGAACCGTGCTGCAATCCGTAACGTGGCTCAAAATCAAGTCGTTGCTCGATATTACAACAAACGGGTCCAACTGAGGAGTTTCAAAGTTAGTGACTTAGTGATAAAAAAAGGTCACTATTTAGTGGTCTAGCCTAGGGTCCTTCGGCCCAAAGTGGGACAAACCGTATAAAGTGATCAAAATTGTTCGTCCAAGCACCTACAGGCTATCTGACATGGAGGGCAACCCGTTTGGTCATCCTCGAAATGCTGAGCTTCTGAAAAAATTCTTTTGCTAATCAGAGCCAGAAAACCTTTTTTTGACCTCTGGCTACATTCTTTTGTAACTAGACCTGCTAAACAGAACTGGAATGTAAATATATACATTAATGAAAACTAAAAGTTCTACACAGTTCCATCAAGCAATTTGTTACGAATATTTAACTACTGAAGAGGGGACTATAGCCCAGGGGACCCGACACTAACTCTTGAAGAGGAAGAGTCATCTCGACTAATTGGGCCGAGGGACTGGTCGACATAACACTGACCATTAGTTTGTCACCGTACAGACCACCCGGATAGTGTCGCCCTAGCATGACCATACCCGACCAACATTAAACTTACAAAAGTTCAAATGAACTTAAACAAGTCTAAGGGAGCGACAGGGTATAGGGTATCACACGCCATTGTGCTCTACCCAACCGAGAAACGGACCTTCCCTACTCGGCCAAACTCAGTAAATGTAAATCGTCTATTTTCGAGAAAGTTTGTTCCTGAGGAATATCTTACTCGTTTATTGCCAACGAACATTCAACTTCAAAAAGTGAGACATTTTGTTTCTGAGACGCTTAACTATGTGAGAACAGGATTGGGAGAACACAAGATTGGAATTCATTTTAAAGAATGTTTGTTCTCGAGGAACATCCAACTTGGATAAATTCTTAACTCAATTCTTTCCCGAGAAACATCTAACTCGGAGAAACAAAGTCCAAACTTCATTCTCGAGAAGCTCTAAATTTAGGGAGCGCTAAGCTAAAAATGGAATTGACATTTCATCTGAGAACAATCGCGCTTGGAAAAGAAAAATTTGAAAAGTTCAAATTAAAAGAAAAATTTTGAGGAATGATGAACTTGGAGAAGATAAAATTTCATTAATGGAAGTGGTGGGATAGTACAAGTTACCGGACACCTCCTGAGCCTGGATACAGAAAAATAAAAAACAAAATTAAGCCTGAGCCCCATCCCTGGCATTGTTGTTCTCGCCGTTGTCGTCCTCGTTGTCCACCTTCACCACCTCCTCTGAATTAGACTGCTGCACTTCCTCCCGCTCCAGCTCAACGATGAAGGACCAGTTGAAGTCCAATGCCTCGGGATGCTTTTCAATAATCAAATCCTGAACGTCGATTATCCAAAGGTAGCAAAAGTCTACGTACTTTGGGGACGACTTGAACTCCTCAACGGCCTGGGCTAGGTGGCTGGATAGTTCCTCCCTTAGGAGACGCTGGTGCTCGACACGGGAAGCTCGCATCTAAGACCTCAGATGGTTGACCTCGTCTTGAGCTTGGTCGGCCTTGTTCCTTGCCTGCTCCACCGCCACCTTGGCTTGCTCGGCCTCCTCCCTCGCCTTACTGTCCTCGGCTTTAGCCCGAGAAAGAGACTCTTTGATTTGATCAAACTTGATCTTCTTAGACTCAAGCTCTTTCTCGACCGCATCCTTTTCAAACATGGTCTTATTATGCTTCTCCCTCTTAAATCCGAGCTCTTTCTGTCGGGCCATATGGGCCAGCTCCAAAAACGCATAAGCCTAGAAAGATGAAGGTTAGAGCACAAAGAATCCATGAAGTTAAAAAGAGCTTGGGATAGGAGTTTTGCTTACCTTGGCGATGGAATGGAAGGTAGCAAGGAACAAGCCATCATAGTTCTCTCCCTAGAGGTTTTCCAAAAATGACTCATGAGGGATAAACTCAGCAAGGTTATCAATGATAAGGCACTGAGTATTCCTGCACCTCTTTGGGGGATCGATTGAAGTTGGTGGCATGGCGATTGTAATGGCAGGCAGCTAGGGTTGGCTGGATGAAGCCCCTGCTCTCGTCAGTAGAGGCAGGGGAATGACTTGGACTGCCTGGGGTGGCTGTTCGGTCTATGGCGACTGCTTGGACCTCCCAAGCTGCTTTGGTCTCAGGGTCTTTTTTCATTTAGACCGAGCCATGGCATTCCTTTTAGATTGGCAAAGACTCTCCATCAGAGCTCTGCTTTCTTCTCGGGTAGTCAGCCATAGAAGAAATATCTATAACAAACAACAACAAAACCTCCTAAGTCAAAACGAGCTCAACGAAGCCAAAAAGAAGAAGAAGAAGAAGAAACTCGGAGCTCTTCACCAATCTGGAGCTGGCTCGACGAATACAAGAGCCGAATAACGCCTTCAAGGTCCTCGTCTACTATAGGTGGCCTTGTGTCGAAGGAGCCACTGGACGAGTCCTCCGAATTGGATGATGATGGCTCCCTCATTAGCCACCTAGATCTGGCCATACTCGGCCCTAGGATATCGGTCGTGCTCGACCTTGCCATAGTCACCTGTCCGGCCGACTAGGCAGGCTGGGTATTGAAAGCGGGATTGATTCTGTTAAACTCCCCAAACAAACTATAACGGGAAAGATTCTCTTTCATGAGTAGGAAAGACTGCTGCTTTTTGGACTCCGGCTTGGCAAGCAGGTCCTCCACTACCTTAATAATGTCGCTCGGCGCCCATGGTCTCTTGGACCAGACATGCCCCTGCTCGAATGTCCTCGGTGTTGGGTTTTGATGGATCTTGTGATTCAAATAAGCAGCAGAAAATCAAAATTAATTCCCACAAAACCCTCACAGGATCTATGCAATTCGATTAGATTGATAAGAAAGTCATAGAATCTTACCAAGATGACAAAAGAGACAAGATTGCTAGAAGGAAGAGAGCGGATTCACTCCGGTGACATCCTAACTTGAGCTTTTTGTATTCGGGATCAGATTCAGACGTTGTTACTTAGAGCAATGCCCTCTGCAGGTATCCACACGAACAAACTCTCTCAAAAACCAAATTGGCGTGCTAGCACCCTCTTCTTGCGTTAAATGACTTTCTCTAATTTTAAGGTTTTTAATGCTTTTGCCTTTTAAAATTAGAGAACACCTTTTCTCTTCTAATTCAACTAGAAACCCTAAAACAGCTATACATATATTGACTTCGAAAAAGAGTCAGATTTTAACTGGGGTAAACTGTAATTCAAATATGATTCATAGAATCTAGACAATGTCAGATTTAATGAACCTAGGCATATCTAGTACATTGAATTTAGACATTATCAGGTTCATTGAACCTAGACACAGTAAACTCAAAATTCGTTTTTAGTTTGTTCTAAGTGTGTGACCCTGTAGGTTCACATAACGTTGGTAGTGGGCTTGAAATTTTGTTTTTGGCCCACAAATTATAAGCGGCCTCTAGCAAGGCATTATGATTACCCAAGTTATGCGAATGTCAATAATCCGACATAACCTAATCCACAATAAGTATTAAAGTCCTTTTGTCACTAGATACCTTGATTGAACATAAGGCATGGTTTATGTCATCCTTACACTATTCAATCACATTATTTCTCGATCTTAAGTAGACTGATATCTTTTTCATAATAAATGAGGGACAAATTCCTTCTTAATCACTCACATTCCTCACATGATTCACTCTATATCCAACAATAATCCATTCCATCATCCTGTTAAAGATAATATTAGAATGTGTCAAAATATAGAACTTGTCATGCAGGAAACAATGGCGATTTCAGGTCAGAGGACTAGGATAATACTATTGTGATGGGAATCACTTATGACAATTATCTATGCAGTATTCTCATAACGGGTCAATCCAATACATGATTTCTTAAATATTTATCTATGAGTTGACTTAGTATCTCATACACATGATTAGTAAAACATAATCATTAGTCAAACTTCATACTTCATACTAGTCTTCATTCATTATTATCCCAATAATAATGACCGACTAGGAATAATTTAGAATAGAATTTAATTTTCACCTAAGAGTTTTACTATCAAGTCACATACTAGATGACCTTAGGCAGAATTAACTATTCATAGAATTAGAATAAAAAACAATAATGAAAATGCCTCTTTATTAATAAAGTGTAAATGCAACGAAATCAAAATGTAGTCATTACATAATTGGCCTAGGGCACATCACTTACACTCGGTACGTGCTGGTCCTTAGGGATAACTTCACTGACTTGGGCTAAGTAGTTTCTCCCGATGTAGAACTACTCAAACTTCCAAAGCTTGTTCGAGTTAGGGTTGCCCATGATGAAGTCTTTTTTAAAACTAGTAAAGCAGTACTAGCCGAATTGCTGAAGAAACTTCTTCATCTTGTACACTTGCTTGAAGGCCTCCCATGGCATCTTGGTAGCCCAATGGTACCTCCATAGCACGTACATCCTGATCATAGACCTGTAGTTATTTGGGTTGAGTTGGACGAGGCAGACATTCAAATCGCAAAGTGCCCAGTGAAAAAGGGGTGGAATGATATACGTAGCCTGGCCCTAAAGAACTTGGCGTATAGTGTAATGTATCCTTCGAGCGAGGTCAACGGCGACTCTCCTTCCCCAGGCACAACAAGGACGACGTCGTCTGGGATGCTGAATTCTTGGCATAGGCCTTCGAGCCGAGACTCGGTCATCACACTTGAATAGCCTATGAAAGACGTCTGCTTGCGCCAAGAAATCTGATAACCAGTCACCCCCTAGACTCTTGTGATGACACGTCTTTTGGCGTACTCAACCCGCGACTTGGACTGGGACCTCACTCTCTCGACCAAAGTTGCTTGGTTCATCGACAGCCACCCCCAAGCCAGCGCACTCTTGGGCGGTAACTCTAGACGTGCCAGTGATAGTGGCACCAATGTATGGATCCTCACCCCTGCACTATCTCACCGGGCATCTCCCGTCCAATAAGTCAAGAAACTCTTACTTGGGTACCATCCCCGCTTCGAGCCTCAAGATTCCAACTAGCCGGCCTGCCCTATCTCACCCAGGGGATAATCCTTCAGTGTCAACCTCATCAGAGGTCGACCTCTTTGTCTCGGTGCTGCTGTCTGACCAGGAAATATCTACGTTCTACGAGTCAAAAAGGTCACTCATCTTTTTGTAAGCTTCTCAGGAAATTACCTGATTAAGTTGTGGAAACTTGGGAAAAATAAAGTCCTTGGGTTGTTGACTACAGCTCGGTAGTTAAAACTCAAAAGTTACGAAGTGTGGCCTTGGTTGCACATGAACATGACGGGGGACGAAGCCCTATTTATAGCCACCTCAGGCGCAAAAAAAGAAGAGGCATGATGATTACGCTTGTCAGGGAAACATCCAATCGCGTGTCGACAGGTGTCCCTCCAAGCTTCATCATGTAACCTTCCACCTCCCGTCGCCCCGAAACGCCGCTTAACCTTCATCCTGAGCCGATCTCACCCTCTCGGCATAGTCCACTCGGCCGAGCACCGACCAGGTAAACTGGGGGGCTACTGTTGGTGGTGAACTTGGCGCCACCGCCAAGGTGTCCTATTCCAGGTGGTCAACAAACTTGCTCAGTGTGAGTTATTGGGAGCGAATAACCTACCTAATAAGCTCAGATCGTCTGTTCGAGGTGCTTTTCAGGGCCCTCTGGGCCGCGGCATGAATGGTCTCTTCCTCGAGTCAGACACCAGCTCGAGTTGAATTTCTTTAACTTGCAAGCAGGCTGCTACTCGCAATCACTGACCGACAGATGGCAGATAACTCACTGTCAGATGGGAACTAATCCATCAGCGAAGGGCATGACACTTGTCTTCTGCCTTCTGATACGTCTTGATATAATACACGGGTCATGGGCAAAATCCACCTGACACCCGGTTCGAGTGGCAACCTATAAATAGAGCGTATTTATTGTAGCTCAAATAAGCGTGCTCCTTTCCACCTAACCAGCTTCCGTTCTCTACCAAGCAACACATGCCTTGAGCGTCAAAGAGCCCTTGTTTATTACCTAACAGGTTTCTCCCTCACCTCCGAAGCGTCCCTCCTCTTGTTGCATGTCTGTCCGAATACGCAGAGACGAGTAGGGAAGAGCTGTCCACCGTGCGCAGCTGTGCGTGGTGTTGATCCGCTTGCCGTTTCCTAGTAAGCATCAACAAATAGCATAAAGCTTTCACATGCTATAGTAGAAAGCAAAAAGTGAGCTATAGCATAAAGTTTTCACATGCTATAATATTTGAACCAAAATTTTAATTCATGATTTATCCTTTTGACTTTAACTATAAAAGACTTAAATATCCTTCACATTTTGAGGTTTTCAATTTTTTCTTTTGTTTATTCTTTTTTTTTTCTTTGAAGGTATTTTGGTTTTTTTTTTTTAAATCAAAATTGACCATTGGTCGTGAAAAGCATGAGTTGTGTAGAAATTCAAAATCTGAAAATATAAATGCCATATTGTATAAATGCCATCTTGTCTAAGGGACCTGGCATGACTTTTTTATGATCTTAAATCTTCAATATATATATAAAAAAAGTGTCTGGCAAATTCAATTTCAACTCAAAAAACTTAAAATTCTCGCATGCTCTAGTATAAAGCAAAAGTATATTACAATGTAAAGTTCTTATATGCTATAGTGCTTTCAGTTCTAACTCTCAATTTCAACTTACTTCCTAAACAACCTTAAAAAAATATTATATATATTATTGTAAAGTTTGGACATTAATTAATGTCAAAGAGCTGATCCCATTACACATACTCTATTAATATATACAGGTATCCACTGGAGTGGCCATGTTGTGATATTGCTTCTCAAGAAGCATTTTTGTTTGGCACGTCTCTGTGATCCTTCTTCCCTTTACAACGGGCGGCTTGTTTATACATGTTTTGTTTTGTTTTTTGTTTTTTGGGTTTTTTGTTTTTGTTTTTTTTTGTTTTTTTTTTGTTTTTGTCTAGGGGCATATTTATAGTGTATTTGACAATATATATTTCAATAAAAAATTTTGATTATTATAATATAAAGCTCTCATATATTACAAAATCAAAAAAAAAACTACAGTATAAAATTTTAATATAATATAACATTTTTAATCAAAATTGGTTTAAACTGTACTTCTTAAATATCCCATTACAAGTTCCAGAACAGGTTCCTTTGTATTTATTCTGTTTGAGAATAGGCCTATAATAGTTTTTGAACAGTTCTCTGTGCGTGTGTTTTGTAAAATAGATATAGATGGACGTGCTATTTCGATTAACCAAATATTCCCTTAGCATATGTATAACAGTGATATCTTAATTCTTTTCTTTTCTCTCTCTATCTCCTATCTCTCTCTTTCTTTTTCTCTTTGTCCAAACACTGATCATATTCTCCCTCCATCAATTACATATCTTCTTGTCTCTACGGTAATATGTACCATATTCAGCTTTCTTTTTCTTCATTGTCTTATTTTTATTTAGTGTAATTAAAACTGAAAGTTTTAAATTAAATACTATAACATATAACATATAAGAGCTTGATATTATAGCTTGTTTTTTAATTATTGTAGCATATAAAAATTTTACACTATAATAATTAAAAGTTTTTGTTAGAATTAATTTTATCAAACATCATTTTACTCAAGTTCCAAATGAGTTTCTTTTTTATGTGATACTAGAGTGTGAGACTAGAGTAAAAAATAAATAAATAAAAGGGTGCTTAGGAATCTTAGTATGAACCAAGTGATTCAAAACACTGTACCAATAGAAAAGTTTTACATTATAGCTTATTTTTGTTTTACATTATAACAACTTTATAATGTTTGAGTTGAAATTAATGGGTTTGAATCAATTCTTCAAACACATGGTAGCTCATTAGTGAGAAAAGTATATATAAACATAAAAATATTACAATTTGGTTAAAAAATAAGAATTTAATGCTTTAAAATTTACCTAATTGGTAGAGTTTTTTTTTTTTTTCCCTACTTATCTTACTAATTGTCTCCTTTTACTCACAAGTCGCAACATTGATAAGCTATTTATATATAAGCCATTTGGTAAACTTAAAAGACGTTTCGCAAGCCAGTATCAACATTGGTTTCAATTAGGTAAAGTATAAAGTTTTCAATAGCTATAATAAAAATACAAAAAATTATTACAGTGTAAAACTTTTACATACTACAGTTTTTAAACTAAAATTTTCAGTTCCAACCAATTTTTGCCTAACGCCTTCTGAGTTTGAACAACAAATTGTAGTAAAAATAAGTTTGTTAAGTGTTTTTCCTCACAAAATTTAATAGGGTGTCTGGCAGAGAGTGATCCAAGCCACTTATACTATTATAAATAGTATAAAGTTATCACATGCTACAGTAACAATAAAAAAAAATACTATAGTATAAAGCTCTCACATGCTACAACTAAAATAGTTCTAACCAATATTTCTAACCACCTATTAAACACTTTATAAGAGTAAACTTAGTTTAAACTACAATATATATTTCAAATTATATTATCAAAAGACCTATTAGTTTCTAAAATATTTTTCTCTATTAATCCTATAAGATATTTCTCCTCTACGTGCTAAAAATATAATCTATTAATATAATTAAGTATTTATTTTTCAGCTTTACAGATTAGACGGTCAATAAAATGTGTACTGTATTCCTACAGGAAAGGGATCCTAATCTATAAACTCTAGGTATTTATTTCAAGGAATTTGTCCTCTCTTTTTCTTCCTTTTCTTTTTTCTATCCTTTCAATATTATCAATATCCTCAATATCCTAACATATATTTGTTGACGTGACGGATAAATATTTCTGCTTATACTGCCACCATCGAAAAGGCCATGTCGACTCCACTAGTAAAGCTCCTCAACATATTCACTTTGAAATCTCTCCAAAGACAGATTTGAAGCTGAAAACATCGGATCGTCTCGAAGTATACCCCACATCCACAAAAAAAAAAAAAAAAATAAAAAAAAAAAATATATATATATATATATATATATAGATATATATTATATAATATATATAGGATGGGACGACCAATATATATATATATATTGGCAGCTCTAGAGGTCAAGCCATCATGCTTCCTCCTGAGTAGGAGTAGTACCACCAAATGGGGACCAACCCAAACGTAAAACAATTTTTAATAATGTGAATCGGAGAATATAGTTGGTCACTTTGCTGCAAACCAGTTGGCCACACCAAAAATATAGAGGGTCAAAACAAACTAGGAAACAGGAGAAAAGACATGCATAGATAAATATATATATATATATATATATATATAATACACATACATAATAGCTATATGTATTAAAGATATCCTCTGATTCAAGGACATGAGATATATATATTATAGACAAAAATGGGGGCATTTTGAGAAAGTGGCCCGGCTAAAATTTTTTTTGATAAATAGATCATTTTTTTTAACAGCTTTTGACATAAAAAAAAGTTTTTTAGACATCAAAACGATTCTAGTTTTTTTTTTCATCATATTAAGGTTCATTATTTTACTACAGTCATTTTTTTTATTTTAGTAAAAAAAATTGAGACAATTTATCTACATAAAAAAACATATTTTTTTTATTTAAAAAAAAAAGAGAAATTTTACCCTATTCAATTTTTTTTGGTCCCTTTCATCAAAATCTTCCGCAAAGACGGTACATATGTGTCGAACCATGATAGGACAAGCCTGTTACATCACTGGGGGTCCTATCTTAATTGGTTTTTCCCATTTCACCATTCAATAATACATGTCGAACGCAAGGAATTGTTTTGCTTTCCCCTCCTTCCTCTCTCTTTCTCGTCCAACAAAGAAAAGGACCGTCTTTGAGAGAAAAAGGCTCCACTTCCACATGCATTTATCCTTGCATTGTTTTTATAAATGTTATGTTTATCTGTAATAATAGGGGTTTGTCAAATTTGATAAGTTTGAACCCAAATATTGATTTATTTTTTTGTTTTATATTGTAACATATGAAAATTTTATACTATTTATGAGTTTTAAATTGAGTTGCTAATCACACTCTTAAATTTAAGGTTATTAACACTAATCGCCCTTAAACTTTAAGGTCTCTTTTATTTTGCCTTAAACTTTAAAAATCATCACTTTACTCCCTCAGCTTTTAAAACTCTTCACTTTGCCTCTTGAATTTTAAAAAACACTATTTTGCCTTTATTTTAATCCTCCTCATATTTTTCATGCTTAGTAATTTTTCATTCAAATGGACAAAATTAAGCCTATATGATTAGTATATGGGTCATTTATAAGGGCCAAAATTAGATTTTATCACTCTTATTTAATGTTTTTTATCTACTCTTTTTTAAGAAAGATCTGTATGTATATTTTTTTCGATATTGTTCATTGATATCTCCTCATCTTTAATTTGTAATTCATCTTCTTTAGTATTCAAACTTAAAATAATAATAAATCTATAGACAAACCTTTCCTACATGAGAATTCAGATAAAAAAAATAATGACGTCAAATGAGAGTGTAAATATGAAAGAAAGCTTAGGAGTGATAAAATTTCATTTTTACCCTTAGAGGTGACCCATATATGAATCACGTGGGCTTAATTCTATCAATTTAAGTAAAAAATAAAAAAACATGAAAAAAAAGAGGTTTAAAACAAGGACAAAATAGTAATTTTTAAAATTCATGGGGGCAAGGTGAAGAGTTTTAAAAGTTTAAAAGATAATGTGCTTATTTTTAAAGTTCAAGATGTAAAGTGAGAGAGACCCTAAAATTTAAAAGCTATTAGTGTTAATCATTTTTATATTTAACTTGTTGCAGTCATAACTTAGAGTTAAATTCATACGCGCGCACATGCGACCCTATTAAAAGGTGAAGAATTCGAATTCTTATATCTCCAAATCCAAAAAGCAAATAAATAGATGAATGAATAATGCTCAAAGAATAGCAGTTGCATCACTTTGATTTGTACAATTCAAAGTTTTTTTTTTTAAATTCTCCGTGAGCTTATAATAACTTACAGTTTTGGTATTTTTGTCATTAACTTATAATGACCATAATCATGTGTAGGTCTCATGACCCTTTATAAAGGGTAATATAGTAAATTTAAACAAAATAGTTTAAAATTTTGAAAAATTAGAAAAAAAAAAAAAAAAAAAAAGAGTAGGTAAAATTCTTCCTTGCTCTAACCCAAGTGCCGCCGCCTCCTTTACTCCTAAGTCGTAACTCTCACATCATCCTCCTCATATATATTGCCTTTTATCAACAAGTCATGTGGAGGATCTATTTAAAACCATTATAAAAATTTATGGTTGATTGACGAAAGTATCAAAAATCACATCTTAAGTTACAGTGAATAAAGTGAGATAAAATCTATTCTTAGAGAACCAAATTTAAAACTAACCCAAGAATATATTTATAGCCAAACACCTGCCTGTACCATGAGTTGCTCATTCAATGTAACAATAGCAAAGTGACGAAAAAGTTAAAGTAAATAAACTTATTCTTCCAACAATTTGTATTTTTTCCACATATAAAATTAAAAGGTTAAACAACTTTTATTCTCTCTGCAATATGATTGGTTTAGAGTTTTGGAGTGAAGCCCCACAATGAAAGCGATGGTGCAACAGAAAGCATTGGCGAGAACTAGCCAATAAGAGAACCGTAAAATTGGGCGCACTAAATTAATTAGACAGAAAATTAGTTACTTTTTTGGACTCCAAAATAATACAAATCCTCAAAATTTCGTTCTTCAACTGTGATGCGACTACTTAGCCAATAAGTTTATCTTGACCAGCGTAAATAATGCAACAATATCATCCAGAGCTAAAAAAATAAGAATTAATAATTTAAAAATATCTTAAGTAATTAAGAATTAGTTAAGACTTTGTCCAGCTAGACCAGTCTGCGGATAAGCAAAGAATTTGTTGCTTTGTTTTTGTTGTCGTTTGTTTTTGTTTGTAGTCATTCGTAATAATGTTGTCGAGGTCTCTCCGAGTTTTTTCTTTTTCCTTCTTTCTTTTTTTTGCCCCCGAGAAAAGCCATAAAAAGAAAAAACAAAGGACAAACAACAACAGGTTTATTGGTGAAAAGACTAGTCTGCATATCAGTAGAGCGTAAATGTGTTAACCATTACACTAATTTTTTAACAATTTGATTTACAAGGCTGTAGCTAGAAATAATCTTGTATAGTTAGTTTCAAATTCACAAATCGAACCGTGTAAAATTGTTTTTTTATTGTAAAAATTTTTAAACAAAAAGTGAAGAAAAGAAAAACCTTAATTAGCTTTCCACCCTTCAGTACTGTTACCCTAACGCTGACAAGAGGGGGGAAGAAATGGCATGACCAAGTGGTCCTCACACGGATAATTCTTCTCCTTCTCATCTTTTTTTTTTTCTGGGTTTTCTCCACAAGGTATTTTATTCGTCTACTTGAGTCCTTATACGGTCCTAACAATAATATATATACATCAACACATATATATGTACCTACATCTTTCTTCTACAACAGCATCTTCTTTCTGAGTCGCTTAAAAATTTTCACATTTTTTTGTTTCTTTTCTTCTTCCTCTAGGGAAATGGAGCCCAGCAAGGGAAAGAGGAGCTACAAGGTCAAGAGCATGGAGGAGGAGGGAGAGGAAGAGGAGGAAGAGGAAGAGGAAGACGATGACGTTGTTTCGGGAGTAGGGTTTGCTGGGGACGACGTCACGACGATGCAGACGAGGAAGAAGAGACCAGCCACTACTGTTGCAGGTTCTACGACAAGTACTGGTGGTAGTACGGCAAGAAGAGTCGGAGGATCCAGTGCGGGGGGTTCTACGAGACCGAGCTGCCAGGCTGACAATTGTAATGTTGACTTGACCGACTCAAAGCACTATCACCGTCGGCATAAGATCTGCGAGTACCACGCCAAGGCCACCGTCGTCACCGTCAACGCTCTCCAGCAGCGCTTTTGCCAGCAATGTAGCAGGTTATCAAAACCCTAATTTCATAATTCCCCCCTCTCTCTCTCCTCCTCCTCTTTCTCTCTCATTTCTATAATTTTCTTCTTTTAGTAATGTTTATTTAATATATGGGTTTTGCTCATGTTTTGAGTCGGTTCAAGTTTTGTTGCTGAATTTTGGATCTTTTCTTTGATTTCCTACCTGCCCAACAAATTAGTTTGATCTAACTATGTTTTGGACATGTTTTTCTTTGCAGTGGCTATATATAGATGGCTATATCGTGTTTCTATTTCTGGGTTATGCATACCAATATATGATTCATTGAACTTCTTTTTCTTTTTCTTTTTTTTAATTCTTTTCCCTTGTCTGCAAATGGGAACCACAAATGTTTGCCCTTTTTTTCTCCAATCTAGTGGAACCCTAACTATAGTCTTGTCCAGTCTAATAATAAAGTTTCTTTAAGAGGAGGAGCCTATATCTGAGTGGCTAATGGGTTAGTTTCTTTTCTTGGGGTTGGTCGAGTGATTGCTGTGTGTGAGATAGCTGAGGGTTTACGCAACTAGTCTATATGCAGCCATTTAGGAAAAAAGGGGCACACATCAAGAACCCCACTTGATTCATTTCTACATTCCATGATCGTGATATGTTTCCTCGTTGATTGACTTAGTACTCTTCAATTTCGTAATCATTCACACATATTAGTGACCTATCCAAGATATCACATTATAACAATTTTTTCTTTTTTCTACTGTACTTCTTGATCATAAATATACATGCCAAGGACAAGTAGAGAGAAAAAAAGTACTCTTCCCTAGCTGCCTACACTTGGAGATAAGGAAGGGAAGTCTTCATCATGAATTGCGTGCATATATATATATATATGGCGGTGTTGCAATATTATAGCTGAGTTAAAAGAAGAGATAAGTAAGATGATGAAGATCATGATTAGAAAAGCCTTAATTAGTTGGGGAAAAAAGAAGGAAGTAGAATTTGTTTTTCTTTCTACTGTCTCTTAATTAATGATACTTTGTGTTTGAATATGTTGCATTAATTCAGGTTTCATGCACTCTCCGAATTTGATGACACGAAAAGGAGTTGTCGAAGGCGTTTGGCCGGTCATAATGAGCGACGCAGGAAAAGCTCGTCCGACCTTCATAGAGAAGGCTCCAATTGATCATCAGAATAAGAGAAAAGGAATGCTTATGAACTATGTATCAGTGTGATGATGATCTGAAGCAGAACAACATTAGAGGGCAAATTAATTAGCTATTTTTCCCATTAAAGGACTCTATTATTCTGACCAATTATAAAGATCATATGTGGTCCTCCGAGCGCTTGCTCTCTCTCTTCTGTCAACCCTTAATCGCTTACTATATTTATGTATTTATAAAATAGGATCAGCTGGCATTGCTCTTCAGATATTTGTATATGATGATAAGATTTGAGACTGTGTTGTGATCAAACTGATTGTCGTTTGTTGTTATCATGCCAAACAGTTTATTAGGCAATCATTAATTATTCTGCTTTTATTAATTAATGTTGCCTTGTGAACATGAATTGAGATCCTACTAAGTACTACGTTAGTTGGGATATCATGTTTTTCTTAAGACTTCCATTAACATTAATTTCTTGTTAAAAAAAACTTTAGCAGGGCTGAGATGTCAACAAGAAAGAACTCAAACCTCAAAAATGGATGTTTTGAGTGGCTATATATATAGCTCCTTCAAGCAGTGAGTATAAAAGAGGAATATATAATTACATTACATGTATATGTCTTAACTTTTTATTTACGTCAGGTTACTTTGTTCCATTTGTTGGTGTAATGGGTTTTGAATGATCTTTATGTACGTGTTACGACATGTGTTCATATTTGCTGAGACAAGCTGATCAAACTATAAAGAAAATGCATTAAACAGGCACCACTATCTAGGCTCTAGAGTGCACACATTTAGCAGCATGCATGCATAAGATCAGAATTAAGAAAACGTTGACTGGGAGTGAACTTTTCTTTATGATACATATACAAGCTACAAATACGCATTCAAGAAAAGATATACGGGCATTTAATTTTTAAAGTATTTGGAAAGTGGTTTGAACTGGAAAAATCAGCCTAAATATTATAGTATGTAAGAGTTTTATATTTAGATATTATTGTATATTATAATGTAATATGTGCAAGTTTTGCATAATCAATATGCCAATCACTCTATATCTTGAGTAGAATCTGTTGTGTGTATTGCTTACTATCGTAGATTGTGCAATTCTAGTGCACCACATAGTTGGATGTAGTGCCTTTTTTTAATTGAACAGTTGGATGTAGTGTTGAGCCTAGACCGAAACAGTAAGTATAAAGTTAAAGTAAGTTTTTTACTAGAAGATAAATAACGAGAATTTAGCAATAAGATATGAAATAATACTGCATCGATAGGTTTTATTTTGAAAATGTGTATTAAATTTTATTCGTTTAACATTTGATGTAATTTTGTTAGTTTTACATCTCTATCCTATAAAGTTTGATAAATGAAAGGGTGAAAAAGGAAGAAACTTCACAACGTGTTTCATATTTATCTGATTCTCACCGAGTCCAAAAAGAGAGAGTGACTAAAATAAAGATATTTCTGTGAACTCTCTCTGTCATGGTGAAAAAAGAAAAAAGAAGTGGATGGAAATGGGGGGACCGGATTAAAGGAAAAAGATTGATATGTCTAAAAAGTTTCTGATATATACACACACATGTTAAATCCAGCACCATGATCAATTTAGCACTTGTAACTTTTTATGTTGACGATTATAACTTTATACATGCGTTATTGTAGCATTTAATTTATTAAAATATGACTTATAATGTTATATGTGTTGAACTATATTTATTAAATGTTACAAGGGAACAAATAAAGTGTTATATAAACGTACGAATATAGTTACATTCGTGGATGAAAAAAGTAAAGTGTCGGATTCGTCCGATGCCGGACTAAAGACCAATCTTATATTTACATGTATGTGTATGAAATGTGAATGTTAGACTGAATTAGAGCATGTGGAGAAGCATGCTAATAGTGTCATACTTTTAATAGTCTTCTTAATCAAATGGTTCCGTCATTTTCATATGTTAATTTACTTTATTTTATTCCTAAATGGATTTACTGTGGAGATGTGCGCGGGTAGGAGAACAATCATGATAGTATATTGCAACTTCTGTTTGGCTAATTATAACATCCAATGCAACTTGACAATAAAAAGTAAAGCTCCTAAATGAGTAATCGGACAGCGCAAGCAAATATATAAACAGTAACAATCGTCAACACTCTAGAAAAACTATACCACGCCTCCAATATTAAGTGTTAAATTAGTGTATCAACATCAAAGTTTAATATCAAGTAGAGCATATATCAAAATTAAATAAATTTCTTATTGCGATTGATTGATGTATTAACTTTTTTGTTTACTTACTATAATTTTATCATTTTAAAATTATTTTTATTTAAAAGTTTAATTGAGACAAAAAAAAAACAAATATAATATTTGAAATCACATTCCGTATTTGAAAAGACATTACCAATGAACACATAACAAATATATTACTCATACTTTTTATCCTTAATATTACATGAACACGTAACAAATATATTACTCAACACTTTTTATCCTTAAATGTAATATTAACTTTTGCATTTAGAAGATGATCTAAGACACTGAAAAGATGTCAAATGTAGGACCTAAGGGAAACAACAGATTCTGCATGCTCACACATCGTCAAATTAAATGCAACTTTTATCACGTAGAGAAGCATGTAAAAAACATAATTTAATCTCATTTATTTATTTATTTAAAAAGAAATATATATATATATATATATATATATATATATATATATATATATAAAAGAGAGCACCCAATAAAATGAAAAGAAAGCAGCAGACCCAGAAAATGCGCAAAAATTGTCTTGAGGCATTTATTTATCGTAACTGATCCATTTGCTGATAGTAACGTATATATAAACAAAATTGATTACAACAAAAATCCCTAAATTCCTAGTATGGACGCCGAAAAAGAAAATGTAACGAGCGAGGTCATGTATAGATTGCGATGACTTTGACCAACCCTTAATTTGGCTTTGCCTAATAGTAATCGCCACTAACTTATCATTTTGTGGATCAAACTTTAAGCCCAAAAACAGGGAAAAACATGAAATTTTGTGCTCTAAAGTAATTGTTTAAACAAGTTAGAAGAAATGACAGTGTCCTAATCATCCCCGGTTGATGCCTAGTAGTTTTATGGCTAGCTCCCAGGTGACTATCGCCGCGGCATTGGCGGGAAATGCCCGAAGAATGGTAGGACCCAATCCTGTATAGCATCCTTTTATTCCGTCCCTCCTGTAAATCTACAACAAATTAAGAAGCAATAAAAATAATTAACCACTTATAGTTTCAAGAAACTCTCCTACGTTTCACTAACGAAAAGGAAAATGGAAGGGGACATCAGAAAATAGCTCACTGAATTCAAGATCCGAAAGGGATTTCGTGACGAGTTCCTATCCGGGGAAGTCTGAATTATAGTTTTGGCCACATCCAAGGGCAACACAATAGACCAAAACTGGATTAGTGCAGGGGAAAAGCAAATGATGTTAGAATTTCAGTGAAGCAATGGTGATAGATATAAATAAGTTTTCGATTTTATTTTCAGGGAAATGCTGAGGAGTGAAGACGCATACCGCTACGCCACCAAGACCGCCACTCATGATTCCAACCCCCACGTCAACCACGTTGCTGCGGTCAGATGAAGCAGATTTCAGTCGTGAATGCATGTGATAGCGGGTATACTCATATACACTAAAAAATACTGCATTTCCCAAAGACTCTCTTAGCAATGTTGCAAAACCACCGCCGGAAAATTCCCTTAACCTGAAAGGTTTTTTTTATCCATTAGCTCAACACTATACCATAGATTAGGTTATCAGAAAGCAGAGGATTTTCTCACCCCTTTGCTTTTTACAGTTTTAACGGCACAATCAAGAGGACTGCTGTGTCTGCTGGATAAAGGGACCATAGAATCTGTGCCCTGAACTTGCATCCTACACTAGAAATCGAAATCCCATAAGCATACCATGAGAAGTGATTGCGAAAATTCAAGCCGTCTGATCTTAAATTACCTTCACCAGCTCTGATGGACACAATATAAAACTGATTATAGCTCCCCCATAAGCAGCAGATGGAATTATTACCTGGGGTTGTGGCCTACTACTCTGCGAACTTCCCTTCACAAGCATGAAAAATAAAGGAAAAGAAAATCCTTAATTTCACTTGCAAGAGGGCCCAAAAAAAAAAAAAAGCGCAGCGATGATCATACAATTAAGCTACATACCGCAAATCATGCCCAAAAGAAGAAAAGAAATGAAAAGCTTAAGGCAAAACAGAGCTATACTTCACCAATGCAGTTGTGTTATACCTGCAGTTTCTGTTTCATCTGGGAATAAATTCCAAAGACGAGGGAGCTTTCAAAAGCCACCCCCACAAAAGATGATGTAGCTCCTCTATAGAGCCCTTTGATCTGTCAAAAACGAATTTCAGTTAGTCGTTTTCTGGGCACTCGGAGACAAAGGGTGTGAATAAGTCCCGAAGAGGAGGAAAATAGTTAGAATTTCACATTTTAGAGAAACTTAGATCTTTATGACACTAACTTCACCAAATGTGAGACATTCATCTGGACATGCCCACCAAAATAAAATGGAACAGAGAGATAGTTGTGCGCTACAGCTCCGTTTTCCGCACTTGCAAGTCTTGTTAACTAAATTACCCAGCAAAATATGTGTATGTGTTCACCGACAATATTAATTTGGTCCGATTGGTAGTGTTTTCACAATAGGTGAAAATAGTTTTATTTTAAAAAATAAGAACTTTTTAAAAATTATGCTGAGAATATTTTTGAAATTTTTGCCTAAAAAACGTACAAAAATATTTTCAAAAATTCTCATAACAAAACCAAACGGGAGCTATATTACTGCTTCATTCATATGAAATGATTCCTTAAAAGAAGTTGAGAACCATACTCCTTCGGTGCTTAATATCCTAGCAGTACAATGCAAAGAACTCTTGTACTTGATCCCATGTGCTTCAGTATTGTGCTTTTGGAGCTTCACCTAAAAATATGAACAAACGTTGAAGACCCAGAAAAATTAAATAAACCAGAACAATTAGACCCACAAAAAGCACATAAGTACAAAAAGTATAAATCATTCTCAGTTCAGAGTCGAAACATTTTATATGCTATTGGTCAATATTGTCTTAGTTTCACCCATAATCTTTAGAGCATCTCCAATCCGGTGCCAAATTAGTGTGCCAATGCTAAATTTAAACACTGGAGTAGCAAAGCCTCTCTCCAATACATCGCTATTTCTGGTGCTAAATTAGACATTTGCTACACTGTGCTTAATTTGACGCCAAGTATACCATATGCTGAGATCTGATTGCTATTCGATGATGAATTGACTTTTTCATTTCATCATACAAAATTGTGATTTCAACTTATTATAAAATTTAAACTTTAGCCTAATAATCATATGATCATTGAGATTGCGAGGAGTATGATTGATAGAAAAAATAAACAAATAACTTAACGGTGTCGAAGGGGTGGCCGGTGACGACGGTGGCGACGCCAGCAAGCCAGCCCGCCACGTACTCCTTGTAACCGGAGTTTCTCCCATTTGGGTCAGTCTATATGTCGCCGACTATCATTTTTTCTCGCGCCCCCCCACCCCCCTCTCTCTCTCTCTCTCAAGAGAAGAAGCTTTTCTGCTTTCCGTGCACAAAGGGAGAGCCCTTCAATGGACGGCCGATGAGTACGACCGCAGCCTGAGTGCCGATTTTTCCATGGACTCATTTTTTATACCCAGATTGTTGGCTAAATTATATTTTGATCCCTTGCCTTTTTTTTTTTTTTTTTCTTTTCATATAATAATTTGGAGAATTCTTTAGCAAGGAAACCCAAAAAAAAAAAAAATCCAACCATATAAGTCAAAAAATTAGTTCTAATTATTTTTATTAAACACCTTATAAGATTTTATTTGACAACATCATTTCAATAATATAATATAAAATTCACATACTACAGTATAACAAAAACAAGGTCACATTTTTTAATCTTGTATAATTGTGATGTAATTAATAATATAAGGTCAAGTCCACTGGTAGATTTTTTTAATACAAACAAATTTTTCCTAATAATTTACCAAATCATCCATAAACTAATATGGCACCTAATTTTGTCAATTTGATTTAATAAATTTCACTTAGGTTCAGATACTCCGTGGCTATGATTAAAAAATGAAAATTTAATCATCGTGTCATCAACAGTTAAATTCTGATTTTGTTTATTAATTTTTTTAAACATGAATGAATAGTTTACGCGACAACGACTCAATCCAACTGCAAACAAAATGGTAAAAAATAAATAAATAAATAAATAAAAAGAGACACAAAATAAAATAAAATAAAATAAAATTTTTAAGTGGATCTAGTTTGGGATCACTTTGAACTAATGTTAGCTATTATATTCATAAATTTTCCAAAACAAAGCTAATATATTCATTTAAAAAAAAATCTTTATTTCTTGAACCGCCAAACACTGCAAAGGATTTTTTACTGCGACCTTTTTCACAATGGTCACATGGACAGCCAAGTGAAGCAAAGATGTGAAGCAGACACATGGTTTAGGATTCTTTAGCATGGGGGACAAAATTATTCACACGTGCTTAAGGTACATGCTCTGAACAAGGATTTTTGTTGTGATGTCCCCATGCTTTCTTCCAAGAAAATTGAACTCTGTGGTACTTGTATAAATTATAACAATACAACTATTTATTCTTTCCATGAAACATCCGAAGCACAATGAAGTCCAGGAAGCCTGATCAAGCACTTCACAAGATGTTGCAGTGGAAGTTGCCGGCAGTTATCCCAATACCGCAGTCTGTTTTAGTACAAGAAAATCGATGGTCATAACTTGCTGCGGACAATGTCATTAGGCAGCCGTGCTGAGTTGCCGAGTTGGGCCGGTTTCTTGAGTTCCTCTTGTCTTTCAGCTACAAATTTGGCAAAACGAGATCCTTTGGCTTCTTTGTTATTGTTGTCTTCCAGAAGTGAACGTGGCAAGCTAGGCAAAGGAGAGGGCTTCGGAGGAGGTAGCGGGGGCATCAATGCCCATGCAGATGAAAGGTGTTCGTTTGGTTGGTCAAGAGTTTCTAGCAGTGAAATATCTTGCATGTCTGTTTGGGGGAAAAGCAAGTCATTAGCTCTATCATCATCATCATCATTAATTTATTATAATCCAACCTGATCAAACCATTTGCTCCTGTTGATATTAAATACACTACAGTTCTCACCTAATTTTCATCGCTTGGATAGAGAGAGAGAGAGAGAGAAAACAACCACACCCACAACTACAACCACAACAAACATAATTGACCAACCTTTTGAGAACTTAATGATGGGCACCAGAGCCAAACAGGGAATGCTGAAGTTCAGATGTGGAATGACTGTTCCTCCACCGTGCTTTGCATTGCTGTGTCAAGAAAATGTCCAATTAGATATGGAATACGTCCAATATAGTATAATTGTTGATGTGATTATTTCTTGGTGATGTTTGTCCTAGTGCTTCATGTGACTATAATAGCATCAGGACAAAGGTTGGAGGAAAAAGCACCAATCTCATCCTCATCCAACACATAACCCTGTCCCCACCTTGCGGTTTGCCTACTCTAACGAGAGGTACACGGGCATATGGATTGGTAAACTTTTGTTATTCTTTATTTGTCGTGATGGATTGTGACTTTGTCTTCTCTTTCTTTTTTCTTTGTTTTTGTTTCGTCGTCATTATTATTTTGGTAGCTTGAACGTGAGAATGATACTGATATAAATAGAATACGGTATTTTTGGATTGCAAATACAAAATCCAACAGTAACTTGCATGTGAACAAATCTACTTTGTCATACCTTGTAACGAGTCCAATCATATGACCATTTGAGTTTACGACAGCACCACCACTGCCACCAGGATGGACAGCAGCTGTTGTTTCAAGCATAACCGGAAAATGCCCTTCGCTGTTTTCGGCTTCACTGAGTTGATACGAACGGGGAAGCTTTGCTTGGACAACTTTTGCTACCACACCAGAGCAAACTGATGGGAAGAAGCCTAATAGAAAATGCAGAGCAGCGTCAGAGACAATACAAGTAACAATTAAATTCAGATAGAAATATTTAGGTGACATTCAGATGGAAAAATAAAAGGATAGTGACAATGATGTATCACTAGTGTTCCATGCATAGAAATAGAATCAGTTTTGCCCCCTCAAACACAAAAATTATACTGGCACTAATTTCATTGCATGTAAAGAGCAGGGAATAATGCCCTTTTTTTTTATTACATCCTGCTGAAAACACGAAACATAAAAAGAGTGAGTAGCAAGGCTCATACCGCATCTTGGTCCAAATAATCCGTGACCCACAACATAAGCCTTGGATCCTATGGATGGCCTTGAAAAGTCCATGACGATAGGACAAAGCTGATCTGGAACAGACTCAAGCTGCAGTAGGGCAAGGTCCAGAGGACCTTTACAAACATATACTACTTTAGCATCACACCAGATCCAGGGAGCCCTATGATCCAGGCGGACACTTATACTTCTGCTGCATGTGTAAGAGGAACTCCACTTATTTCCTCCAGGCTCACCGCCTATAAAAGGATCTGCATTTCTTTTCCCAAATCTCCACGGCTCCAGCAGATGAGCATTCGTGAGTATCAGGCCTCGATTATTGAGCATAACACCCGATGCCCATACTCCATCATCGACAGTGATAAGACAAACAGAAGCAGCTGCCTTCTCAACTGGTAAAGGGGAGGGGTAACAAGAATTTAGACCTTGAATGAGACCATCTGGACCATGGCCGTCAGCATTCAACTTTCCCCCATCATAATAATAATTTCCTTGTTCTGTATTATGAGATTCCTTCTGCAGCAAGTCACCACTAGCAGCCACAATCGCTTCCCATGGAATCACCAACTGTTACCCAACGCTAGAGTTTTGTATGATGTGTTAACTAGAAGAAACTTGGAACATGAAGTAGGAAACAGTTATTCTCAATCTTCACCTGAATTTCAGCACCACTACTCTTTTGCCTTACTGGTCTCACCAAGATACCAATGAGCTGTCCCTGCTCATCAAAAACTGGACCGCCTTCGGACCCTGATAGATGTAAACAGTTTAGATATAGTACCAGAACTCAATAATACAAAAGATTAATCTATAATTTGATCGAATATTGCTCACACCAGGAAGACATCGTATATCAGCCATCAGCAATGACTTGGAAGATGAACAGGGAGGATAGCAGTTGGCAATCGATCCCACTGATACACTGATTTTTTAGCAGCCAAAAGATAAAATGAAACATGAAAATGGCAAACGGCTATACTCCAGAGTAACAGGATTCGCAAGGAAAAGAGAGGTCAGGCCCATACTTAAAGAAGATATTCAAGTACCAAACTAGTTTCCTTTGAAGCCGAAACGCTATTAAATAATTCTCAGGTGAATAGTAGATCCCTTATTGGGAATTTCACAAGGAGTTCATTACATCACCAAAAGCAATAATATAATGCTTCTATTCATATTGAACAATAATAGAGTATGCAAGCATCAACTGGTATAGTGAGAAACAAACCATGTTTAGGATATATTAATTCAGCATAAGATACTAATTTGGCGTAGTCTTTAAAATTATCAGCTAGACTTGTTGGTGAATAGCACTTTATAGAAATTGAGGGATCTTCACTTTCTTACTCCAACTAATTAAATTTCAACTCAACTTGAAGATAGTATAGTTAAAAATAAGCTTAAAACCTAAGTTGAGTAACCACAAAAGAGAGAGAGAGAGCTTTCAAACCATCAATTTGGATAAACTAAGAGCCCAAGAGAAATTGGGACAACAACTTTATACCACAAAATCAAATTGCAAGTCGAATCCTAAGTCTACTGCAATACAAGGTAAAAGTCAAAACAAAGCTGCCAGCATTAGCTCTAACGGCCGATCATGACAGACACCTTTAATGATTAAGATTGCAACGAAAAAATTCATACTACAGAAAATGAACTAGTTGTTTAAAGATTAATTAGGTTTCAAAGGCAAAATATAATACCTATTAAAGAAATGCATGGGTGAAAGGATACCAAAAGGAGATCCCACAGCAAGAATAAAATCACCTTGTCTATTGGAAGGTGATATTCTGATGTTTGGCACATCCTGTACGTATAAAAATCCCGACTTATCATGCTCATAAATTATATAGATAGCATGTTAAGCAATGCTGCTGCCATTCGTTAATATTATCTTGACTAAAGAATTGCTGCCAAATAGGATTACAGTTCTAGGAAAAATAAGAGTATAAAGTTTACCTTAGGAAATAAAGAAACTCCTAGAATAGCGATTCTGGTAGTTGCCTTGCTCATATCACTTAAATTGCCCGACTCCGCCAGATGCACCTGGTTTCCAGATTGTGACAGACACTCAAGGTGAAGAGATCAATTAACAAATTGCTCCCTTTCAAAAACAAAGAAAAAAAACTTTGACATGTCAAAACGGAAACAAAAACAATTGAATTCAAAAATCTGCACAAAAGTTGACTGACGCAGCATTTCATGACAAATAAACATAATAGAGACCAGCTGTATATTTTTTTACTTCTTTGAGTTTCTTTCCAGGGAACTAACTCCTTGCTTTCACATAATATATGTTTCTACAAAGTTAAGAAATAACAAGTACAAAACAAAAAATAAAAAGCCTGGTACCAATCTAACCTGTGTCTGGGTAACACCTTTAAGAGACTGAGACCCATTATAGATTGAGGCTAACGACCAACCAACCTCCCATCCATGCTCCATGGAGCCTAAAGAAGCTTCAGTTAGCGATTGGAGAGCACGGGAAGATGCAGGAACATCAAGCTGTATAACAAGCAAGTATTTATACACATAACCATTAAGAAGAATGTATCAAATCAAGCATCAAAGACATAATATTTAGATAATCCAGTGTATTATAGTGTCATTTCTCTAGCTATAAATGTTACAAAGTGTTTATAAGCAGTTTGTTTTTCCATAAAGATTAATAGCTTATTTTCAATTGCACATCAGAAAAACACAAAAACAAAAACAAAAACAAAAACAAAACAAAACAATAAAATTGTACGGAGTTCAGTTTAAAGATTTCAAGAAATGCTACGTTTCTATATAGTTTGCTGTTATACACCTCATATGTTTCCCATATTTATACCTTTTTACCGTTCTCTTATCAGTAATCCCAAAAAATCCTTGAAACAATTATTTCAAAAAAATCTTTCATAAAATACAGGCAACAGAAACCGGTGTTTGAACAAATAATTAAGTGAGAGATAACGGTTGGAACTCAATTTGCAGAATCAACAACTCCGCATTTATACATCTTATCGGAGAACTTGAACAATTCAACATGCCTATTCATTCAGTCAATATCCAAACAAACAAAAGGAGCAATGAAAAATTGAAATGCCTACTAGTTTTATACACTCTGTAGCATGCCAACGAGAAGGTCCTTTTTCCAAATCTTCAGACTCGTTTTCCAACCACATCCCCTTCTGTAAAACCAAAACAACTTGCTTAAATCTTAAGAATGGACACTTACAGGCATATATGTGTGTGTGTGTATACACACACACACACATATATGTATATGTATATACGTGTATATAGAGATAAACATATACATATACATATAGACATACCTCAATCATAATATCAATATGAACACCAGGAATGAACTCAGGCCGGTCCTGCAAAGTAACAAAAAGATACAAAACACAACAAAATGCATTGAAAACCAATTCCTCTTTCAGAATTAACCGAAAATGAGCAACATAATAGGCTAAAAAAAATCGACCTTGGAAACACTCCCTCTGTGTTTCACAGAGAGAAAAGGCTCAACAATCGACGCAACAGTCAGAACCAGAACCGGAAAATGGCCATCGCCAGATATCTCCTTCGCATTATCGAAATTGTAAACGGAAAAAGGCAATAGCATTCCTGAAGCTGATAGAGTAGTTCTCCCCGAGCTAAAAACACACACAGAAATACTCAATAATAAATATATACACCTATAAATATATATACTTGTATATATTTCGATAGACTTACTTGTAGTAATGGAAAGCGTGGTTTCGCATTTTGAGGCCCTTTGGGTCCTGAAAATAGAAGCTTAGAAAATCGTTGGTGATGGGAACGAGAGGAGATTTAAGCGAACAAATAAAGAAGAAAGACAGAAAGAGACATACAGGGCCTTGGACTCTGACCATGACGGCCAGATTCCGAGCGGAATCCACAGTCTCCGGCAACCCCATCGTTACGGCGGATGTAATTACTGTTCTTTTGATGGTCCGATTCCAGAGAAATTCGAATTTCGTGAGGCCCTTCTTATTAATATCGTAAAATTGTTTTTCTTTCTCCTGGGTCCCTTCAAGACCATTTTGGTGCGCAATTTAGACCACGTTTAAATAGAGGGTGGAAATACGAGACAAAAATTGATGCTGTTACCAATGTGGATAAGATGTACACGACGTCGTTTCTCTTTCTCTCTTTATTTTTTTTTTCCTTTTAATTTTGTCGCATTATCGCAGGGCGTGCCGATGATGCCCATCGTGGTTTTCAACAATATTATTACTAGCAGCCGCCAGCTGCAAAAGAAATCTCCTTACTGGGTCTTTTTCGGCAGGCATCTATTTCCATTGATAAAAAAATATTTAAAGGTATCAACAGTCTTCAGTATTATCTCTAACAAAAGTTAAGCCTTATTTATAAATCTTATAATATAAGATTTATGTTTTATTAGTTGATAATGTTTAACACCGTTAATGTCTTATAGTTTATATTATCAAATCATTATATAGCATCAAAATCATTTTTTTAATATGAGAGTCCAAGAACTTATTCTTAATCAGTGGATTACTATTTTTTTACTTATAAAAATCTCCCTATTATTATTAAATTTTTTTAGCTTTTTTGTCAACCATCTCATTATCCAATGCGAGAGGTATATTTTTGTGAATTTTTCTTCGTTATCATTGTCTCTATCTCATTGCAGCAACGAGTTAGGTTTGGATGCTTCAAGTTGTACAACACGAATTGAGAATAGAGCAAAGAAATTAGTTTTTTTTTATGAAATAAGAGGAAAGAAAGTTTATTCTTTTGGCAACTGAAAATGCATGTTACTAATGCTTCCTTTTGCAACATCGTTATAACTGTTACAATATAAAACTCTTATTGAGTCTGCCCCATTGTAGACTTGACCAATAAGTTGGGCAAGGCACAATGTGGAGTTTAAAAATAAAAGATCAAAGCTTGCAAAGCAAGTTTTGTACGTGGGCAGCAATAAGTAAATGGAAAGGGTAGCTAAGCTGTAATGCCCCTAAGTGGAAGTTAGTAATTTTAAGTAAACTAAATAGAAAATTAGAAAATAAAATAAAACTTTTAAAAATTTGCCTAAGACTTAAATGAAATTTTAAAGAAACATAAATACAAAACCACAGTTTGATATAGCATTTTTAATTTAATATAATAAATATGTCATCATCAAAATTATACCAATCCTCGTGACATCTTTATACCGTCACATATAGAAATTTAGGATGCTTATAGCATAAAGAGGAATATTCTAAATAACTAACCGGCTCCAACTAAATACTGCTACATAGTTCCCTTTATTACTTTCTTGTTGTCACCTTACATTATATATATCCTAAAAAGATAAAATATATATATATATAAGAGGATGAGCACCAACATGCTCAGTAGAGAGACCATTACTCACCTTTTGGTTTTATTACTTACCATATTAAACACGATTAGTTTATTTCTAAACATAATATTATTTATTTTATAACAATTCTATTATGATTATATCTAGTGGATGCGTTATAGATAAACTTTACCATGTTCTCATATCATATAATATTATTTATGATTAAATAGTATTTTTTTGACATCTACAATGCAATTCAAAATCACGTTGCTGTATTGAATGAAATCTCCAAAGGGCGCGCTTGACAACCCAAAATATCGAACAATAAGTTGTCGGTGAGGGGACTCGACGTCCCGAATCCTCACCAAGCCGTAACCTCTGTACAGACCCTTAGGGACTTCCAACTCAAAAGAGCACCAACATCTCCCTGTTATTTATCTTTTAAGGTAAATGTCCTAAGGACGTAACCGCCGCCCTCTTCACGTCTCACCAACCTCTCATATCCCCACCGATATGAATAGAGTCTACATTATCTAACCATGCTTCTCAAATTATATTAAAACATGTCAAACCAACTTGACCTCGCTGTACATTATAAAATAAGTCCACAATATCATGTTCCACGTGATATTCATATAATAATATTAACAAATAATATAAATTTATCTTACAAAGTAATAACAAATTTTAATTAAATAAAACCTCACAAAAGTTAAGTAATAAAATCCCTATCTATTTGGCAAAATCGTCTACAAATAACTTTTAACTTGCTGCCGTCACTACGTATGCTCCAAGTATGTCCTTAACCTTAATTCATAGAAGGCTTAAAATCTAACTAAGTTAGTTACATCATAATTATGTCGATTTATTTTACTAGTGTGCCTAACAAATACTATGCTCACAATATGCATATAAGTTTAAACACAAAATTTAATTCTAATAATAACAAAGTTGACCCATATTCCGATATAAAATATTTTGGAAATGTTTTTAAAACAAAACAATATGAAATTGAAATAGTTTGGAAAATAAACAATTAGAATAAAAAGTTTGAAGTTCAGGTTGGCGGTCTAGTTTAATAATATATAAAATAGATGCAATAGAATTTAACAAAGGTAAAAAGAACAGTAGAGTAGTGTGTAACGTTTGATTGGGGACCAAGAAGTTACAAGTTAAAATCTTGGAAATGGTAGTTTTTTTGTTGTATTTATTTTCTACATCACAAAAACTGACCTGCAATTTTTATGAAAATGGCATGTAGACACCTGGAAAATTTTTCAGGAACAACCCATATGTGTTTTTCAATCTTTCCTCAACAAAAATCAAGTTTCTAACATCAATATAAGTGTAAAAACGATGTAAAATCATCCATAAATCATCAAAAACTAATTTATAGCAATTTTCATACTCAAAACATAAATTAAACCAAAATTTGAGTTTTGAAATTTTACCTCAAATCCAAGCTTAAAAACGTAACAAGATCGTAAAAATCCCCTTGTTTCCTTGCTCTATGAGTTGCTATGAGGTTGTTTTTGTGAATTTTGCTGAGAAAATGGCTTGAATTTAAAGTTTAGTTCTCTTTAGTTCTGTTGGGTTCTTTGTGTTGTGGCTACCATGGGAGGAAGAAATAAAGTAGAGGAAGAAGAATGAGAAAAAGAAGAAGGAAGGAAGGAAGAAAAAAGAGGGAAAAAGAAAGGAAAAATCAACATCCCGTTGATCAAGGGATGTTGTCTATCTCCATTTTTTTTTCTGAGAAGAAAACAAAAGGAAAGATGTGAATTAGTCTTCATCGGAGACTTTGGTCATGGAATGTCAAATATAATTTTTTGTAAATAGATAAAAGAGTTATGGGCATTTTGGTAATTTTATAAACTATAAGTAAAATTTAAAAAATTTGAAGCAGGTAAAATAAGTAAAATTAAACATATTTGTGATAAAATAAAATTTTACAAAATTTTAATTGGTACAATAATGTTTAAATTTGACATCATTAGTACTCGTTTAAAATAACAGATATTACAATTCAACCCTCCTCAAAAGAATTTTGTCATCAAAATTCAAAATCTATGATACAAGTAATGATCACAAATCCACTATGCTTCTGCCAACAACTGTACACCATCAATGTTATTTGTCTCTAAGGTAGGTCATCATATCTTTGTTCATTTTTTTAAAATATCAAACTTACTCTAAATCCCAAATCCCTCGATAAGGGTATTGCTAATAAACTCCAAATTTGTAACAGTCGCATTGTGGCCTTGGAATATGACCAGAGAAGTGCATATGATATTATAATTGAAATTCTTTAAGTGCGTAATACAGTTTCATTTGTGAAATGATCAGAGTATTGTTGTATTATGTTGCTTCAAGGATTACAAATTAAACTGAAAATAAGGTCGCTTACACATATAGCAAAATTCAGTATGAAGTTGTAATACAGCAAAACATTTTTGCTATTATAAAAAAACTTAAAATGAAGGGCTATGATGAGAATCTTTAAAGGTAGTCAATGAGACTCTTTTGTGTCCATTGGATCAATATCCAATGATGAAAAATAAAGAAGCTCGTCTTAGGTAAAATGAGATCATGAACACCAAATTTATAATAATAATAATAATAACAACAACAACACAAAAAAATTCAAAAAAAAAAAAAAACACATCTTATCCGTCGCTGCCGCTGCCATCAGGAGGGAGCCTCCAGCTACTCTGGATCACAATAATCTATGGCGAAGTACCGTCTGCCATGTCCCCTTTGTGATGGAGCTTGCGATTCCGTCTTGACCACCGTGGGTTGCGACTTCGAGAGGGGCCTCTGTGGTCGCGCTACCATCGTGACTTCGCCTTGTTATCGCAATGCCACAATCGCAGAGGGGTCCACCGTCACCTCCTGCTATCAATAGCACTTGCCTCCAAGTCACCGTCGACACCACGTCCTCAACCTTGATTGTCAACGCTAAAGGACGACCTTTGCTGAGATTGTAATTTCGTCGCGACAAAAAGTGTGACACCTTCACACGCATCGCGGTTTTGTCGTGATTCGATTGCCATTGGATTGCTGTCGACTTACCGCAGTTGAGGCCACCCCCTGGGTGCCAATACTGATGCCGAGGCCCCTATTGGCAAAGGCAGACTTTTTCCCCTTTTTTTTGAAAATTTTCTGATATTTTTGTGTTTTTTTTATTTTTTAATTATTTTGCTTAAAAAATGTGATAATCAGATGTGGTTGCATCTATTCTTATTTCTATAAGAGAGTAATTTTTTTACCTTTGATTTTTCATCTACTGACGATATAAAGTGGGCCTTATGGATGACGACTTTTAGATGTTTCATCGTATCATTCCCCCATACTTAATATTATTAAAATAATTACTACGTTTATATAGTACAAAATGTGATATCATTGTAATATTTATATGTAATTTTTGTTATTTTTATAATATTATGAAAATTTAGCTAAATTTCAACTTTGTAATTTTTCCTCAAAAAACTAAACAATTTTTGGTTTTTGCACTTAGGACTATTATTTTGGCCTTTTAAATTAAATTTTGACTCCTTAAAAGGAACTTTCTCACTAATATTACAATAAAAAAGTTATTATCAAAAAATAAAATATTACAAAACATACCATAAAATAGATAAATGAGTATAATAAAGTTGTAAATACGTGATTCTGCTCACCGACGCACAGGGTTACGTCCTTGCACAATCACATGAGCAAGGCGTTGGCCCTTCCGATGTCCTCGTTTACCTGCTCTGCTTGCGTCCTTGGTTACTTGCCTTCGTTACACCATACAGGAGTTTTCCCTTACGTACATTGCAGCTTGTGTGTTTGGTTGCAGTGACGGAATAATAATAATAAGAATAAAAAAGCTAAAAAATTAGCTCTTCATTTGAGCTACAAGTTTATGCTCATATGTCATTGAAGTCGAAGTAGAGAGTTGACTTTGACCATAAAAGTTGA